>RHPI01001715.1:100855-218799 GCA_009103225.1 Chlorokybus atmophyticus
GACAGTAATTAATTCAATGCTGTTGCCCGAACTCATGTTGCTCACGCGGGAATTGCTAATGGGCTTCACATAATATCGTGGTACATACACATTGCGTCCACGCACATAAATGGGGGCATAGATCCGGGTTCATGTGAAAGCACTTGGTATCTTTCCATGCTATTACACGCGACTTCGCCTGCATTGTTAAGTGTATGGTGGCGAGGATGGAGAATTTATGTGTCCCAAAAACCTCTTTTGTACTGAGCATGCCACAATGATACAGCGTGATGAACAGGTAATGTCGGAACGTTGTTCGTCTGAGCAAGGGTGTGCGTGTAATGTGTGGCGTCCACACGTTAACGTGTGGACGCCACACATTACACCCATGTGTGTAATGAAACTTCATTACACACATCACGTGCACAAATAGTTATGTGTGTAATAGAGATACACGTGTACATACTCCTGCTTACGCACTGGTAAAGTTAAAGAATCCGACCTGCTTGCATTGAAAACACATGGTCTCAGTGGCATGCCAATCAGTTGCAAATGTATTGCGGCGATGCGCACACGCCGTGTGTGCAGTATGCAGACATAATGTGCCCACCCATTCACACGGGCTGACATTCATCCACTCAATGGGTCCCCGATGCCGCCGTCCTCCTCCAGGACGACGACAAGGCGGCTAACCGAAGTGCAGCTGTTCTTGACCGCCGCTATGGTCGGCATGTCCAGCGGCGTTTTGCGCACGGGAGCATGTGACATGCGGCATGTGTCTGGTCGGCGTAATGCGGTTACGTTCTCGTGTCATGAAACCAAACTGGTGACGTGGCGCGACAAGCGCTGCGTCCTACCGTCTCCAGGTTACGATGTAGCTCGCAGGAGTAACGAGCGGACGCTGTAACTGAGGCTAGCCGCGCCGGGAGGTGCCACGTGGAAGCCAACATGGCGGCGGCGGCGGCGAGGGGAGCGACGGTGGCTGTGGCAGCCGCTGACGCGGTTGCTCGCGCCGCCAGCTTGCGCGTCGCGTGCCGCAGTCCGCTCCCCATCCGGTTGCAGGTACCCCTTGCTGCGTTGCCTGGCCTTATGCAAGCATCCCTAAGCAGCAATGCATTGTCCAAAGGCGCATTGGACGTCAATAACTTGATGCTGTTGCCGCTGCAATCTGCTGCATGCATGCAGCATTGTGTTGGCATAGGTTGTAATACTATACTATACTTTTTGCTTCCCAATCTCAGGCTGCCAAGCCCCAGCAGTTGTTGTGGTCAGCGGCGGGAAGGAGGGGCGCTTGGAGAGCCGTCGCCTTACGCCCGCCATCATCATCATCCACACTGCGCAGTGTGCAGGCCACCGCAGTGTCAATGCCGGCGTCGCCGTCATCATCATCATCGCCATCACTGTCGCTGAAGAAGGAAGGTATGCGAACGTATATATATGCACATGTGCGCACAGTTATTCCTGTTTGTATTCGGCATTTCGTGTATCGTAATGGAAAACCAGTGCTAATCTGGCATGTTTGGTTGAATGTGAGATCTGATATGGCCTTGCACTGTGTGTTATGGTGTTTTGGTGTAGACATTGTTCAGGAGGACAACCCCGAAAACAATGTGCCGGAGTCAATTTTTGCAAAGATCGGAGCCAACTTGCACAGGCAGGATAACCACCCGCTTGGCATCATCAAAAACGCCATCCATGCATACTTCGACAAAGCCTTTGAAGGGCAAAAGTTCGAAAAGTTTGATGATCTTCTCCCCATTGTCTCCACAATAGCGGTATGCACATGAAGGCGCTCTGACAATCACATCACAAGTGTCGGTCACGGTGGCATGCAGCTGGCATGGTTGCCGCTTACACCACGTCTTGCAAAGTGTTTGCCTTGGTGTACATGTTTATTGTGCAGTATGGTGTCCACTGCAAATGGTATGCTCCAGCGAGAGTAACATGCGTGTGTGTCAAGCCCCAGCATGCATGTCCTGTTGTGTGCCATGAACATGACCTCTGCCCCAACCGCTTGCTGTCGTAAATCTCACGTCCTTGTGTGTCAACAGAACTTTGACGACGTGCTGGTGCCTGCGGACCATGTGTCGAGGGGTTACAATGACACGTACTACGTGGACGGGAGGACGGTGCTTCGTTGCCACACGTCGGCGCACCAGGCGGAGCTGCTGCGTGCGGGCCACACGCGCTTCCTTGTGACGGGCGACGTGTACCGTCGCGATTCCATTGACGCCACGCATTACCCCGTCTTCCACCAGATGGAGGGCGTGCGCGTGTTCAACCCCTCGGAGTGGGAGGCCGCAGGCACGCCGCCTGTCGAGCTCGCCGCCGCCGAGCTCAAGTCCACACTTGAGGGTCTTGCACGCCATCTCTTTGGGGACGTGGACATGCGCTGGGTGGACACCTACTTCCCGTTCACAGACCCCTCGTTTGAGCTGGAGATCAACTTCCAGGGCGAGTGGCTGGAGGTGCTCGGGTGCGGCGTCATGGAGCAGGCCATCCTGGAGAATGCCGGCAAGGGGGACAAGAAGGCGTGGGCGTTTGGCCTCGGCCTCGAGCGCCTCGCGATGGTCCTCTTCAACATTCCTGATATCCGCCTCTTCTGGACCCAGGACCAGCGCTTCCTTTCCCAGTTCAAGGCAGGCTCCCTCAAACAGAAGTTCAAAGCCTACTCTAAGGTGAGCCTCTTGTACAGATGTGTGCATGTCGGTTGAGCGCAAAGGGTTGAACTGATGTGGACTTGTTGTTGTGTCTTGTGCGTAACCCGACCAGTTCCCGCCTTGCTACAAAGACATCAGCTTCTGGATTAACGATGAGTTCACGGAGAACAATCTCTGCGAGGTTGTCCGTGGCATTGCCGGAGACCTGTGCGAAGAGGTCAGTGTTGGTGTTTTGCGCGAGCAGTCCCTCTGCCTGAATGTGGTAGGTAGTGACTGACTATGTTGTCATGTGCGCAGGTGAAGCTGGTGGATGAGTTCCACAACAAGAAGAAGAACCTCACCAGCAACTGCTTCCGCATTGCGTATCGCTCCATGGATCGGTCGCTTACGGACGAAGAGATCAACGAACTTCAGGCAAGATACACTAGCTCATCAGCGTCAGTGTACTGCAGTAACATTGCTCATGCATTGAACAGTTGCATGTTGGATGCGCGTTGCGTACAAAGTGACAAGCGTGTTGTCGCTGATCGGATCTGTGCAAATCACAACAGGCTCAGGTGCGGGACACAGTGGCAAACAAGCTGAAGGTAACCCTGAGGTAGCCAGCGCATGCGTCGAGTTACGTCGTGGAAACGGGTTGAGGTAATCATCATGAGAGATCCACAGGAGGCCTCTCAACTGTCTTTCGAAGCCTGTAGACAACAGTAGTGTAGCAGCTCCCATATACTTAGTACATGCCATTGCTATGCACTAATGTGCTTGCTGTGCCTTGCCGTTGAACTGCAATGCAATGTGTGAACATTGACACTGATAGTGATATGGGCACAGGCGGTCATGTCCACTGCAGATAAACCCCTACTTGCAGTGCACTTGCGGTTCTTTTTCTGCCTTGGCTTGTGGTTTGCTTGCCATGGGGTTTTCAACAACACTGCTTAGAACAACAATTCAGGAGCATGTATATTGGGTAAACTGAATGCGAGCATGCAATGAGGCTTTGATGTGATTGTTTCAGAGATGTTAGCAGCTGCTGAAGGAATCTCTATGATTTCAAACCAGGGCTCACAGTAGCAGTCACCCCCATGAATCGCACAGCACCACTGGTGCATACACGAATAAGGGGAGCGTGTGAATGCCATCATGTTTTTAGATGGTGTTTATCTTAACCATCTTTATGGAATGTCAATTTCTCATGACGTGCTTGCTTACTGCTGCTGCTGCTACCCTCAATACTCACTACTCACTAGTGCAAAACCGTTGGATGCGCGCAGAACCCTCCATGTAATGCCATAGACTCTGGAGCCTACGGTAGCGCTGTGGCAGTTTGCTCACTGTGGCGCTGCTGTGTGAGGTGAGGCGCAGCTTGGCTGTTCCTCTTTGCCACTCCTTGCTTGGCGTGCGACTGAGGGGCCCAGCGCATTGCCTTTGCCCTGTTTGCCTACCGCTAACTTGCTACTTTGCTACTTGCCTTTCACTAGCACGGCCTTCCCCTGCCCGCACTGCACAGTTAGCTGCTTGTTTTTTTTTGCTTGCAGAAGTCGCTTGCACACTTTGCTACAGGTCTTGCGACTGTACTTGCCTATGCCTCAACATGTAATGCTATGTGCGGCCTGGTCTTGAATGTTCGGAAAGTCTATGTAACATTTTTATCGCGCAAAGCCTGTCTCGCACTCAGTCCACAACAGGAGGACTGCATGTGCAACATGACTCATACCCTATGCGTTGTGAACATGGTTCTGATGTTTGTAAGGCTTAGGTGTTCGCATCTGTCACTGTTGGTCGGTGTTGTGTGCTTGCGGCAAATTTGCGTTGTCAGGGCCTTGGCCCTTGCGGCCTGGCCGCCCCACCTCAACCGCGACAGCGTGCCAGACAAGCAGCATGGCGGCGGCGGCGGCGGCGGCGGCGGAGGCGGAGAGGGTGGAGGAGGTGGACTGGGTGGAGATGCTGGAGGAGCCGCACCACAGGCTGGCGATGGAGAACGATTACGCGAGGGTCGTCGAGGCGGGGATATCCGGGCAGGGGGCCTGCATGCTGTTCCATCGCCACGCCGCCGACACCTTCTTTGTGGCCCTTAGCGAGGCCGACCTCCTCGACGAGGAAGCTGTGCTGGTGGGAGGAGAAGGGAGGAGAGCGGCCAGTATCAGCGCCAGTGACATGCGCATATGGCGGGGCAAGTTTGCATGCCTGCCGTATGCCAGCCGCCCCATCATTCACCGCGTAACCTGCCCCGCACCGCACACCGCCCGCTTCCTCTGCGCTGAGGTGCACAAACGACCAACATTAATCCACACCCTGAAGGACTGCACTTGGTGCACGCTTGCTGCTTGTTGGGTGGCAGCCTCAAACTTTGCATGCGCTCCAGACTTGTGCAAATTGTAGACATGGCAGCACTCCACGAGCACGCATGGCTTTCTGTGATTGACTGTTAGGTGGTGACGGCGCCGCCAGTGGCTTCAGTGAAACCGCTGGAGTGCAGGGGTTACACGCTCGCAGCGGACACGCCAGAGGCCGGCATGCGCGTGTATAGGTATGAGGCATGTTGTGGATTTCTTTACACGCTTTTCAGGAGATGAGTTAGCGCTTGCATTGCACCACATCTCCGTGATGGTGGTTCTTTTCTTTCTTTTTTCTGTCTTCCACCTCTCAGGCTTGTTCTTGGCCCAGGTGAGAGCACGGGCGCGCACGAGTACCACTTCTCCGGCCTCATCGTCTGCCTCACTCCCGACATACACCTTGCCGTCTCCGATGACGCCCACACTAACTCACCATTCCAAGGTGCGAGCCTATTTGTGTTTGTTACATACCCAGTTGGTGGATTGTGTTCGTTGATGTGTGCATGTTCAAAGGCATGTTGCACACACCGCAGTTCCTGACCTGAAGCAGCGCGGGTGGCATTGGCACAATGGGCCAGTAAGCCATGTACTCTTGAACCCGGCATCGTCACCTGCCGCGTTTGAGGCGCTTGTGGTGGAATGGCTGGGGGAGTTTCGGCAGAGGCGTGACTGTGGTGGTGACGCTGATGCACAAGTCCTCGATATTTCCAAGGCTTGGAACTCGTAGCAGCTGCACTCACCGAGCCACACACGACAAATGAAAGGGGGGTGGTTGATCTCTTGAGTGATTGCAGGTTTGCAGACATTTGCTCCAAGTGCAAGCATTTACCACCAGTCCTACACCCAATCACTTTGCGCTGTTGCAGCGCTTGACGCTGTCACCTTGGACTGCGCCACTAGCAAGAGACAGTACCACAATCTATGCAATGGTATTACTCTGCATGTATAGGATAACCGTAGCACCTGGAAGGTTGGTTGCTATGCTACCTGCCTGCTGCCTACCTGTTACTGCCACACGCCCCTCCACCTCACTTGCACGCACTTAATTAGGTGTGCAGCCAGACTGAAGTGTGCAAGAAAC
Organism: Chlorokybus atmophyticus; assembly: GCA_009103225.1. Classification (NCBI taxonomy): domain Eukaryota; kingdom Viridiplantae; phylum Streptophyta; class Chlorokybophyceae; order Chlorokybales; family Chlorokybaceae; genus Chlorokybus; species Chlorokybus atmophyticus. The sequence goes on from RHPI01001715.1 coordinate 106,906, forward strand.
ATGCTCATGTTCTATTGCAAGTTTAACGGCTGGTAGTTGAGATTTACAGTTGTCAAGCTTGAAAATAGTATTCTACAATGCGTTTTGTGCTTGTTGATTTTGATTTATATCACATACATTTCTTCCTAGTTGCTAGTTGCTAGTTGTTAGTGCTTGGGGTAATGTGCTGTGCTGTGCGTGTGGTGTGGTGTGCTGATGTCACTGGGGGGCGCTCGTTTTTGCCTATTATTTGTGTCATGTTTGCAATATCGTAATGAAATCGTGGTATTATGCCATGTTGTGCTTGCATACTTTGCATTGCTTTACCCCCCCTCCCCCCTCACACCCGTGAGGTTATTGTTAATGCATTTGGTCGAAAGGGGNGGGGGGGGAGGGGGGGATACAGTAAATGCGGAAGGGGATTGCTTGCTATTGAGACCACATTATGCATGCAACACACTGCACCACACACTCACACTGTTGCTACATACACGACCACCGGGCTACGCATACTACTCCTGCGCCTACCTCTACGCCCCCCTCTTTGTCATACATGCGTTGCAAGTGTACTTACCTGCACCCGTGCTTTGGTTGGCGGCCCATTCGCAGCAGCACCAGCTAGTACAACAGTAGCAAGACATGGACTCCCCCTTCCTTCTCCCTTCTCTACACCCTGCCTCCTGCCGCCGGCTTCACGCTCTGCCGTCCAATTGGTTGTAATGTCGTCGTCAACGCTTCGGCGCTGTGCTTGTAAGACTTAAAGCATACCCCGTTGTACAACCCCCCCTCCTCTTCTAATACCCGGAAGTAAAGTAAAGTAATAAATACATATTGTATTGTTGCGAGTTACGTGCTGTAACATTGGCGCCTTATACACAAGATCATGGCAGCAAAAGTCGCTGCCATTTGGGGTGCCATGCAGCATGTATAAGGCGTTACAATGCATACCTGATTTTATTGGATTGCACGCCGGGTAACAATATCATGCATGAGGCTCTTGCCTGGCGCTATAGTATGAATCATTGTACTCAGTCATAAAGTGAGGGGGGGGGGGGGAATGTACGCATGTGATGTGTGTTTACACATGCGTAATTATAATAAAAGGCCACAAATGCATGCACATATTTGAAGTGTTCGTTCTTCATTTGCATGGCACACTGCAAGATATGTCAACCGAGTAAGTTAAACATATTGTGCTGCGTAATGTTAAGCATGAACAGTGTTAGCCGTCAGACTATGTTGACATGAAGCTGTGACTAATTGTTAGTAAGAATTATGAAGTGCTTATACATGCTAGTTCAATGTTTAATGTTTACTAATAATAAGCAACATGATGTTATTGTCACATCGTGTTACACAACCTGTGAGCCACCGTTGGCCTTCACTATAGCTGCGCTCGCATGTGACGTGCAATGTGTCACATGCGATTGCGGTCCTCGAGAGTGAAGAGTGAAGTTGTGGTCAATGTGCGCCCGCCTGGCAACCAATGATGCCCTTACCATCATGTCCCCATACATAGCCTGTGGGCCACAGCAGTGCGTACCTTCCAGGTGGACAAGGCTAAACAGACCCCGAATCCCCCGAACTGGTGATTCCCACGTCGCTTCATGGGCCGTAAAATCATGGCATTGATAGTCAGCCTGTCAGGATCCTGGTTAGCCCTGTGTTACCGTAGTATGGTACTACGATATTACGAGTACCAGTAATACTACCGATGCTGCATCATTGATCATATCACACAGCGATTCACACCAAAGTCACGCGTACGGATCGTACAGCACGATTTGTGCTGTACACTGTGCGGCACGCAGTGTGCACGTGGCCAGTTGCACTCATTTCATTGAGGATGCACAGTGTACCACAGCCGTGGTCGATCGCTAAGCCGTTGATGCTCATCTTGGTATCAGATCTAGGGCGCAGACGGCTCAGATTGCCTGTACGATAGTGCAGAATTTACTGACATGGCATGCACGGTACCCCCGCAACTTTGTTTTCATTTACCCCCCCCCAAACTGGACAGATTGAGATTGAGATTAAAACAAACCCAAACCTGAACCTCATTAGACCTGGAGCCCTTGGATATCACCGTTGACGTACCGACGGTGGTTGCACCGTTCGCTATGCACGTGACATGACGCAACGATAGCTGCCGTGCGGCTTGAGACACCAGCACTCATCTGCACTGCTAGACTGGACACGGTAAATGAACTGCTGCTAACATAGCGCATAGTCATAACGAACATTCATGATAGCAAACTGGAGCCACATTCCGTTCTGGTACGCAGTGTACAGTTGTACCGGTACAGCAACGTACCAATGATGACTGCCGTGATGGTCATGATGACCCGGCAACCCTAATTAGCCAACAGTCGGTTGACGTCCTCACAGCTCAGCCTGGCTGGCCTTACAGATCAAGTGCTCCATTCATTCAATCTGCATCATGCCCATGGGATGACAAGCAGAGCATGACCCCAAGCTGCCTCATTAGCCTACAGCGCACACAAAACTGTACGTTGACTCGCTCAGTGTGCGCGCAGGAGTGTTGTCTATAGGAAGGTGCCACCATCATCAACATCATGATGATTCATTGATGATGCTGTTGCCATAGGTAGGCAGTTTGTGTGTAGAAGTTTTCGGTGCCAGGGCATTACATAAAACTGTGTTGCACACAGCATGACTGCGGAGGCAGTGGCGGAGGGCGGAGCAGGGACCCGCTTGGGCTAAGTGTGCTCAAGAAAGACTCGCCCCTGAGTGCTGTGGCGTGCTGACCCATTGGGGTTCAGTGCGCTCTGCCTGTCGCCGCCCGTCAGGGCGGAGGCGGCGGTAAGGAGGACGGGAAGGAGGGAGCTGCGGCCGGGGATTGGGCATCGTCGGCGCTGTTGAGGTCGTAATTGTCATCCGCCACCATGGCGATGATTGGCGGGCAGGCAGACTTCTCGTCTAGCGGCGGGCTGGTTCGCCGTTCCAGCGGTTCCTATTCGCACGACCAGGAGGAGCATGAACTCGACTTCCAAAACCTGAAGTACGTGCGTGTTCGCAGGCCTGCCGGAAAAGCAGCCAGCATGCCAAAAGTTATTCAGCCTTCTCAGCATGCCGCTTGGTGTTGTTTGTTGTAAATAGCAGGCATGCTCATGAAGTTGAGATGATCGTTCAACAGCTGTTGACACGTTGAGCCACAACTAGACAACCACAAAAACATGCCCACGTGCACAGGATGGCGGCGCTGCAGAAGCTGTCAGAGAAGGAGAGGCGACAGCATGTTGTACTGCCAAGCGCGTCGGGGCGAGAGGTGGTGCCGCTGAAAGTCAGCCGCGCCACTACCGCCCAGCGGCAGCAGCTTGTTGCCGGTGTCTTGGAGGAGACTGATCAGAGCAATGAGGCCTTCACTCGCCGCGTCCGTGAGCGCATGGACAGGTTCGCACCTTTCTAGAAATCTCTGCTGTCGCTGCCCGTCCTTTGCTTGCTAGCCTTGGAGGTCATACGTGCATGCAGTGCGTGCTTCGCAGTGTTAATCACTGCATGGCCATATGGCCAAGCTTGCAGTGTGGTTGCAACCAGTCCCCTGTTTCGCGTTTTGCACTGCGTTATTGCAATGCATGCATTGAAACACAATTATGAATGCTTGGTGCAGGTCATACAGAGACAGACATGCACATTCATGCTTGTTGGCACCTGACTAGTAGTTGTCACTAGCATGAACATGGGTGCATGGTTGTTGCAGGGCTGGCGTGGAGCTGCCCAAGGTAGAGGTGCGTTTCAAGGATCTGGAGATAGCGGCCGATGTGTATGTGGGTGACCGTGCTCACCCGACACTGCTGAACACGGTGCGCAATGTAGTTGACAAGCTCATCCTCTGCTGGCGGGCCAACAAGAACAAGCGGGAGTTCGTCATCCTGCACCAGATTAGCTCAATCCTCAAGCCAGGCTGCTTCACATTGCTGCTCGGCCCGCCAGGTGCAGGCAAGACCACTTTGCTGAAAGCCCTAGCCGGCAAGCTGGGTAACCAGGACTTGAAGATCACCGGCGACATCACCTACAATGGCGAGACGTTTGACAAGTTTATTGTGCCACGCACGGCCGCGTATATTGAGCAGACCGATGATCATCTTGGCGAGTTGACTGTGCGTGAAACCCTGGACTTCTCTGCTCGAGTGCAGGGTGCTGGCATGCGCGCAAGTACGGTAGCCCCTCTTCGACACATAGTGCTTCAGTTGTGGTCGTCACCACTGATAATTGATCATCGCATATAATACCCGCAGGTGTGTTGGAGGAGTTGGTTAAGAGGGAGGCGGAATTGGGCATTGTGCCAGATCCGGAGATAGATGCCTTCATGCATGCAGCGAGCGTTGAGGGAAAGCGCCACTCTGTCATGACTGATTACATCATGAAGATTTTTGGCATCGATTTTGTCGCTGACACCCCTGTTGGTAACGAAATGATCCGTGGTATCAGTGGTGGTCAGAAGCGGCGTGTCACAACTGGTATGATATGCGTTGAGCGCTCACCTGCATGCATTTCTCGAGTGGTGCAGACTCTCGTTGCTATTGTCATGTGCTGATTGTCACTGGTTGCAGCTGAGATGGTCGTGGGACCCAAGAAGACTTTGTTCATGGTGAGTAAACCAGCACTCAGTTTGTGCTCCAGTAGGTTTTTACAAACGCATTCGCGCACTTGAGGCTTGCCCTGTTATCTGTAAGTGCTCACGCTGTGGTTGGACAGGACGAAATCACTACTGGTCTGGATGCATCAACTGCCTGGAGCATTGTGAAGGCGGCGCAGAACTTCACGCACACGCAAGATGCCACTGTGTTGATGGCACTGCTGCAGCCGCCTCCCGAAATCTATGATCTGTTTGATGAAATTTTGCTCCTATCCGAAGGCCACATCGTTTTTCACGGACCACGACTACAAGTGCGTATTTTGCAGCAGCGCATGGTACCAGATATTGTCTTCTTGACACTGAGGTGACTTTGTGCACACGTTTGCAACAGGTCTTGCCGTTCTTTGAAGAATTGGGTTTCAAGTGTCCCGTGAGGAAGGGCGTAGCAGATTTCCTTCAGGAAGTGACGTCCAAGAAAGACCAGGAGCAGTACTGGTGTCGTGACAAACCTTACCACTACGTGTCAGTTCCTGAGATGTCTGCTTACTTCTATGAAAAGTCCCTTGGAAAACAGACACTGACAGAACTGCAGCAGCCCATTCCATCCGGGAAATACCGCGCAGATGTGAGTCTTTTTTAAATATGTTGGACTGCTCATGATATTGTTTGTACCAGTGCAGAATGCTAATATCGCCGCTTGACAGTCTTTGGTGAGGACAAGGTTCGCCCTGAATGGCATTCAGATGCTGAAGGCCTGCTTAAACCGAGAACTCATCCTGATGAAGCGCAACCGCTTCATTTATATCTTTCGAACCATTCAGGTGAGCTGTCAGGCATTGCAGGCCGCTAATTGCATTTGCGCATTGTTAGAGCGCGGAGGTTTTTGTCGGGGCACTGCGAGAGGACTCCAGATGCTTGCATCCTTGGGGTTTCTGCTTGAAGCATTCCTGCAATGCTTGCTAACAGTCATTGTCTTTGGTGCAGCTCACTGTGCTGGCATTGGTGACATCAACTCTGTTCTTTCGCACGCGCCTTAGCCCCAACACCATTGAGGATGGCAATCAGTATCTGGGTGTCCTGTTCTTCTCGCTGCTCATCTTCTTGTTCAATGGCTTTTCAGGTATGACAGTAATCTTCTCTTGCAGTATCACTTTTGTCGTCTCTTGTGCTCATGCTGGGTTGTTTGTGTTGGGCGGCAGAGATTGCGCTGGGCATTCAAAACCTGCTCCTTTTCTACAAGCAGCGAGACAACTACTTCTACCCTGCATGGGTTTACAGCCTGCCAGTTACCATACTGCGCATACCCTACTCCATAGTGGAAGCATTGTTGTGGTCGTGTATAGTGTATTGGGTGGTGGGGCTCACTCCAGATGCAGGCCGCTTCTTCTTGTTTGTGGCGCTAGGATTTCTGCTACATCAAATGGCCATTGGGCTGTTTCGCTTCATCGGTGCCGTCGCCCGCACACTCGTTGTCGCCAATACGCTCGGTTCACTCGGCCTGCTCGTGGTCTTCGTGCTTGGTGGCTTCGTGCTAGCAAAGCGTAAGTAATTTGTCTACAACTATGCACTGCTCTTGGGTCAGATGGTACATGCGCTCATGTGAGCTCGCTTGCAGCTGACATTCCACCCTGGTGGATTTGGGGCTACTGGGTCTCGCCGTTGTCTTACGGACAGAATGCGCTTGCACTAAATGAGTTCACATCAGCACGCTGGCAATCCAAGATTTACGAGTAAGCAGCATGCGCCGTAGAGCCCTTGTACCTTTGCACGCAGGCATCAGCTTGGCTCCTCGTTGCTATTGCATTGATTGTTCTGTTCTTCACAGCTCTGCAACTGGCGAGACTCTTGGAGATGCGGTGTTGCGCCAACGAGGTCTGTTCACCAATCGTGTGTGGGAGTGGATTGGCTTTGCTGCTTTGGTGGGTTTCTACATCCTGTTCAACATCCTCGTGATCATTGCCCTCCACTTTGGAAAAAGTGAGTAAGCCTTGCTTGATCAGTGACTGTACTTGAATCCTACTCACGCAAATACTCTGCAAACAGCACCGGAAAGCTCCGAAGTTGTGGTACCAGAAGAAATGCTGAAGCAGCGCAATATTTCACGCGAAGAAGCTAAGCGCTCGCGGAGGCCATCAACATCTGTACGGGTATGTCATGACATTGTTGGTAAAGTTATGCAAGCATATCACTTACCTCACACCGATTGTTCACACCTGTACAGGGTGGTGAGATTCCAGCTGGAGATCACCATGCGATTCAGCTTCATGATGTTGGTAGCAAACATGTTGATGAGAAGCACCCGACAATGAAGGCGGTGCCTGAGGATGGCGTTGATGTTGAAGCTGGGGTTCTAGCGAATGGCATCATACGGCGCAACTCCTCAACACAGTCTGGTGGCATGAATCGGCGCTTCGCTGCCCTGCGCAGCGGCACCAGCAGCCAAGGCAAGCGTTACGAGTCTACCGGGCGTGGTATGGTTTTACCTTTCACACCCGCGAACTACACATTCCACAACATCTGCTACACCGTGCAGGTATGCGTAGCACTCGCCGGGCTTCTTACAACTTTGGACTTCCAACTTTGTCATGCGACCCACGCTTGTGTCTTTGCAGGTGGACGGCAAGGATTTGCGACTTCTCAACAATGTGAGTGGTGTTTTTCGCCCGAAGGTCTTGACAGCACTCATCGGTGTGTCCGGTGCTGGCAAGACAACGCTGATGGATGTCCTCGCCGGTCGCAAGACGACGGGCCGCGTTGAAGGTGGAATGTTGTGCTCTTTGTTCTGGTATCTGTGCAGGTGCAGTCTCGTTGTGCACGAGTTGTCCTTAACTTCGCTCCTTTGCATTTGGGCAGGTGACATGCGCATCAATGGCTACCCCAAGGAGCAGGCGTCTTTCGCTCGCATCTCCGGCTACTGCGAGCAGACCGACACGCATTCTCCGGCCACTACTGTTGAAGAGGCGGTGAGGTTCTCTGCGAGGCTCAGGCTGGAGAAGTCCGTTGATGAGGACACTATGGGCACTTTCATTGAAGAGGTCATGGACTTGGTGGAGTTGACAAGCATCAGGGATGCCATTGTGGGAATTCCGGGACGCAGCGGCCTGTCCGTTGAGCAGCGCAAACGCCTGACCATAGCAGTGGAGCTCGTGGCAAACCCAAGCATTATCTTTATGGATGAGGTGCGCCTTGTCACATGCACGCAACAAGTTTCTCTTTGGCTTGATGTATCCTAGTAGTGACCCTTCCTCTGTCCCGCAGCCTACATCTGGTTTGGATGCGCGCGCAGCAGCTATTGTCATGCGCACTGTGAGAAACACAGTGGATACGGGTCGTACAGTGGTGTGCACAATTCATCAGCCCAGCATTGACATCTTCGAGTCCTTTGACGAGTTGCTTCTTCTCAAGCGTGGTGGCGAGGTTATCTACTTTGGGCCTCTTGGACATGAGTCAAGTGAACTGGTTAGCTTCTTCCAACAGATCCCAACCGTGCCTCGCATCGCCGAGGGCCAGAATCCAGCCACATGGATGCTAGAAGTGTCCACTCCTGCGGTTGAGAAATCTACCGGAGTGGACTTTGCTGAGTATTACCGCAACTCCAACCTTTTCAAGTAAGCCGTCGCATTGAGACCATTGTGAGCGCACTTTCAGCCCACGGTAGTCCACGTTGTTGATATGAATTCTGTTGCAGGCGTAATGAAGCCATAATCGAAGAGTTGTCTCAACCGCAACCCGGATTGGAGCCCGTTCACTTCGACAATAGATACGCCAGGCCATTCCCGGAGCAGCTGATGGCGTGCATTTGGAAGCAGCGCAAGACATATTGGCGGAGTCCCCAGTACAATGCTGTGCGCATTGCAATGACCATCCTCATCGGTTTCATCTTTGGCACAACTTTCTGGAACAAAGGCAACAACCGGTCAAACCAGAGGGACGTGTTCAACATTGCAGGTGGTGTGTATGCTGTTGTACTCTTCTTGGGTGTCCAGAACGCTTCCACAGTTCAGCCAGTTGTTGCTGTTGAGCGAGGGGTATTTTATCGCGAGCGCGCTGCTGGCTACTACTCCGCCATCCCGTATGCTCTTGGACAGGTATTGGTTGAAATACCATACCTCCTTACGCAGACGGCTGTCTACGCCCTCATCACGTATGCAATGATAGAGTTTCCTTGGACTGCCGCCAAGTTCTGGTGGTAAGTTGGTCAACATTCTTTGCACACATACATGGCATCTTATGCCTGTATGCAGGGGGCTGATGCTGTGACGTGTGTTCAGGTACTTCCTGTTCATGTACCTGACGCTTTCTTATTTCACATACTATGGCATGTGTTCTGTGGTGTTGACTCCGAATGTGCAACTGGCTGCTGTCCTCTCCACCTTCTTCTACTCTTTCTGGTGGGTGAAGCTCATCATATGCATCAGCAAAAGTTGCACGTGTTGCCCTGTGTCATTAACTAACCTGGTGTTAACTTGTTGCAGGAATCTATTTGCGGGCTTTATCATTACACGCGAGCAGATGCCTGGGTGGTGGAAGTGGTACTCCTACATCAATCCGGTGTCGTGGACGCTGTACGGTCTTGTGGGCAGTCAGCTTGCCGACGATGACCATGTGATTGACGTGGCCGGAACAGGCTCGGAGACTATCAAGCACTTTATCAACAACTACTTTGGGTTCAAGTATTCGTTCCTGGGGCAGACGGCGGGAATTCTGATCGCCTTCGTCATCACCTTTGCTGGTGTTGTTGTTGTGGGCATCAAGTTCCTCAACTACCAGCGGCGATAAGCAGCGATCTGACCTGTCGCGGCGCTGAGTTTGCGTGTTCGCCATCTATGTAGCACGCGCGTAGTGCCAGGCGAGGTTGTTGAGGGGTTATGCAGCTTGACATTTGCTACGTATGATGCTAGTTTAGTCAACATAGTTCGTTGCTTGCGGTTTTGCTGGTGGTGGGGGATGGTGCAGTCGCTCACATGCGGTTATCTCGGTTGTAACTGTTTGTATCTGCTCCGCTGTGTGTACAGGACGCTCAGTAATATGCACTTATGCATGCACTGGTCATTAACATGCACCACACTTGTTCTCTTGGTACTAATGTATGATGGATGTTTAATCAGTCAACGGTGTTGGTGGTCGTGTTGCTTCAACCCTCACACATAATAATCTGGTTGTTGACGTTTGTTGATGATGCTGTCTCGTGCTATACAGGCATTGTGCATACCAAAACTGCATGGCTTGCGAGTCCATTCTTATGGCAAGTTGGGTATGGTAGTGATTAGATATGATGGTGGTACCACTGACAATAAGCGCTTGCATGTGATAATAGAGGATGAATTCTTCTCAACGCACACCATTAGCACAAAGCTGTTCGCATATACTGCATACACCTGCCACTGTCATTACACACACGCATGCACATAGGGTAGTGGGTATTAATTTAGTTAGTGTTTATGTGGAGCTACACCTGGTTAAATTGATAAAGGCGTTACCAAATGCTTGTTGTTTGTTTGGTAGGTTGGTGACATAGCTAACTTAGCTACAACTGCATTTTGATTCATACCGTACACATTGCATGGTGTGATGGCACTTTCAAATTCTACAATCACACATTAGGATAGAGCTAAGGTAGACGTAGTACATAACCTGGCGATGATAAGGGTGGTATTGATAATTGCATAATGTGATTGTGGACAATGATGGTGCATTGCCGTGTCATGTACAAGCATGAGACAATGAATGGCACATGCAACGCCATGCTAGCATGCGTAGCTGCCTACCCAGTATACGCGGCATCATCGTTGCCTTCACATCATTGTCTAAACACAGTTTGTACACAGTATGTGATAACACGAAGTTTGATGGTATATGGTAGTGTACATCAATAGGCAACGTATGCTAGGTGTGTATAAAAAAACACAATGCAATGCCATGCCAGGTTGGCGATATGCAAGATACTTAAGCATGTTCTCTACATGGTGTGCCTTATGCTGTTCAACCCCAACATCGTTGCCGGCGGAGCGTTATAATTTCAAGTTAACAAAGTTTTCGCTTATGATGTGTCAGGTAGAGGTGCTTAGCTCTACCTTGGCCCGTATGCAAAGCCATGCAGATGTGTTGCTTGCATCTGACCCCTGCACTTGATTTCGCTTGCTTTACAACAACTTGAACGTGATCTACGTCAGATACACGATTATTACAACGTTTAATCGCTTACATGAGACACCGCACATTGCATAAAGAGTCATGTTCAATATGATTACGGCATGTGTTCAATTAATAGAAGGGTCAGAAGTAGTTGGTAGGTAGCATGCAGGCGCTTCAGCCTAGTGGTCGAGTTGGTGAATTCTTGTGGTGTATTATTGGATGTGCACGTAGGTTGATATGTTTAACTTGCCTCTTAATCTTGTGTACATCATTTTCGCAAAAATGTCACCGAATTCCACTTTGAAATAAATAAATATGATACATGTAAAAGCGTTGAGATCGCGAGCTGTAATTTTATTAATACATCTGTACTTAAGCATATGCCATTCAACATTACATAACCTGATATCATCATATAGTATCATTGGTTGGCTTGAAAAACTTATGCACAAGCACCAGGGATTGATCAATGCAAGTCCCGTCACCACCACCACTACAGCTCGGGAAGTTGTCGCTCAACAATAAAGAAAGAGAGGATGACCATGAGCCTCTTTACACAGCTCAGCCACCTAGCACGCATGCCCAACTGGGTCGACTACTAGGCCCACAACACCACAACATCACAACCCACAAAGGATGAGGTGGCCCACCACATGGGCTTCAAAAGCTCCTTTGTCAGCTAATAACTCGGCACCGCACGTACGAGTGTCGCAATTGCAAGGTGAACACATTGATCTCCACACAAGGATAATATGGAGATTTGTGACAGATTTACCACTTGTTGCACTCCGGGAGCTTTAATAGGGAATGGCACTCTCGACGTGGCCCATGATTTTCAATGCCACCTAGCCATTATCACTGTGTGTGTGCGCTGAACTAGCATTAATATCGGAATCAATAACCTCTACCTCACGTATGTCAAACCACCTTGGGTGAGATGATTAGAACCACTTATAAACTACCAACATGGGCTTTTCTCGTACATGCGTACTTGCGGATTGCCCTCAGGCATCATTATTATTATTATTATTATCATATACCTTGCGTTTATCACATCAATAGCAAATCGCACCATCACGGTGCAAATCCTGGTTTGCCAACCTGGATCACTGTTCTGAAATTGCCACTTCCTATGGCAAAATACAGTACGGTATATGAAGGCTTCCATGCCGTAAGTATCAAATGATTCTTTGCTAGCCCTCGTTAATGCCATGTGGTATACCCACAAGCAATACACACACCTGTGACGAACAAGTCCTAAGTTGGGTTCTTATTATTTACATAGGTAGAAAACAGCGAATGACTTTCGCTAGCTGTGGGCATGACAAGAGCAGCAACATTGAGCAGAGGTCACTTTCATATCGCTGGGGCCGCATCATAGCTTGCAATATGCATATGGGATCTTGCGTGATGACTAATGTACCTTATATATAGTTTTAATGACCGCGCAATGTATGCTTCACTTGGAAAGTGATCGTGTAATAGATTATGAGTAGCTGAGAAGCGCCCTTAATGGCGGAGAGGTGAGCGAGGTGTTTGAGGGGGGCAAACGTCTTGCTTGACGAAGCTAAGATGCGAGCTATTGCAGGTATCAAGACGTGAATGATGTATTATTATGATTAGTTGTCATATACGGAATGAGAATCCGTTAATATCATGTGGACAACATAAGTCATGACGCTGAAAGTTGTAAAAGTCTTGTGCGTGACTCTGACTGATGTATGGTTGCAGGTCATGTACAACCCCAAGGTGATCCTGGTAGAGGATTGTTTTGATCTGCCAAATGTTCAAGTCTTCTGCCTGCTTGGCAATCTTGTTCATCAAATACTCCAACCAGGACAAATGGTAGCAGCTGCCACGCGGCAGACAGGAGCGCCGGTCTAGCGGAACCTGGTAGGTGTAGCGTCGGCCTGGTCTGGCCTGGCGGTGGCGTTGTTGCGTAGGTGGTCCAGGCAGCAGGCGGGCCAGGGAGGCGTGTCGGAGGGGGGCTGACTGCTGGTGCTGGAGGCTCTCTTTTGTTGGAGGTTGCCCGCACCTGAATTCGAGCTCTTTGCCAGCTGGGTGCTGTCGCTGTCGCTGTCGCTGTGGTCGTCGTCGTCGTCGTCGTCGTGGTTGTGGCTGTCGTCGTTATTGTTGTAGTTCTCCTTATCGCCTCCAGCCGCTGCGGCACAGCCGCAGCAAATGGGCAACGGCAGCAGCCGGAGGGCCACGCCGCCGCCCGAGCGGTCTGGAGCTGCGGGCGGGAGAGCGGCCGCTCAGCCCACGAGCAACGCATTGACAGGCGGCGGCGGTGCTGCTGCGCCTCCAGCAGACACCTATGCCGCAGCTCCCAGGGCCCCTCACCAGCCGCCTCCTCCTCCTCCTCCTCCTGCACCTTCTGCACAGCACTACCCCCACTACTCCGCTTACCAGCAACCCTTCGCTCCGCCGCCTCCTCCTCTCCCACAAGCATACAACCCGCCTCACCATGGAGCGCATGACCCTACCACCGTCTCAGCCTACTACAACAGCTACTTGTTCCCCCCAGTCAGCAGCTGGTATGGCCGAGCCGATCCCTACGCCGCAAACGTCAGGTACAATATCAGTCTTGATTCCAGAACAAATCCTTACTGAGCGTGGTCTGCGATCTTGTCATGCAACAAACACCCAGGGTTCGTGCGGAATGAGTCTTTGCTCAGCAACTTGCTGTCCCTACAGCACATACACTGCGACCAATATGCATGGTCACATCTGCGGCACATCACAAGTAGTCAGGTCAAGACAATCAAATCTGAACGGCGTGAATTGTGGCCAGCTCGCAATAGCTCCCAACACGGATTGCGGGTCATGGTTTTGCGGCTTTGGCTCAGCAGGAAAGGCTTGGGGTATTGGGCTACCCAGAGAAAGTTGCTGACTTTCTGCCTTGAGACTCAAGGCAGTGAGTTGTCTGTTGTTGGGGGGTTCGTGTGCGAGTCGTGTACGAGCCAACAGGACAGAGCTTAGACGAGTGGCAGGCATTATGCTTAGCAAATGCATATGCCACAGCAAGTGTTGGTTTTGTGCATTGCGTTTCATGTGGTTGAGTTGACTTGGCAAAGCAATTCACGTAAGGCGATGAATGTTTATGTTTGATTGCAATGGAACACTACTAGGCTCGTATGAACCGCTTCCCTTTTGCGCCCACCTTGTACGCATTGTTAAGCGTTTTTTTATTCAGATGCTCTGTGATGGGGTGTGCAGGTATCAGTATGGCGCTGGGCCGGGCCGGCACCTCCCATTTATGGCGTATCAGCCGGTATGGCCTGGAGGCAGAGCTCCTGAGCGGCCACAACCACCGCCGCTGCAGTCGCAGCAGATGCGCAAAGTGCAGAATGTTGTGAACATAAAGAAGACATCATTACGCCTCGTACCCGATCCACAGACTCCTGGCTGTTGGAACTTAGACTTCACCTTTGATTCCATAGCACCCTGCAGGTATGATCAAAGTCTCTCACAACAGCTTTTGTTGTGTTGTTACTGCCGCCTCACGCGTAGTGTCACAGTGTGAGCGTTTTCTACGTGGCGGAAGAGATTCAAAATGCCATCGTCCCTCGAGCATCTAAGCAGAATGGGTCCTCTATGCCATATGACCCGCCCCCTCGCATGCATTTCACTGGTGGTTCAAATCAACGCTTTTCACAGCAGCCAGGGTCGCGAGAAGGCCTGAACCCCTCAAAGTACCTCACATCAGAGCTCACACAGGTGAGTCCTACGCACCCTCTTTGTGTGGGCGTGCCTGAAACTCAGGTGCAGTCAGCATGTTATCTGAGTATACGACAAGCTTGCACATTGTCGTGTGTATGCACGCTCCTGTGTTCATAGGCATGTGTCCGCACCAAAAGCAAATTGGCATTTGTTGAAGCCCGCAAGCAAGCTGTAGTGCACTGTCGCACATCACTGCAGAGAGTTGACATGTCATTTTAGTGTATACAACATCATGCATTGATGAGTGTGTATATGTGCTCCCTGTGTACCTAGGCATGTGGTAGCACAGAAGTAAGCTGGCGGTTGGTAAAGCACGCAAGCATGCAGTAGCGTACATCACTGCTGAGTGTAAGATGCCAGCTTTCGTCGTGGTTGTTAGCGAGACTTGGTGCGTGCAGGACGGATCCCTTACTGTATACCCGTTGATTGTCCGCCTTGAGTCGGTGCAAAGGCCACGTGATTCATCAAGTGCAGAAGAAGAAGCCTCTACCTCAGCGCAATCCGCTCAGGAAGACAATTACGGGCCATCAGGCTGCTCGCTTCCGGAATGGGTGCATTGCCAGACGACATATGCAACATTGGTCAAAAAGCCTGACGGGCAATGGACTGTCAAGGTCAGTTACTAGCACTGTTCATTCTTCCCAGTCAGTCATTGTAATCGGCCCCCTATTGCTTAAACATCCTTGATGTTTTCAGGTTTTGAAACAAGCATTGTGGGTAGAAGGGCAGAAGTACGAGTTGCATGAAGTCTATGGTATGGAGTCAAAACCCGGTGATCAAGACAGTGCAGACTCCGCAGAGAATGAATTGGGGAAGGAGTGTGTTATTTGCTTGACAGAGAGACGGGACACTGTGGCGTTACCATGCGGTCATATGGTGAGCTGAGCACTCCAACATGCATGGTCTCTCTGCAGACGTAGATGTCACCTCAACACCAGCCAGCCTTGCTAAAGCTTCTGTGCTAATTCCCTCGTGCCTGCTTTTGCAGTGCATGTGCAGGTCTTGTGCGGATATGCTACGTTCTCAAAGCAATAAGTGCCCTATCTGCCGCTGCACAGTTGAAAGCCTTCATCAGCAACTGAGTGATACCGGCAGCAATCCCAAGTCCTGATGCAGGCATGGCAGAACCAGCAGTATTCATGTTGACATGCTGCTCCTTAGCTGAGTGTAGCAATTGTGGCTGTGGTCACCAATCTGTAGATAAGCTCATGGCATGCTGATCTGGCATGTCTGTTAACGTGTTGAAATGTATGTGCGTTGAATTGTGCGTGTCCGCACAGTGACCCAATTGTACAATGCCTTGTAACACAGATAAATGTGTCAGCACTTGGTTTCTTTGTTGTTATGTGTGTGAGTATGGTCATTGACCTCTTATGGGACTTTGCTGGTGCTGCCATGGATCGTGGTGATTGTTTGCTTCTGGTGGAAACCCAAAGGCAATCGACACGGTACTCGGCAAACGTTCTTCTTGCATGCGCATTCACACACACCATTGTACAACACGCACATTACGAGTGTCTCGATGCACTGATGGCATCCAGTCATTCTCAAGAAAAGCACCGTTCTGTGAATGTGACCAATGCAATTTACGCTTACTCACTAAAACAAATATGCTTCTTGGCTGCTCGTGCTTTGGCCATCAATGCTGCCGCCCAGTGCGTAAAGAGTTCGATTAGAGAGCACGCCAAACTGAAAGCTGGTGCGCTTCGCAACCAGAGGTTGGAATGCTGACCACGACAGGCACGGTGAGCTTGATGTGCACCCCAGCTTGAGAGCTTCAACAACATTGGTTGCAACCCCTGGCTGGTTGACAAGCTCGCCACCCGCAACCAAGATCATGGGCCCATCTGTCGTGAGCACGTAGGTCACGGCTGCCTTAATGCGCGGCGTTGGCATGCCAACAAAAGACTGCTCAATTGCTGTGTATCCAGCTGCATCGCGTGAAGTTTGCCGCCGCCACGTTGCGGCCGGAGTGAAGAAGTAAGTATAGTCGCCTGCTTGCGCATACATGCCATTGAACTCGGGGATCCGGGAGCTGGCAGCAGCGGGCAGGAATGCCCACTTCGTGTCGTACGCACTTATGTCTATGCACTCCACTTTCGGTTGAACACTCACGGGGCCCAATACGCATATCTTTTTGCCTATGGTGTACCTACAACAACAGCAACAAACCGATCAGACAAGAGCAAGTTGTCAAGGATATGCACGACGTGCACTCACATGGCGTGCCCAGCACGATCGCAAGTCATCCTGGCGCCTGTTAGCCACCGGGAGTTGCCATTGGCATCTACTTTTAGCAGCTGGAATACTCTGGCTGGGGCATTGCTGGTTGACAGGCCGCCGGTGAACATGTAATAGCTGAATGTGCCCACTTGCATCGAGGCCGAAGCAGCAGATGCAACTGGCGTTGGCATCGGGGGCTGCAAAAAAATGTCACCAGTGGCCAGATTTAGCAGTTGCACTGGCGCGGACGCACTGGCGCCGCTACCGCCCGCCAACACCACATAGTCTCCCAACTGTGCACTCGCACCGCCAGCGTACGATGAAGTGGGTGCTGCAAGCTGTGCAGCTAGTGGAGTCCAGACACGCTGTGTGTTGCAAGCATGTTGTCAACGTTGAGATACACTCGTCTGGTCAAGCTTGCTAACGGTATCACCTGTGTGGCTGGCGTTCTGAAAGCTGGGATGTCATCAGAGAAATCGACCACCGGAGTCGAGGAAACAACACTTATCACGCGTAAACCTGCATGCGGGTGCTGGTACTCAGACACAGTGCCTTGGTAGAACAACTAGAGCATGGACTGCAGGCCCCACAGCTCATGCGCCGGCAAGCGCACGCTTACCTTGGTTGTTTACAGCCTGAGTGAGAGACAGGGGGCCGGTGCCGTCGCTTGCAGCAATAAGGACTTGCACCAGCTTAGGTCCAAGCAAGATGCTGGGTACAACAATGAAGTACTTGGCCGTGACCGGGGCTTCTGCTCGGCGAATGGCGTAATTGGCAGTCGCACGCACGCTGCCCAATAGAAATGCATGGGTGACACAGTGTAGTGCTGATTGCATTAAGGTTAGTATTGTCACCCATGATCATGGTTTGTCAGTATGTAACAGCGCATGGGCGCTAGTTGACAACAAACGCACCACCGGATGCTGAGCAATGTAATGCCAGATTACATACGTAAAGTTGGAGGCGTACGGGGAGATCACAGCCGCCAATGCAGCAGAGATCTGGGCGTCAACAAAAGGGATGTCGAGGACTTGCAATGGGTTGGCCAGGATGATCGTCAGAGTCCCAGTGATTATCACATAACCGTCCGGAATGGGCGGACAGATTGCTGTTGAACCTCCACAAGCCTGTATTGGAGACAAACGAACTTAGTGCTGCACAGAGACATGCTGTTGAAGAGTGTGCTATTGGCAAGACTCATGACCAGCACCTGCAGCAAGTTGCGCCCTGTGCCACTGTAGTAATTGTTGTTGTCACCGTTGTTATTGTTGCAGCGGTAATTGTAATCATCGCAACAGCGTTCACCCTTGCGGCCGTTTCTGCTGCTGCCTCGCCAGCAGTCTTTGCAGCTGGAGTCTCCACCGCAATTAGAGTCCTTCGCTGCTTTTGAGAGTTGCTTCTGAATAATTTGCGAGATGAGTCCACTCTGGGAAAACGCCTTGGCCACGGTATCAACGCACATTGCGTAGTCGTTACGCATGCGCCAGCAGTTGCCGGTTGTTTGTCGTGCACAAGGGCATAGTTGGGATATAGAACAGCCATCCAAGTTCACAACCTGCTCACAGGTGGTTAAGTCGTGCATGTGAACCTGTGTTGAGTGGTGAACAGTGACACTCAACGGCTAGTGCAGCACATAGAGGTGTGGCATGAAGTCTTCACCTGGCCTAAAGGGGTTCCTGGGCACTTGTCCTTTGAGTCTGGCACGCGGTCAGAGTCGGCATCAACTGCACCAGAGAAGTCACTGTGAGGTTATGCAACATGCTTGCGAGCATGTGAAAGGCAGCGTGTGGTGGTGATGCCTCAGGTTACGTCCGGTGACCACCAAGGCATACAGCATTCTGACTGTCACTGAAGAGACCAAGCTGTGACTGCACCTTTTGCTAAGGCAGCGAGGGCGTCAGCGAGACCGAACCCGGACAAAAAGTCAAACCCGCTGATGCCAATGTTAATGCTGCTGCTGCGCATTGCTGCAGACAACAAAGGTGCCTACAGCAAACACGAGTGTCTGAACTTTCTGCCAGACAACAAGCAGGCGCGCGTGCTGAGATGAGAGCAGTGCAATGAGAGAGAAAAATTGCAAAAGTGCTGCAGCTTCACTAGGCACTGAACAACTTGTCGCTGGGATGCAAAGCGATCAACAAGCTTTCAGACGTGTACCGTACCGTAGCCGATGGATAGACACCCCTGAAGAGTGCCGCTGCAGCAGCGAGGTGCGGTGCAGCAGCGCTGGTGCCAACAAAAGTTGGTCGCCCGCACGGGGGCAGAATGTCCGCAGTCACGCCCGGTGAGAAGAAAGAGACGTCGACGCCGCTCGGCCCGACAAGATCTGGCTTTTGACGGAGAATGGGCTGTGCCAAACGTGTGCCGTCATTGCCAAAGAGAATTGGGACTCCTCCAATGCTGCATGGCAATGCTCGGTTACTGTGCAAGTCACCCAGCACAAGCATGCATATTGTGGGAAGGGTCGTCAGCACACCACGGGCCAGCAAGACTGTGCGCACACGTACACTCTCAAGTTGCACAACAAGCACCTTTGTGCTCACCTTGAGAATGATGCCAGGACTGGTGGGCAAGTCCCAAAGGCTGGTGTGTCCTTGTAGTCCACGGCGCCAACTGCCAGCGCACTGGCTGAATTGGGGTGGCCAAACACAGTGCCAGCTCCCCAATTCCTCGTGTCTATAGGTGCAGACTGACCACCAGAGCTCTGCAAACGGGATGAGAACAGGCAGTAGTACAGCTTAGCAGGTCTGAGTAGAGCTGCCAGGTGACGCCAAAGCAGATATTGACTAAGCGTACAACGAAACCTACCACAAGTATGTACTTCATTCGTTTGGGAGCAGCTCCTGCTGCAAGGGTTATTTGCAGATAGATTGTGCAGGCTATATTTTGTGCAGGCTGGCATTGGTATGTCACGAGTTCAAACGCCCTGCCGGAGACCACATTGTTGTCTGTGCTGGAGGCCAAGGGAGTGGCGGTCTGCACAACAAGAAAAGGTTGAGTGCGACACAGTCACTGGAGGCCAGAGTCACTTGTGCAGTTTTAATACTTGGAACATCAACCACACATTTGCTAATGTGGCGCACATGTGTACCTCAGCAGTGGCAAAGATGGCGATGTTGACGTCGTTCTTGGGTCCAACGCCATTGGTGGCTGAAGAGAAGGGCTCATCCCATTGAAAGGCGATAGAGACCGTGCAGCTGTAGCAAACTGATATCGCTTGACGGTAGACTCCAGCGGAGAAGGCATACGCACTGGACGGGCCACCAAAGGTGCAGCCATTCGGACACGCAACCTCCCACGAATTGCCTGCGACAGGTGTGCGTGTTGGTGCTGCTCTTCACTACGAGGTGTAGTATTACTTAAGTAGTCACTGACCAGCATCATTTCCAGCAGCGGAGTACCACACAACGCCCTGAGCAAACAGCGTGTTGGCTGCTTGCGCTAATGCGCCATCCATAAAGAAGGGTTCCTGACAAAGGTCACACGCATGTCAGCACAAGGTGACGACCACAGGAGGCCATCCACGTCGTCAGGAGGTTGTACATTGCTTACCTCATAGAAGCCAAGGTCGTCAACTATCACATTGATACCAGCGGCTACAATCTGGTCTACGGCACTAACGATGCTCAGCGGGCCTTCGTAACCGCTGAAAAAATACAGTTGAGCCCCAGGCGCGACGTCATAGACAATCTGTGTAAAAATCATTTACATGGATATGGCGGAGTACGAGTATTGTCAATGCTCATATGCTGATCACGCCGAGTACACATTCTAGGTGCAGGCATGGCTAGGGACCAACAGCACTGTTTGGTACCTGCAGCATGGCTCGACCTTCATCGCGGCCAGCAATGGTTGACGACAACTCCCTCAGCACTACCACTGAGCTGTCACCACTCGGAAGATCGGCTGTGAACTGGTCAGCATGCAGCCCTTGCAGTGAGTTGAACGAGTCCGATAACACAAGTATCTTGGTGCCAGCACCTGCTCATTGGAAAGGTGTTCAGCTTCACACATGTTTCGTTACGCTCGACTCCAAAACAGAAGATTATGTTATATTGCGGACAGCCAAAAAGCTGGCTGTTGACAGCTTTACACAGGTCTTGACACGGATGATCACACCTGTGCGCAATTCGCACCATAGGGCAGCACCAAGCAGAGCCACAAAGCAGCACCACCGTGAGTGCGCTCATGTACCTGTAACTTGGTACTGTTGTCTGATAACATCAGCATAGATGGCCTGGTCACCGGCCGTAGCTGCAATGCCCTGAGCTCTTCGCGTGGGGTACGACCGGTCGGCATGCTGCAGATGGTCCAAAGTGTCCAAAAGCAGGATGACAGACTTAGGTAAGACACCGTTGATGTGAAGCCCGTGCCTGTACAAAACAGACGTGATTATGGCTCAATGCAGTGCAACAACAGCGCAGCGGCATGGACATACCTGCCAGACAGCTCGAAACTGAGCGGCACTAGCTCATCCAGTAGCAAATCCGTGTCGTACTTCGCAACCAAGTTTACTACTACGTGTTTTTCACCAAGGCCATGCGAGTGCACAACCGGCCCTTCAGCCAGCCTTCTTCCGCGCGCGGCATGCTGCTCAGCAACAAGGCGAAGGCCGCTGCTGACTGTCGACAAAGCTGGCAAAGCAGATAGTGTCGTTTAGTTGGGATGTCCCTTGAGCAAGCTTATCTTGCCACAATGTGACCGATAGCAAAGATGACAGATGTCACTCACTATGGCACCACACTGTACACGTGTGCATTGAATGGTGCTCTGCAATCGCAAGTGCAGTGTAATACTACCATGAGTCGCTTACGCAGAGTTGCGTGGGCTGTGCTGAGCAGCAATGTGGAGAAGAGGGCGAGCCGTTGCAGTGCGGTCCATGTGCACATGGAAAACTGAGCGGAGCGCATTGCTTGCGATACGATTTGGCTCTGGTGGTTACAAGCAGCAAAACTATCATGATAAGCATAGAAAGCGTCCCTTGTCAAAGGCACTACCAACATGCCATGACACATACGCTGGCGAAGCACTCACCTGTCAGCAACTACCTATCACTGCGGTTTGAGCACCTTTCATCCGGACAAGCTTGCCCTTATGTTAACCTGCGCAAACAGGGTGAGTGTCAGCTTCAGTGGCAAGGTTGTCTGTAACACGCTCAACAACATGGGTACTGGTACTTGGCTGCACAGCTTGCGTGGGCAAGTGTCCAGCACACCCACTACACCTAGCTAGGTGTGCTCGGTGTGTTGGACACTTGCCCCACACAGCCAGCGTGGTGAACCTGACAGCTGTGGCCTAGCACCTGCTCAACCAGCTGCTCGCACTACTGCACGTACGAACTACACCAAGCTGCCAGGGCTACACAAACACAAGTCAATCATTCAGCCAAAAAAATTGCTATGCGACTACCCATGCAGCTGCTCGTTGCTGTGGTCTACCAAACCGCTGCCAGCAGTAGCTCGTTCCTACCACTACAAGCGCAAGCGCTTGACAAACTGGTGTTGCTGGTACCCAACTTAAACCGACAGCAACGGTCATGGCGCCTACTAGTGGTAGTTTGCCGCTAGCAACGTCAGACAAACGGTAGACCAAGCTAACCACACGAAGGAGGTGTTGGCATTAACCAGCTACTACTGCTGGCAGTGGCATGCTGTCATGCGTGGCTCAGTAAGCATTGAACTCTAATGACAGGCTTCCTGTTGCTAGAAGGGGGGCTTCGCCTCTGGCGTGTCAACATTGCACGTCGCCAGCCCCATGCTGGACAAACCTTCTTCTCTAAACTGGAGACTGCGACAGCATGCCCTCAAACCTCATGAACAAACGCAAGAGTGCATGCCAGTTGACAAGCAACCTGCTTCCTGCAGATTATGCGCAATTGTATACCACCACACCTTACCTTGAAGCTGCCCCCGCTCCAACCTTGCACCCTCAACTCAACCGAGCTAACCTGTGCAATGTCTAGCTAGCCACGCAGGCAGCTGACCGCGAGTGCACGCGAGCTCTGCGACTCCAATTTCCTCCACCCGCCACTTTGTGCTGTGATGGAAACCCAACGTCAAGGCACGAACAGGCTAACAACGTCGTCGGGGTGGACGAGGGCGTCGCTCAGGGCGTCGGCGGCGGAGGGCGGCAGCTTCTGGGCAACGCACGGTGCGACGAGTCCACAAGTAATGGCCGTTCTGTGACGGTCACTGAACGCAGTTCAGCCGGTCGTCGCTTCACAACTTCGCTCTCGGAATGGGACTCAGAATCGGACTGTGGCGGCCAGTTTGACCGATGTGGACTCTTGCAGTTCCGAAGAAAACCGCTCAGGCTCAGCCCTCGCACGGCAAGGACAGCCCTTTCTAGGCAGTCATGACGAAAGTCATTCATGCCGTGTCCGTTCAGAGTGCGGCGCACGCTGTGGCAGTCAGCTTCTGAACACGTGCGCGGCGGTGCGTTCGCAACACTTGTACGTACACGTAACTGAAGCCGCGGACTTCACCAACGCCAACTCGAATCACATTTTGACATTCACCAAGCGACAGTGAGCGCGGCTTGGCACGCCAAGCGTGTGGACTCCACACTGCGGAGCCCTACTGTTTGTGCCGGAGCATGTTCCGCAGCAACCTGTTTCGTTGTAATGAACACTGCGTGTCACAACGATTGCCCGTCTACTGTACGCAATGAGGTACTAAATACCTTTATAAACCTTTATTGTGAAACAAGACGACCGTTTCATCTGCTAGTGACACATTGTTGCTACATGACGATGCGTGTAATACAAGATCTTACCATGGTCACTTACCGTAGTGTCAACAACTTTTGCTGTAAGTTGCTAGATATTAAACAACTCCGCAAGGGCACCTTACAATGGTTGGTTAACGGTTACAGATGGTGGATGCCGGTTACAAATGACTGCAATGCATAAGTTGCCAGATTTAAGAATCTGCCTCCAGATAATAATAGTAGTAAATGTTTCGACAAAGCTTTTTAATGAATTTTGAACCATCACGTCAATAACATTGATACATGCATGTTATCCTGGTGTGTAACGGGAAGGTACATAAAGAGACCACAAATTGACAAGAAAGCACCAAGTCTTTTATGGTCGAGTGGGCAATGACATTGGTCATCGGACCTTGAGACCCGGGTTTGATGCCTACCTTGCACACAATTTCCGCGGTCGTTGTTTCTCGATCCTGTAACGTTGTAACTGTCACTTCATAAGTGCCATCATCGATGAGTCGCGACTTGCCTAATGGCAGCGCCAAACTGAGCAGTTCGGTCGCCGCGGCATCGATGGGACGCGACCTGCCTATCGCGGCGATGCGACCCGGGGGCCGACAACGACGCGCTTGGCGCGCGGTTGACCGGTATGGGCCCGGCCTTGACAGTAGGGCCGGTGACCGACCCTAACAAACCCCTGGGATGATTCTCCAGCTGAGCATGGGCAGCTGCCGAGGATGTCAGTGTGCTTAAGTGGGGGGAATGTAACGGGAAGGTACAATAAATAACCACAAATCGACAATAAAAGCACCAAGTCTTTTATGGTCGAGTGGGCTGTGACATGGTGTGCACGTTTGCAGTTGTACTTTAACGCTATGCTTATTGCTGTCGAACGACATTTATATATCTTAGTTGAGTAGAAAGCAACTCACGTGTACTTTTATTAACGTAGTAGCTACACCGGAGAACCAATCAATAGTTATAATATGGCTTGGGTTGTAGTTGGTTAGTAATTAATTAGTTGATGGTTGATTAAATACCTTATTAATAACATCAACTTCAATGCATTTACTTCATCATTGACCATAACATTTGAAGCTTGAAGTATACATTACCTCGTCAAGTGAGCGTGAGTCGTAAGCTTAGCATATGCGGCAACTCTACTGCCGCTACCAATGGTGGTGAGTTACAGTGCATCGACACTATAATGGTAGAGCCCCCCCCCCCTCCCTACCTCTAAATTTGCCCCGCAGGGCGGATACGCCATGTTTGCCTCAACTATAACGAATATAAGAGTTGGCCGCAGACGTCACGTACGGTTCAGACTGAGACACAACAGTTATGTTCCAAAACATTTAAAAAATAAAACACGTTCTATATGCATGACGCATATAAGGAACCAACATTTTACGGCTATATAATATCACGCAGAGTTGCGCTGCAAAGCGCTTTGCAGCGTGACTTTGCGTAACACGTGATGCAACGTGACTCGGCGTCACACCATTGTCAAGTACACGCATTGTTACACATGTTGTTCGACGCAGTAAATGCGGTCAATGCTGCAATGCTTCGTGTACAACGTTGATTGATGCATGTAATCGTGCCGATAAATGTATGTCTTGTTATGTAATGTATGTATATTGAAATTACGGTTTTATTTTCCATTTTGGTGGTTTTTAGTTTTAATAGTTCGTGTGTTGTTGCTTCTGATTGTCGCATAATTTGCTTTAACAATATAAGCTTAAATGAACCTTAACATAACAATGTTGTTCGGAGTTTTATTCTTTGTTCGTTCGGTCATGCTCAAACCTATGTTTAGCCCTAGCCCTGCTTGCGGCAGTTAATGATGACGATGGTTAAGGAAAACGACATATAGCTACTCATGTAGCAAAGCAAGCCATAATGAATTTGGTGATCAGGCTTGCAATCACTTTTGGTGCGATTTACGATTATGATTTTGATTTCATGTCAACCATCTCGATGAATGCGTTAGTGGGGCTTTACTAAACACATTGCCTTACAGCACACGAATATTATCGCCGCGCGTGCACTAGTCTTTGCACACAACAACCGTGTGACAGGTAACCACGCTAGTCATGCATGCATGACTAGCAGGTGGGCGGTAGAGGTTGCCTAAAGGGCAGAGCGTAGGTAGCTCGCCAGCGCGTTGCTTAGCGGTGGGTGTATGTGGCGTTGAGGTGAATGTGTTGTGCAGTGTGAGGTGTTGCATGCGTGGTGTATTGCGTGCATGCGCGATTGCCCTTCTCAGTTACTGTACATGTTCGGTATAACAGTTTGCGCTAATTGGCAAATGATGGAGTGAAGTGCAATAATCAGCAGCAAATGTATTTGTACAACAGCAGCGCCTCCAGGCAACAATCGTGGGGACCATAACAATCACCCAATGTATCACAGCATGCAACAACCTCCTTCTTGCAAGGTGCTGGTTGTTATATTGCGTGCGGGTCTTCCGCGCGTTTGCTGCCACATCGCTCCGTTCCCTTCATGTTACTGAATACAAAAGCACATCAGGGCCATGAGTAACCTGGGGCATGCGGCCAGTCAAGCCGACATGAGAGCAAACTGAACATAGCAGTGGAAAACGCAAGGTGTGATGCTGTCTGGCTAATGTTGCAGCATGCACGCATGCACGTGCCTCAAACTGTATACCTTCTTTTTGCTCTTTTTCAAGGACAGTGTCGCAAAGGCTGCTGTTGCAGCGCTGATGTGTGTGAGGGATGCGCTAGCTGCTTTCCTTCCAGCTTTGACCAGCAGCTCTTCCAGGTTTTTCTTCTCTTCAGTCACAGCATGAAGATCCTTCTGCATGCTCGCATTGCTCTGTCTTGAATTCAGCAGTTCCTGCTGAAGGCTTGCCAGCTCGCTCTGTTTGGAAGCAAAGTCCTTTTTTGATGTGCTGAGCTCCTGCATTACACAATCATAGTCAACGCTGCAATCACACTGCTGGGCATCCCATATGCTTTCATACCAGCCACGACAGTCAAGTTTTGTGACAAATGTGAGTCAGCAAGCTGTGATGATGCGTGTAACCTGTTGCAAGCGCTGGTGGTTTCGCTGTCTTTGAGACCGTTGGATGACCAGGGCAGCAGCAGTACGCGTGGCATCCTCTGAATGCAGCTGAAGCAACCCACCGCATCACATCTGTTTGCAATCAAGCCGACAATGCAAATACCTGGATGCAATCAAATGTATGCCTACCTGGATCGCAGTCTCATAACTGGCAATGCGCTGCTGCATCTCCATCAGTTGCTGCTTCTGTGCTGCTATTTCTGTTAAGAGGACCACATGTTGATGCGTGACAGGCCAATGTCATGTCAAACACAACAGCTTACCATTGTTGGCTGTGTCCAGGGAAGCTGCTACTGTGTCTCTGGAGGCAGTAGTTGCTGCCAGCTCATCTTGCAAACCCTGCGGTTATATCGGTTAAGCACACACTAATCACAAACATGCCAACATGTGCCGTGAGGAGTCACCACAGCATGTCCATACATCTCGAAGCTTGCTCAGTTCCTTTGCTTGGCCTTCTGCAACCAAGTACTGTTGATGCCACTTGCTGCTCTCCTCGCGAGCGGCAGCCAGTTGCACATTCAGCTCCTGACAGTTTGCCAACAGGTCATCACGCTGTTTCTCCAAGGCAGCAGCGCTAATCGCTGCCTCCACAAGCTGTTGCTTGAGCAGGAGACACTGTTCAGACAGGCCGGCGGACTCCTCACGTGTCGCCTGTAATAACTGAATTAAACAATCCCGCTCTGTCGTACGCGCAGCTGCCTCTGCCGTGAACTGCTTTACATGTTCAGACAACTGCCGACACGATTCTGATAGAGCGGCGGACTCTTCCCGCGAGGATTTGAGTGAGTAAGACAACGACTCTCGCTCTGTTGTCAGCTCAGCTGCCTCTGCTGTAACCTGCTTCACGCGCTCAGACAGCTGCCCACACTGTTCCGACAGAGCGGCAGACTCTTCCCGCGAGGCTTTGAGTGAGTGAGACAGCGAGTCTCGCTCTGTCATAAGCGCAGCTGCCTCTGCTGTGGACTGCTTCACGCGCTCAGACAGCTGCCGACACTGTTCCGATAGAGCGGCGAACTCTTCCCGCGAGGATTTGAGTGAGTGAGACAATGACTCTCGCTCTGTTGTCAGCACAGAGGCCTCTGCCATGGACTGCCCTACGCGCTCAGACAACACATTCCTATGCTTGCTGAGAGCCAACACTTCCGCTTGAGCAATTCCTAACTGTTCGGCTAGGTTGAGCCGCTGCTTCGACAAAGACTCTATCTCAGCCACAAATACCTGCAACCCACACTTGTCGGTGAGCAACAGCTACAAAGCATGGTATGGTGATCGTATGCTTACTGTTGTGCGCAACTGCATGCTTACCTTGTGCTTCTGCTTATGTGCAGCAGCTTCCTGAAACAGCACAATCGACAGTCAGCAAAGCGGATGGCATACTGTATGCGATCACAAGCCAGGAGATGACTTAAACATGCAGGACAATCCTATTGTGAATGTGCAACTTGAGGACATGACAGACAAAGCAAACATGTCACTTTCAGTAGTGTACCTGTTGCAGTCTCTCTTCGTGCTTTGCTTCAACGGCAGATAACCTGCAAGCATAGTAGCAGTGAGGAACATCCCGCTCTGACTGGAGAAAACATATGCACTGTCTTCAGCGCACCTGTCTGCCCACTGTGCCGTGAGAGCCGACAGCTCCTGATGATGAGAATCCCTTTCTGACTTGAAAGCCCTTTGCATGGCCTCCTTCTCTTGTTCATGCAGTTGCAACCGCTGCTTTGTAAGGGACAGCTCTTCCTCTCTGGTCAAGACTACTGCCTGCGTTGCCACGTCAGCTGTGGCAAAGCTTTCTATGACAACCCGCTCATTGCAAGCAAATGTCGCACACATTGTGGCTTCCTCTCACACACACAGCGTTCAAAAATGCGCAACCAACTTCCCCTTGTGTTGGCAAATTCGGTAAAAAAACAACTGCCACACAGTGTATACCTCCAGGGAGTGCAGCTTGTCATTATGCATATCCAGTTGCTCCTGCCATGCACAGCACGATAAGACAGAGTACCGTTGTTGCCAACAACCTTGCAATGCTGGTGTGCCATCCCATGGCTTGAGTAAATGGTTGCTGCGGACCGTGCCCGAAGTCCACGGGGGAACGTTCTTCAACAAGATACAGGGTTGCAATAAAACAAACTCTGTGACTTGACTTTAACTGGCACCGTTCGACTGACATTAGCCATGTTGGCACAGACCATCCAACACACTTATATCGCTTACCTGCAGGCTATCACTGAGCTCCTGTAAATCAACAACTTCGTTGACGATGGCTTTCGTCTTGACCTTCATTGCCTGTGGTCCCCAGTATGCCATCAATCGCTCTATTACGAACCAGCGATAGCATCATGCGCTGTCGTGCAAAGACTGTACCCTTTGTCCAAACTGCAGGGAGTTCAAGCTTTCCTCCGCATGCATTTGGCAGGGTCCCACATTGACGATGAGTGAAGTTTTGGCGTTGCCTGTGACAGCACTTGCATATCGCCAGTACAAACATCAAGTCACATGTACTGGCCCGGACATACCCCCAAGAGACTCTTGAAGCAGTCGTGTCAGCTTGCTGTCGCGGAATGGAACGTGACTGGCATTTGGGTCCGCTCGTGCGTTGATACATTTGCCTGAAGCATATCGAAGACCAGAGTCCACCAAGTCAGCCCGCTCAGACACAATTGTGCTCTCAGAAAGTGTTAACGTTTACCTAAGCATGTTAGGGACAAGTTGATACTCTTTGCTTCGCTTGCCCTTTGGCCTTCAGAGCCTGTGCCAAACCCACAGCTGTTGCGTACAGAGTCACAACACATACAGGACTATGACACCAGCGACAAGGAGTGTAGAATACACGTGTCATCCACATGCGCGAGTTGTTTGTACCTGACTTCTTCAACCGCTCAGAGCCTACAAGCACAACCAGCCATGTCAGCAAAAGCAAGCAGCGTGGTGACTTGACGAGCTGTCGGTACACGATTATTACCTGCCAGGTCAACAAGGAACAGCTTGCCAACGATGACCCTATATGAACAGCCAGCGGATCAGTACACATGAGCCAGCTGCATACTGCACCGCAAAGCAGCCTACATTTGCTTCGCGGCCGTTGCTGGGGACGACTTGGGTGCCCTACGCGTTTGCAGTCCTTGTTTCAAACGCTTTTCCACAGTCAAAACG
The DNA here is from genome assembly GCA_009103225.1 of Chlorokybus atmophyticus. Lineage (NCBI taxonomy): Eukaryota > Viridiplantae > Streptophyta > Chlorokybophyceae > Chlorokybales > Chlorokybaceae > Chlorokybus > Chlorokybus atmophyticus. The sequence continues at coordinate 136,514 of RHPI01001715.1, forward strand.
ACAATAGCATGACTTCTACTCGAATGCGCATTCTGCACATGTACGTTTAATGAGAAGTCCAACGCATCATTAGAAACGGTAAAGAGCTGGGCACAAAGCAGATTGCCGCACCAGCTTTGTGTTGGCAAAAGTGCGGTTGCGTTCGCCAAGTTGCAGCAAGCGCAGACAGTCCTCAACGCTTTGTACAAAAACCTGACAAACATGGCTGTCAGCTTACAGGTACCGATGCAAACATGACAGGAATGCAGAACTGCCTACCAACCTCTTCAGCGCCAGCAACATAAACACCCGTTTCCCCTTCGCGAATGGACAGGTTGCTGCTTTCTGGCCGCAGCAAATCCTGAAGCTGAGTAGTGACAGATCCAGGTTTAGGATATTGCACTTTTATGGTTGCATGGCACTTTGGGGACCCACTACTTCAATGAGCGGGTACAACGTGAAGGCTTCACACAGACAACCTACACAGCGGAGATGCACAGTGTGTCACTCACCATTTCCATATATATCTGGACATATGACATCATGACTCGGAAGTCATACTCCCAATCTGCCTTTGCTGCCACAAAGATTTCTGCTGTAGCTCGTGGAATGATGCCTGCGAACAGGTAGACAACATTCACAGCACCTCAGTCGACACAAGTCGCTTTGTCCTTGGCTGCACACTTCCAAGCATGGCCATGCAGGTGCTATGGTAAACGCATAGCTACTTACCGACTTGGGCGGAGTACGCGCTTGCCAGTGTGTACGTTTTGCCTGCCCCGGTCTGACCATAGCACATGATCGTGCCATTGTAGCCAAGCAGCACGTCCTGATGAAGACAACGCAATCAGAGTACAGTGGCCAGTGGCAATCCTGTCTTGGCCAGGCTGTTGACGACACGCATGACTCACTACTGCCGCAATTCAAATGTAGCTGGCATAAACAACAGTATGCACCTCAACAATTGGCTTAGCAGCTGCGGTGTACACCTCAGCCTGCGTTGACTCCGGCCCCAACACATGGTCAAAAGAAAAGTCGTTCTGCTCGACTACAGCATTCCTGCACAGCAAACATGGAAGCCATAGGTTAACAGACAAGTTACGGGTGCCTTTGTGTAGTGCATACGTCTTCTAACAGAGCCAGCATGATCTGTTCATCTGCGATGCTGAACATACAACACATGCCGTTTACGCACTCAACAACTACGGTTAACCATACAACAGCACGGCTGCTTGCATATGCACCGCTACTGAGCGCAAACTGCAATGGGCAACTGCACTCACTTGCGAAAGACCACACAAGTGTTTTCAACACTGTCCCCCTCGATGACCACCCCTCCACCTGGCTGATCAACCTCCTCGGGGGTGGGCGGTCGTATGCGCACAGTCGTTTGCACACGCTCTGCATGCAACACGTTGACACTCAGCCACAGGCATCGTGTGCGTACCCTTGTACCGCTGTCCACCTGACACTGATCAGACTACTGCAAGTGAACATACATGCATGAATATCCCCGCCCATTGCTTGCCTGCAGCAAACTCCGCCTCAGCAGCTGGCGCCGACGCCCTTGATGAAACCCTTGGCGTATCAGCAGGGGAGCTGGCAGGCATAGCAGCAAACGGCGGAGGCGGAACCCCATCCCGGCTGAACCTTCTAGGCGTAACGCTCTCGCTGTAGCTCGAGCGCCGGCTGCCGCCGTCTCTGTCGAGGGACGACGGTGGCGTCGGTGACGGGGCGACCCTGGGTGACGGCGACGCCGACCCTGGCCTGCCATTTGCTTGCCTGCCCCCACGCACACAAATGTACACGTCAAACAGCAAGCAACGTTCTCATTGGTACGATGGGACACTGCCTTGAGCCAGACAGATTTGCTTCAATACCTTTTCTGACCCCGACTTTTCATGCAACTTTGAGCTGACCTGATAGGCGTCGTCGTGCGCTTCATGCTTGGCCAGGCTACAGCTCCCAGGCTTATGGACGGCGGCTACACACTTCAGCGAAGGTGTCGCCCGACTGCTGGCATGATGGATTTCAAGGGAACGCAAAACTCGCACAGCAAAATGCTTGTAGCCAGATCTCCTGTCGTTCAACCTCCTCCGCCTCCTCCGCCTCCTCGTCCTGCTCCCTCTCCGCCGCCGCCGCCGCCGCCGCCGCCGCTTCTGCTATGCCACTTGCTTGAGGCAGACTGGATTTGAACTTGAGCAGTTGGCGCGAACGCTTGCTGCATGTGATGATGTGTCACAATGCTGCCGTTCCGTTTGCAGTCGTCAAGTTGTTGTCGCTGCTGTTAGCGACGACACCACTGGCGCAGTCAGTGATGGCGTCGTCCTCGTCGCCGGCGGCGCTTGCAGCCCTGACGCCTGTGCCTTGCATGCGAGGCTTGCGGCGGGATGGGGGACAGCAGAAATCGCAAGCCACAGCCAGAGCCACAGCCAGAAGCCTCCATGGCAGCAGGAGGAGGGGCATGCCGCCGGTGGTTGTCGGCGCCCAGGACGATGGTGCCGCTGCCAGCAGCAGGAATGTGTTATCGGTGCTGTGCCCTCTGCTGCGCCTCATTGGGGTGACCACTGCTTGTTTCCCCAACACCAACTAGAATTGCGAACGTGTATGGCCTGCGATATCATGCATGGATGGATGCTCATGGTGAGGGGGAAACAACCCAGCTGATTGCCATGTGGCAGCCTCCCAAACTGACGCTATACGTCCCATTGTGTGGCAGGGAGGTGACCCCGCCGCACCACGCAATCGCACACTCGAGGTGAGCACATGCACCCAACCGGCACAACAATACCACGCAGGCAGCTTGCTCTGTGTTAATGTGATTGTGCTGCTTTACCTTTGGGAGGGCAGGTGGCTACCTCTGGAGTGGCCAGCCTCGCACGCCTTCCCTATGGTTCCGTGGTGCTTGACAATACTCGACACGACAAAGCAAGACCGAAGCTACCACTGCAGCTGTACGAGTTTGGTAAGCAAGGGGTAGTAGTGATGCCACGTGCAAGGCGATCAATGCGTGTGCATGCGCTAAGGTTGATGAGTTGTGACTGGCGAAAGACAGATTCTGTTCTGGTGCGTGGCAGAAGCATGCCCCTTTTGCAGGCGAGTGCGCGAAACGCTCACTGCGCTCGACTTAAACGCTGAGGTACAGCTGCACAAGGGCGAGTGCGCGGTTGCGTGAATGCCTGCATGTCTGCGTGCGTGTCAGCACGGCTTGCTCACAGGCTCCGATCAACCCGTGATGTGTGTCTACTAGTCATAGTCTGACACCAGGAAAGCCGTAGCGCAGATCTACCCGTGTCCGAAGGATTCTTTGCGACATCGTGCCAGAGTGCAGGCCCTTGGAGGCCAACAACAGTACGTACGTATGCACTGTTGTGAATGTCACTAAAACTGCAAATTCGGCCACACATGCTAGCTGTGGCACACATCACCGCTCAATAAGTGCTTTGTTTTCGGCACACACACACACGCGCGCATGCGAGAGAGCCTGCCCTCCCGCACATGCTCACAACAACAGACACGCACACACGCGCACGTGCACGCAGGTTTCCTTTTCTTGTGGATCCCAACTCTGGACGGCACCTGTATGAAAGCGGTAAGAGTGTTCGGTCAGCACTCCCCACAGAACGGTGCAGACAAAGTTAGCGCATCCTGTCTTCATCAACAGGTGACATCGTGAAATACTTGTATGAGCAGTACGGTGGAGCAGCGGCTGCTACCCCACCGTCCGGCTTCCTCACAAGGTGCAACACAGTAACTAGACTGCTCACCCTGCTGCCCTTCCTGCTGTACCCACTGAAATGCTGTGGCTGTTGTTGCTGATAATGTTGCACGAGCACAGCACGTATGTGACGGGGTTCGTGCCGACTTTGGTGCGCGGGGGCCGAGGCATGTCGCGTTACTCCAGAGCCGCGACAGAGCCCCCTGCCCAGCTCCTGAGGCTGTACTCGTACGAGAACAACCAGGTGTGGGTGCCACTTGGTAGCAATTGTCAATGCCATGTGGACCGAGGGTGAGTTTTAGCGACAGAGTTATTGCTTTCTTGCGCAGTTTGCCAGGCTGGTGCGTGAAGCACTTTGCGAGCTGGAGCTGCCATACTTGCTGGTAAATTCTCAATCCTTTCTTGCACATCTACCGAGTATCACGTTGCCGGATGCATGGTGACTTTGCTATACTTTGCACACACAGAGCCAGAGTTGTTGCTCACATGGCTGCAGGTTTCGACTGGCAAGGGGTCGGCGCAACGGAGTGACCTCGCAAAGATTGCCGGCTCAACACAGGTACGTCACCTGACGTGCATGTTTCATGCTTCATCGATCCCTGTGTGGTGCAGAACGCTGAGCTGCTGCATCACATGTTGATGATTTCCTGCTCGCAGGTGCCGTATCTGGTCGATTTAAACACTGGCGTGCAGATGGGGGAGTCTGCCGACATCATCAACTACTTGTTTAAAACTTACTCAGCAGCAGTGCCAGCAGAGAGCGCCGCACGATTGTAACAGCAGCTCTCTCCCCTGTTTTGCCCACCTTCACATATCCAACAATTGCAGCCCTGGTGACGCGACAGCGCATGTGCTTGCTGGCCATTGATTGTCGCGGCGCACAGTTTCATCTGTACATGTACATGAAGAGACGAGTGTGTCAGGCTAGAGTGCTTGTGTTGCTGGGATAGTGTTAGGGCTTTGACACTGGGACCTTGTGACCGGTTGGTATAATAGAGAGGGAGGATCGCTAGCGCACAAAGCGCAGCAGAGCAGCAACAGTCATAGATATAGCAGCGGTGGATAAGCTAGCTCGAACGCTAAGCTCTGACTGGCCAACTGATGTGGGCAAACTACGTAGGCAACTAGTAGTAGACGTGCAATAGTGCTACTCTGGCGCAACAGACCTCCATACTACTCAATGGCATGAACTGCCAATGTACAGTACACACATCCATCCTCCCAAGTACTCTCATCAAGGCCGCATTGCAGCCAAGAAGGTTGTAGTATAGACCGTGGTACATGTGTAGGTCAAATACCAGCAAACGGCTTTGTATGATAAACTACCAGTGTGCTGCTCCATCATATTTCATTAAGGTTGCTGTCAAGCTTAGGCAACGGACAAACTAACTTTACAAACCTATATAACTAGTGCGGTATTTGGTCTAGCAATACAACAGACTGCTGTATTGCTGTAGTAGGTCTATTACTAATATAGCATTCAAGCAAAGAAGAGTGGAGATGCGAGTGGTGGTGCTCAGGGCAGCTCCATGTTGTCTGGGCGCTCTGAGATGGCCCGCATGTCGATTGCGATGCCCGAAGAGGGGCTGGTGGAGCTGCTGGTCATGGTCTTAAGCTCCTCCCCGCAACGCAGCACGGCATCATGTACCCGCACAAAGATCCAGTCGCGGCCAATGAGATCCACCACGCCTGTCGTCTCCAAGAAGCCCATCACGGTGCGTGCGGGGTTGGAGAGCACAATCTGAACGCCGCGCGCATGGTACTCTTCGTTGAGCTCCTCAATAGCCTGCAAAAGAGTGAATATTGTGTTAGCCATGACGCCAATATTGATCAAGAGTACCAGGTTACCAGTCAAGTGAACTTCACGCACCCGGACACCACTGGTGTCAATGGATGAGACGGGGCTGAGGTCGAGGATGATGAACTTGATGGGTGCCACGGACGACTGCTCAATGGGCAAGCTGTCCAGCTCGAGGGACTTCGTGCGGAGGAGCCTGTTGTCCGCAAGCTCAGCGGTGGCGCGGCCGGCCTTGAGCTCGACGCGGCGGATATAGTCCTTGAGGTAGTGCACGTTGGCGAAGTAAATGGGGGCATCGATACGCAGAATGACCATGCCCTCGGGGCTCTTGGCCTCGGGGTACTGGCGGACGTTCCTGTACACGGTGCTGTGGGGTAGCCTGCCAAGGATGGCCGTGTGCGGGTGGCCCGACTCATACAAGATGAACAGCAGGGACAGCAGCACACCAATCCCAATGCCCCACTCAATGCCCGCAAACGCCGTGAGAGCAAACGTGGTCAGCGCCAGGAACAGGTCGCGCTTGGAAACCTTCCACATGTACTTCCACTCCTCCTCGTCAATCAGACCAAGCACGGCGGACACGATGATGGCGGCCAGCACCGCTTGCGGCGTGTACTTGAAGAGGGGCGTCAGCAACATGATGACAACAAAAATCATCGTCGCGGTCACCACTCCAGCAATCTGGGTCTTTGCGCCAACCTCATTGTTGACCGCAGAGCGTGAGAAAGATCCTGCATGCAAGGATACGACTGTCATGATCGTGAAGGCTCAGTGCTGAAGACACGGCTACAGGAAACAATGTCATCATGCCGGTAACACTGCCCATGCTTACCAGTGATGGGGTAGGAAGAGAAGATGGCACCAAACATGTTGGCAGCACCTAGGCCAACGAGCTCGTGGTTGTGGCTGAGTTCATATCTGTGCTGGATGGCCAGCTTCTTGCCGATGACAATAGACTCCACGTGACCCAAGACGGCGATGATAATGACATGCCTCCACATCCCGTCTTTCAGGTTGTCAAAACTCCAGTCGCTTACGGACACTGGAGGGGCGCCACTGGGGATCTTGCCAACAACCTTGACCCCGTGCTGATCGACATTGGAAACGATGACAAAAACAGTGCTTAAAATGATTGCGAGCAGCGGACCCACATAACGCAGCACACGCAACCTTCGAACGCGCTTGCCCTGTGCACAAAAACCAATGCATGAGCCAAGGGGCATAGCACCGAGAAGGCACTGCAATCAGCACTGACTGTTGCGAATTCTCTGCACATGCGCTTTGTCAGGGAAGGTGTTGCATGCTTGTCGCGCATGTGCTGCTCACCAGCAGCTTGAAGGACACCAACATTATCAAAAAGAACACGAAGATGCCCACCGTTGGCCCATTAATCTGCGATGCAAACCAGAATTCTGTGGTCAGAACCAGACAATCAAGCTCAATAAGCCCCACATGAAATGATTGACATGCATGACGTGTTGCACTACTTAATAAAATTCACATGTACGCAACACAGCACCTGTGAAATGTCCTTGAATATATACTTGAGGTTCTCATGGATGAGCTCGGAGCGCGGGATGTTGTAGCCGAGTGCATTCTTGGCCTGCTGGGCCATGATGATGATGGCTGTGGCAGAGATGAAGCCCGTGACCACGGCGTGCGACAAGAAGTTGATGAGGAAGCCGAGCTTCAGCAGGCCAACGAGCAAGACGAGGAAGCCATTGGACATGGCAAGATAGACGGCAATCTTGACGGCCTCTGGCGACAACGGATCCGCTTTGCCCTTGATGGCATCACTGACAAGCAAAGAGATGATCGCAACGGGGCCGACCACAAGCTGACGACTGGTGCCAATGAGGGAGTAGATGTAGGGGCCGGAGAAGCCAGAGTAGAGGCCATACTGAGGCGGCAAGCTGGCAATGCCAGCGTAAGACAGCCCCTGTGGGATAAGCATGCAGCCGACAGTGAGGCCAGCCAGCAGGTCAGCGCCGAAGAGCTTCCACGTGTAGTCAGGCAGCCACTTGGTGAAGGGGAAGTACATGTTGAGGATGCGGATCACACGGGCCTTGGGGGGCTTCGCCATGAACTTCTGAAACTCCAGCTTCTTGTCCTCCACAAACGCCTGTGTAACTGTGCGGCTGTCCCGGAATCCATACTTGGCCTGCCCCACAACAGCAGCAGCACGCACAATAATCAGAAAACGAATAAAGTCAACTGTGCGGGAGGAGGGCATCAGTTCAACTACTACCTTGCCCCAATGTCATGACAAGCATTGAACATGCCATGATGTGTCATGCACGCTTGCTCTGGGCGCGGCCAACGTTTGCAGTTCTCTGTGAATGCATGACACGCAGTCACTTGGTACCAGGAGAGCCACAAACACCGTCTGATCAGTTCCACTGTGCACTTGCACACTGGCCAGTCGCTCACCCGATGGACAACGCCAGAGCTGGACTTGCCCAGGAAGGCCTCGTCCTGCGGTGGTTCCGTGTCGGCATACTCCGTCGTAATGGCGCCGCCCCCACCCACCGGCGTCACCTCGAGGTCGTTCTTGTTGGCCATCGCACCCGCAGCAGCGCCGCCGCCGCCGCCGCTGCCTAAGCCTGCGTCTTTGCTTTCACCTCTGCTGCCTAGGCTTGCGTCTTTGCGTTCACCTCCGCTGCCTTTAAGCCGCGGCAGCGTGCACAAGTTGCAGTTTAATGCGGAATCTTCACAGCTTCACAACCCCAAACCCTAGTCATCGCCCTACAGGCTGCGGTCAACTGCGATTAGCTGACCGCGAACGAACGCACACTGTGCGAAGCAGCGAGACGCGCGCGGGAGGGCAGCAGTCGCGACACTGAACAGTCATGCATTGTTCGTGCAATGAAATAAATGATCGTAAATGATCACGCCCACCTGCCAGTACGGAAGTGCTCGTGGCGCCCCTCGCCAGTAGCGAGTCGTCCTTCCTTCGCCGACAACGCACGCGCGGCTTCCCGCGTAACGCAGCGCGGAACGAAACTTTTTCTGCTGTAGGAGTCCCATCGTCAACGTCAATGCGCTGAGTCCGGTCAGTGCATGCATCACCGGACACCTTGACATGTGGGTCCATTCCCGCGCTCAAGCGTCAACGCACTGACCGAACCCCACCTGCGTTCCGCCCGGGGTGGCCGCAGCGGGAGCTCCACTTTCGGTCACATGGGTATAGTCGCGCCTGTGTGTAGCCTAGCAAGCTGCAGGACCGCCCACGAGGCGACCACCAGCTGCAGCGCGCTGACTGCTGGGGTCACGCACGCATGGGGTAACAAGCAAGGCTCTTCTAACCGGTGTCGTTAACTCTGATGGTTTAGCCAGTAAGTTGTCAAGTACGTTGCCTGGTTACCCATGCACAGTCTTCCCCGGCTATCCGAATCACATTGTTTCCATGACTTCACTTCCACAACCTTAGCTCCAGGAAAAATCCAAAGTTCAACAGACGAAAGTTTTACTAGCGCTCCTCTACTAGCGGTCTGTTGAAGGCCGGCAATGCAAGTTATAGTGTCAAACTTCTGTAAACCGCTGGATAGGCTTATTCAAGGTAGATGCCTTACTTAGGGCTGTTATGGCTATTATGACTATTTAAATTGAAAAGTTGCAGCGCTTAAGACACAACAGTTGAACTTGACACTATTGTCGCAAATTAACATAGAGCGCGATATTCTTAGTACTACGATAATACTGAAACGGGGGTTATGCTTTTGGTGCATAGAAGAAAAAGGTCTCGCTTGTGATAGAGTAGTAGTTGGGTTAATAACATAATATCCATTTGAATGATCATAAGCCACGATGTTACAGGCTAACATAATAGCATATATAAATTGCTGTATGTATGTATGACATTATTGGTGGTATGTTATATATCGTAGTGACACGAACCATCCATTACTATTATACAAGGTATGGACAGCATGAAATCAGTTTTATCATGCTCGATGTGTAAAAGTGCATCTTAAATAAACTACACGAAACTGCAACTTTATTTTGATGCGTGCATAGAGCTGCGGGGGTTTTAATTCAACTTGCAATATGTGACGCAATAAAAACTATAATAAATATTTTTAGATATATTTTTGTTATCATCCCTAACAAACATGAATGTCAAGTGCTGTTTATATGCACGCACGCATACACGCACGCACGCATGCACACACACTTACACACACACATATTATATATATATATACATTGTATCATATATACACATGTATCTGTTTATTATGTATACATACATATGGATGTTTATGTACCATAATAATATAAATATATATTACATATGTATATTTTATGTATATATGTATATATGTTTGTATGTATATGTCGGTATACATATACTTTTATACTTTCGAGTGCGGGCTGGTCTTATGGCCCTTAAGTTATGGTTATGTTATGGGGAGATTATACTATACTATTAATAGTGTCTTACGCTCCAGTATCACACATTACGGAAATGTTCTCGTGGCCTACAACATTGGAAGCTCTGCGATTTGTGATAGTAAAGGCGTTAATCTCATCTATCAAAGTCTCTTGACCGGGGAAGCCTATAGTCGCCTCCTGGTAGTTGACCACCCACTTGGTTGGGTTGGTAACCACCTGCCATTGACTTAACCGATGGTCCCTCGTAGCAAGCGTTGGTTATCGTAACTGGTCAAGCTTGCATGTGGATGGTTGCTGTCGTCCGATGGGGCTCGTCCCCAACGCTACCCATCAAGTACGACTTCTGTACGAAGCGGAGAGCTTGGCGTCGCTTCGGTCTGCGCGTGGGGCTGTTGTGCAACGCAGCGCCAGCGACCTTAACTAGTTTCAGGGTCGTACAATTTAGACCGCTCGTGCGTCGTTGTCCGTGGCTTAACGACAAACGTGCGTTCTTGATGCACGGAAGCCAGTACCACCACGGATGATGCGCATGCGCAAGTTGCAACAGCTTTCTCGAGTCCGGAAAAGTGTAAGGGCATTGCTTATGGCAAGCAACTTGCAAGCAACAGAGTTCTCGAGTCAGAAAGCATTTCCTCTAAGCAACTTGGAGGAACAAGTGAACAAGCATACGTTTCGTTCATAAAATGGATGGAATTGGACTGCTTGAAGTTGCTTGAACTTTCATAACGACGAAGCCACGCATTGTGAATATGATATTCGTATATTTCAAATGGATTACGTCGTCAATTGCGGATTATTTGTTAGGTGTTGTAAGATGTGATAGAGCAGCTCGTCATGTGCATCAATAACACGCGCATGTATACATATATATACCAGTTTGTATGCTTTTACATGTTTAATCTCATCCAAATGTTGAAAAATAATATGTTTAAGTCAATATCAATAATCATTTAATATGTACAAGATAAACACGCCTATTACAACTTATAATAATAACACATGCGCTTATGCAACCACAAGTTTTAAAATGCAAATTTTATCCATGTAACATGGATAGCAATAATGTCTTCTTAAGCCGCATAAGGATGATTGTATGACCGTAAAAACGCATACTATTTATCAATGAAAAAACCTTGAAAAGATGCGCTTGTTGTAATCATACAGTATGTTGAGCATAATACTTCATTGTTGTGACTGCTTCACAACGCACATGTTGAAGTGTGCCAATCAACTGTAGCAAAGTTTACTATTCAATGAACTTACTTATGGTTGCTGTCGCATACTACACAAGAAGACTCACCTTGCAAATTACTCCCCTTGCTCCCCACCCCCCCGCTCCTCCCATTTGTATGACATGTGCGTAAATCACAATGCTACATATCCAAGAAAGGTTGCGACATAGTTTAGCGCGTGGTTTAGGCGGTGATATGTGCTACATGTTGCACGAATAGCCAACACATGTTCCACATGACGTAAGCGCAATATATACTATGATATACATACCATAATGTATAACTTTACGGCATCATATCATATATGTTATGATACAACCTATGGTATCACATTTATACAACATGAAACATATGCTGTAATTGTAAAATTGTACTTAAGAGATCTAGACTCTTATATTAAGTCCTCTGGTCTTACAGTTGGGTTATAATAGCAAATTTCGCTACCATAACAAGCTGGATATTCGGCATGTGGCTCCACTCATGGCTTATGTGAAGCCGGACATGATATATGTCTCATAGTCATAAATCAGACGTGATAGTACGCAAAACTGATTAAATCAACATTATTAAGCTTATAGTAATAAGATGATACAAAGCAACATGGTAGCACATGTATGCGTGCGTGCATACGTGCGTGCGTGTGAGACACATATAAAGATAAAACGCAATCTTTAATTGTATATAACGTGACGAGGCTTAAATGTCAGTAATGTGATGTTTGCACACAAACTTACTTGGGTGATCAGCTTGGCAAGCAAATGCACAAGCATAAAAACTTACAACATCTCAGGTAGTATTGATGGAATCCCATCAGTATCTTAAGTCTCACCAACCACCAATCAGTGCAGCACCTCGCATCAGAGTCACCTCACTATCATAGAAGGAGAGGACGCCCACCTCAGGAGCACATTCCCACGTCACTACTCACATAAAGAAATGAGAGGATGACCACAGGCCCCTCCCCTCAGCGCTAAACCAAGGCACACACATGCACCTCAAAGGGCGCACACAAACACATACGCTAGCACCACAAGGGATGAGAGCCCCTTCAACATTAAATAGCCAGGCACCCCATGCACAAGTGGCCCTCTCGCAAAGTTTTCACACACAGCAATCGACCCTACAAGGTTGCAACTTAGCTTTTATAGCACATGTTGCTCTCGAACCTAGCACACGATGTTCAAGGCCACCAAGGCCTTGTCACTATGCGCTGACTTGTCACATGACATTTCCCCACATATGCAAATATAGCGGCAGGAGCAGCAGCAGCACAAGCACGATCAGCGTAAGCATTATAACGATAAATTCATGCACGGTAGGGTAGGCACATGCCATTAAGTTGAAAAGACATGTAAAGCTAAACAACGATAGCAAGGTTGCAAGTGGTGCACGTGCGTTGGGCCCCACAGCAGCACTACCCACAAGCGAGCACGGCTAAGACAACATTGCCGTACCTGTGTGGTGAGTGCCTAATATAGCGACGTCCAAAACATGGGCTATATAGGGGTCATCAAACTCCATTTTTGGAGTGCCACATATCATGGCCCGGCGTTTGAGTAATACCTCTATTCCATCATACATTTAAAATATAGAATAATATGTAATAATAATATGTAATAAGCAGCCTGTTTGGCAACAGACATAAACATTCGTGTTTCCGTGCGCTTTAGGGAGCGCTTAAAAACATCCATGTTCATAAACATGCTGATAAACTACTTTTTATGATGTGTCTTGAAGCATGAATGTTTCAAGCAATTTGCTTTATTTATAGCCCTTCACAAAAATGTTTGAGACGCTATTGCAATATGCGATTAGCACAACATAATCACTGCCGTGTATTGCAAACACCACTTGTAATGCAATAGATTGCATTACAAGTGGTCCTCACGAGGCATTTGTACTCAAGATTTTAACACATGTAGTCACCACTACCTTAACCTATACCAACCTATCCTGCTACTACTACAACTGATCACAATTAGTCGAATCTATACCGCCGCCGCCGCCGCCCAGCATGCCATAAGCGCCAGCGCCGCCGCCAGCAACCAGCGTGCCACCAGTCCCCGCTCACGCCGCCGCCGCTGCTGCGCCCTTATAAACGCCCGTTTTAAGTTCCGACCGCCGCATATGCTACAGCGGCGGTCGGAACGCGAACAACACTTCTTACCTTGTACCACAAATTATGATATGATTCATAAGTATAATACTACATGTAACATGTCCGTTTAACATTTATTGTATACTCTGTATGTATGCGCATATTAATGTAAGTAACACATGTAATGCATAAGATTATACCGATATCAAAGCAGTCTAAAACTGTGAATGGTGTGCTTGCGCAGACTTACACACAATTGCAATGTTGCATATGCATTAAAATCATGGTTTTATTGGATTGCATCATAAACAGTTGCAATGATATTAACATTTGTCAACAACAATAACAAAAAAACCACGTATGAAAAGCATTCTACCAAGTGACTATAACATGGTATGCAAATCATGATTAACACAAGGGACTAACACATCATTAAGTGGTTGACGTCGCCGCCGCCGCCTGCCGATGGATCAAATACACCAAGTGCCAAACACTTAGTACATGTGACGAAGTCGAAACGTCTTGAGAACGTTTGGATAACAGCAACATACGATAAGCGTTTTGATTGTGTCTTTGAACTGTTTATGATGAAACACATTTTAAACACCAGAAACCTATCAAGCAACTACTGTAAATCCAAACAAATTGCATTTGATGTGCCTCACGACATGTACAAGACATTACGGGATAGTTGTCATTTTGTCAATTACATATGAACGGCAACACCGCAAAATACGAAAGTAAGGGTTCCAATAAGCTAATTTTGCGAGCATGTTTTGGAACTGTTGCCGAACAGACCGCTTATTTTCAGATGTAATGTATCATAACGCTGATGCTATTAACTATTGGGTATCGGTTAGTTAGGTCATGTCCCCTTTGCTTAAATATTGGGTACCTTACAGGTACCGATTTGGTAGAGTCAGTTTCTTTATGCATACGGCCGCCGACTGATGGTGACGGCTGTTATACCCAGGTCTCTGTGTTAAGACTGCAGTGGACTGAGCCACGACGGTCCAAATGGGTATCCTCAGATGCACGGCTGTTGCCACTTTTTAGTTGGCCGGCAGGGGAAACATTTTGCGACGTAGTATGCAAAAGACAATTTCCACTTTTAATGATACCAGATTTAAGCGCCCTACATGTTTCCCCTTCGATGAAACCTTAAAGAGGAATAAGTCCCTATTGATAATTGCATGCAAAATTTGCATACTGTAGGGAGAGTAATTCATGCGCTATCGGTTGAATGAGTTTTATGTCATGAATGTATAAATATAAGACTCAATGACGTGCGGCGCATCATTGACAAAAACTTTTTATGAAAAGATCCAACCTAAAGTAGCCATAGGTATGGGACATGTTTATAGTCATATATCCATACACCCTCACAAGATGTAATAGTGTGACAATTACACCTCCGACGCTTGAAGGTGCCCCTCTCCCCTCCGCCTTCGGGTAACACATAGGACCACGCGAGCTTTCGCACTGTTTAATGCAGTAACTTACTGTATAGAGACTTGAAGTCCCTGCAACTTTCCATTAGTTGTTGGTTGCAATTGAAGTTCAATTAGACACGCCACTTGCATGTGTCGTGTCTAATTGGTAATGCCGCATCGTGTCAGCCTGACACGATGCGGCACTACCAACACATAATCTTTACTACCACATTGATTTTACCGATATTTAATTAACCTTATAGTTGCAATCAAGCTTAGCAATGAAGCACGCAAACAAATGCATGCTGAATAATTGAGTAACATATTGAAGGATATTTACCAAATGATGCCCCGCTTACATGACAACGTGTCACGTAAGCTATATGATACATTAATTTTATTAAGGTCGTATTGATGTATGCTGATGTATAAGCAAATGTTTGCTTACATATACTCTGAGAGACGATTTGAATGATGGTTCATACATTAAAACTTGCTTATTAGTGCGCGCACGCGCACGCGAGCGTGTACATGTGTGTGTGTGTGTGTGTGTGTGTGTGTGTGTGTGTGTGTGTGGTTTTGTGTGTCACAATGTGGCGAACAGCCGTATGTGCACGCGAAAGACTCCTCAGCATACATAGTTCATGGCACTTGCGCATTGCTATGATAAATGACAGGTTTGCGAGGTTGTTCAGCGTGTTATGCAAATCAACAATGCGTGATGTGCATAATTGCTTTAATACAAGGCTTGCGCATGCTGAGGATCGACGCCAACATAAACATGCAAAAGTTGCATTAATACTGGCCATCATTTCATGCCAATGCAGAAATGCATTGTATTTGATACGGCACATCATGCACATGCCTAGCGCGTTTGCATGCAAGTTTCCATGTTAGGCCGTATTGCGAGCTTTATTGATGACCTTGCCGCACATTGATGACCTTGCCAAGTTTTAGCATGTTGTATCCCTTGCATCATAAACACCAACGGACACACCCTACAACGAACTCAATAACACACACGGTAAACATGAGCCATATATAACAGTTTTCTCAGCCTCTAATAAACAATATTTGTGCACTTAGCAAGTCACTAACAACGCTAGCACTATGTAGCACTCATCGCAAGTATGTACAATATCCGAGACGAACTGTCGCTTTGGCATGCAAAGTGCTCAAGAGCGCGATATCACAACACTCGCTTTCTCAATATAATCATGCACGCACGCGCGCGCGTGTACACACTCGCACACACACGCTGGCATGCTGCCGCTCCACCCTCGTTGCCATAACCAGGCCCTTAACGGGAGATGGGGCAGAGCACATTGCCACGGCAGCACCCGTAGAGGCTTGGATTGTAGGCTGCGGTGCCACAGCAGGAGGTCTCGCCGCGGGAGACGGCGCCGTTGTGGAGGACCCCGTTGCAGCAGACGGACTTGAAGCTGGAGTAAGGCCTGTTTCCGCAACACGCGTCGAACTCGCTGGCGTCGTACAGCACCCCGTTGCAGCAGGTGAATGTGGCGCTGTCGTAGGGCTTCCCACCGCAGCATCCTGTCCACTCAGTCATCGTGTACGTGTAAATCACGCCGCTGCAGCAAAACGCCCTGCATTGCAGCCAACAAGTTCAGCGGATGACTCTGTGAGGTTGAGACACAAGAACATTCGCACGCACGTGCACGGGCACGCACGGGCACGCACGCACAACAGTTAACACGCACTTGGAGGGGTCGTAGGCCTTTTCGTCGCAGCATCGGTAGGTAGAGGGTGGGAAGTTGTTGAGTACTCCAGCGCAGCAGAGCTGCTGCCTTGGTTGGTAGGGCCTCTTACCGCAGCATTGGAAGGTGGTGGATGGGTTGTTGTAGATCACGCCGACGCAGCAGATCTGCTTGTTGGGGTCAAACGCCTTCTGTCCGCAGCACTTGTTCGTTGTCGAGGGCACGTCGAACACAGTGGTGCCGCAGCAAGTTTGCTTCGCAGGGTTGTAAGGCTGACGGCCGCAGCACTTGTACGTTGTGGAGGGGAAGTTCTGAACCACATTGGCGCAGCAGATCTGCTTATCCGGGTTGTAGCTCACGGTGTTGCAGCACCTTGTGCGCCCGACGCTTTGCGACTGGATCACATTGTTGCAACACAGCGACTTCGTTGGATCGTAAGGCTTGCCGTTGCAGCAAGCGATGGTGTTTGGATACACCACGCCGCAGCAGATCTGTGCAAAACGTACACGATTGAAAACATCAGTCAGGCTCGCGCCCTTGCTCTATGTGTGTGTGTGTGTGACTTACCTGTTTGCCAGGGACGAATGATACAGTGCGGCAGCACTTGGTGTAACCGGCAGATGGGCCGTTGTCATTCACCGTGCTGTTGCAGCAAAGCTGCACAATGCAGTCGCAACAGGGCAGTAAGCACACACGTGAACGCAAGGAATAGCTATCATACACGCATGCTCAGGCACACGCGCGTGGTTGTGTGTGTGTGTGCGTGCGCGTGCGCGCGCGTGTACGCACGCACCTGCTTGTCAGGGTTATAGTTCACTTTCCCGCAGCACCTCGTTTTCCCTCCCTCCACACTCACCAAACTCCCTTCACAGCACACGTACTTCCCCGAGTCGTACGGCTTCCCCGCGCAGCAGGCGTCCTGCACTCCCGGTCCCACTATCGGACTAAGCGTCTTCCCGTCGCAGCACAAATACTTGCTCGAGTCATATGGCTGGGCACCGCAGCAGGCGTCGTAGTCGGTGGGGTAGAGATGGTCAGAGCAGCAGAAGAAGGTGGCGCTGTCGTAAGGCTTGCCGCCGCAGCAACCGGTGTACTCGGAGGAAGAACGGTCGTAGACCTGGCCGCTGCAGCAGAAGGACCTGGAGGACATGTGGGGAGTGTGTGAGAGAGATGTAAGTCTGTAGGTATTAAGCGGACAGTGGTGACGGAGGGTGAGGGGAAGTGTTGGCTTACTTGCTGGGGTTGTAGGTTATGCGGCCGCAGCATTGGCTGATGCCGTCGTTTGGGTATAGCTGACCGTCGCAGCACTGTTGTGAACATGGACAGACACAAGACAAGACAAGACAACAGAGTTAGTTGACAGGCCGTCAATGTGTGTCTCGCCCTCCGCTCTGGCAAACAGAGCAAGGTGGGCAAATGTGCATATGAAAAACTATGCTTGTGGACGTCATTCTAGACTGGTGGCGGGGTGCAAAGCACAGCAGCAGTGATATGGCAAGTGCCAGCAGCATGCAGGCCAAGGGCACCATGGGGCACGGCAGGTGGCAAGGGTGATGCTGGAAAGAAGGAGGGTGCTTACGATGTATGTGGCGGGATCATACTGGCCATCCACGCACTGCGCCTGCGCCGTCACCGCCGCCGCCGCTGCCAGCAGCAGCGCTGCCAGCGCCAGATGATTGAAGTTCATCGTCACCCAACACCTGGCAATGCAACACATAAGCCGGAGTTAGGTACTGGCCAAAGCCACAGCAACACGGAGTTACATGAGCTTACTACATGCTCAACCTACCAGCGACCTTGCCGGATGGCTTTACCACCGCCGCCGCCGCCGCCGCCGCTGCCTGCACAGCCCACAGACAAACTATCTTCTTTGAGGTAAGCAGAGATGCCCACTGTTTTTTTGCTAGTGAAGCGAACAGTGACTGAGACTGACGTGCAGTGCGTGGCTACTGGTCACCACTTCTTGGGGGGCCAAACCGGCCCACAGCTCAAACCGCCGGCCACTTAAGTGAGTTCTGGGCTGCAGCGGCTGGGCGTTGACGGAACCATTAGCGGTTTATAACCGGTAGGAGACCGATGTACCGCCCGGTTTTGTCGGTACTCGCGGTGGCGCTACGGCTTGCGAAGCCACACACGTACACCTTGCACGCCATCACCCGCGCGTGACCGAGATCTGTCCGAACTAACTGCCCTACCGGTTACATATTTAGCGCCTGACCAGCTGGCGGTTGAGTCGAGGCGCCATGTTATTTGACCCATGTGCATTACGGGCGGATTCATGACGGTAACGTGACGCTGTGTAACCAGTCACATTAGCGTACCGGTCGGTGGTGCTACGGAGTCATCGCAGCGTGTGTCAGTCCGACGTACCGGCTACAAATGCGGAGACCTAATGCTGACGGCTGCGGTACGGCGCACGCAACAGTTCAGCATCCCTGCCTATCTCAGTCAGGACGCCAGACGCCTTTTGCTTATGCCGGCTTGCTGAGATTGCTCTGGATGGACGGCTTCGATGGCGCTCGCGACGGAGATAGACCGTGAACCGAATGTGAACACCTCTGATCGTTACGCGTTCACCGCCTTTTGTCGGCGCTGTTCCCCTTTGACCGCCGTGCGTTAACGGCTGTCAATCAGCTGTGTGGCGTCAACGACCAGTGTAGTGCATGAAGTCGTTCGGCTGTTGACCATGTTTGATGACGCAGTAACTATAGTGTGTAATCAATTAGCGTTAAAGGGTAGAGTGGATTAGTTAGAACAAGGGTGAGTAGTGGCGGCATGTCTTTGGGGTATGGGGCCTGCCCCGACCTCGTACCGCCAAAAACGCGGCCGTTTTAACCACTAACTGTGCCGCAATTGCACTAAATCCCTAGCAATTTGGGTCGCCGTTGGTAAGCGGTTGCCGCTGAGATATTTTTCAGCATCTTTTACGCATCTTTGCAATGATTGGCCATTTTGCTGCCTTTTTGAGCAACTGGCTGTTGTCACCGTTGCGATCCCATTTGATCAATCTCATGCGTGACCAAATGGTGGCCTAACGATGCGATTTTTCGTTTGGTTGAATCTTAACGTTAAGGTAATTCAGGTTAGCATTATTTTGATGGTCGTAACCTCGGCATTATTTACTAAAAATCGCAGCACGTACCGTGGCGTGAACGTTACGTTGATTATTAAGTTTTAAAACACTTAACAGCGTTTGCTAAATACATGGCACCATGTTGCGCCATATCGCCGCATATGTAATCATATGGCACCATGTTGCACCATATCGCCGCATATGTAATCATGTCGCAAAAGTTTACTACACATCAGAGATATTGTGCATGTGGATTTGCACCTTTGCACGCCCTCATTGCTGGACTGTGCCGAGATGGTTCTTTTGGATGGCGACAAATGCCAGGGCGGTTGATATGTTCCTGATGTGTTGTTTCGTCATCCGCTATGACTTATGAGCAACATTGCGATTTGTCTCAGCATTGCGAATTGTGGGACGACTGCGATGATTTGCTTTCCTGTTGGCAAGATGCACAACGTAAGTTTGTCACGCGAATGCAATGTTGTTCGTTGTGCGGGCATGTACAGTTTTACTCTGCTGCTGCTACTTATCGTCCAATGTATCGACGATCAGTATCCACCGTTGCACCATATGATTTGGCTAATGTTTTTATGTCCGATTATACCAAGTGTGATAGTGATTACTACCAATGCCATCGATGCAGTCACGGGTCGGAGCGTTCTGTTACATTGTATTACACAGCGCAGTGTACATTCGCAAGTTGTTGGAGATACATCCAATGGTAGTGCAGATGTTGTCCCTTGTTAACACGTCCATGGCGCTTTGCGACTTATATAACTCATACAGTTTCACTTCGGGCCAAATTCAGCAGTTGAATATGATTAACGGTCCGTTTATCACTTGGGATGAGTTTACACATCAGAACCAACATGCCATCTTGTTGCTGGAGTTGTTGAGCGAGCTATTATCGTCCAACACTCTGGTTCAGAAATATCAGACCTTGGCAGAACAACCATTTGGTTCTGACGGCATCCCCACTGTCGGTTCATCTACTATTCGTAGCATCATGCAATGATTGTGTCTCGTGCACAGGATCGTAATCCTTTGAACATTGCTGGTGAATCAGCATACACATACGTTTTAACCACTTTGTTGCCATTTCCTTCGCGCAGCACAGTTGAAGTCACAGTGGACACCATGTTGCGCGTTGGACATATGTCGCTGCGTGAGCCTTGTTTTCCTCTTTTGATACACATGGATACAGGTGGTGTGTACAATATTCCTGGTTTAACTGTTGAGTCTGCTCTGTTTCCCATGTTGTTTCCGCACAATCGTGGGTTCTTTGATGGTAATGTGTACAGCAGACTGTCAGACTATGTCAAGTTCCGTCTTACACAATCGTTCTCAGTTTTCACATTGTACAAGCCTTATTTGCTGTTGATGTACCAAATCCGTCAATCACTTCTTACAGTCAGAAAGTGCCGCGAAGTTGCTGTGGACGCTGATATTGAAAAGTTCCTCAAACAACGACCTACTGCCACAATCAACGATGCCATCAAAAACGCTGTAAAATTTCGTGTCCCTGGTGACATCATTGGATCTCCGAGTTGGCATCGACAAAAGTTGAGTGAGCTGCTGTGTCTGGTTGAGCATTGGGGTATGCCTCATCTCTTTGTCACCATGACTGCAGATGAAGTGTCCAGTACCAACTTCCCTGAGATCATTGATTTGCAGAATGTTCTCCACAATGTCTCCACGCAACTTAGTTGGCGCGATGCCCCTGTGGAGTGCGCACGTTTGTTTCATCATCGGTTCAGCACCTTCTTTAAAGAATATATCATGCAAAAGGATATCCTTGGACGTGTGATGCACTATGTTATCAGGTATGAAACACAACACCGTGGATCTTTGCATGCACATGTTATGTTGTGGTTACATCCCGACGATGTTAAACGAGTTTGCAGTGAAATCACTGCGTTTATCCCCGGAGATTTTGACCATGCAAATCAGCAAATAATTGTACCAACTGATTCTAAACTGCGAGTCCTTTATGAATATGTTGTACGCAAGCAAATGCACAAGTGTTCTGATTTTGGCAGTGGCTGCAGAGCATTTGACAACAAGTGCGACATGGGCTTTCCGTATCCCGTACAACCAGATCGTCGACCTCAGTTCAACACAGAAACGCGCAGGTACGATTATTACAGACCACGCACTTGTGACCGCAATGTTGTTCCCACACATCCAGTGCTTTTATTGTTGTGGGGTGCTCATTGTAATGTGTTGCAAGTCACTGACAGTCATTGGAGCAAGTATTTAGTCAAGTACACAACAAAAATGGAACCTTGTGGCACTGTTGATGATGCATTAGACACCAATGCACTCGGTTTGCAAGGATTGACTGTTAACGAATTGCGCATATTGAACACAATGTACTTGTCCAAACCCATTGCTCCAGCTGAAGCTGCTTTGATATGTTTAGATATTCCCATCATGCAAATGTCGTCCAATGTAACATATGTTGACACGCGTTTGCCTAACAATCGTTCTCGCATAGTGAACAGTCGTGCACGGACAGTAATTGTGCATCCCATTCATCGTTATTGTGTCAGGCCTGACGAGGTAGAAAGAGTCACAATGTACAACTACTTTCGACAGTACATGCACCGAGATGGAGACACTGTGCCACATAACACTGTGCGTACTCTAAGAGACAGACTGAATGCATTCGTTTATGAGTTAGCTGTCCCGCGCATCATCAGATTCACGGATTACCATCCTGTACTTAGCATTGAAGGGTTTTGTTTCAATTTACTTCTTCAGCGGGTTACTTTTCGCTTTGAAGTTGATATGATTTCTTTGAACAACCAATCACGCACTTACTATAAAGAATGTGTGTTGCGGGGTTTCATCAACAACACAAACCGCAGTTTGTTGACACATGTCACGCGCTATGCCGAATGTCATCTATACAATGATGTTAAGATTCACCATATGATAAATGCCATAATGCAGACCACTGATAATGCTATTAATGCCTTGTCTATGGCTGCAGCTGGTCCGACAAATAGTCAAACTGCACCAGAACGTACCACGCAGTATCCAACAGCTTCATCATCCAATCCTGCATCTCCAGCTTCAACTGTGACAACGGACTCAGATGTATCGGCGCCGATGTTTCAAGGTACATTGAATGTTGAGGAGTTTGCGTTTGCGAACAATCTCTCTTTGACCAGCCAGCAAGAACGCACCGCAAGTAGTATCATTGCAACACCGGTTGGTCAACATGTGATATCTGGTTGTCCAGGAACAGGCAAAACATTTTTGACCAGATTCATCACTCACAAGTTGCGCGTTGCTGGGATACCTGTTTTACTCAGTGCTACAACTGGCGCTGCGGCTTTGCGGCTCAGCTCATCAGCTTCAACTGTACATTCCAACTTCGCAATACCTGTCAACGGTCAGCAACTCCGGTTTGTAACTGCTATGGATGATGCTTACAAACTGTTACATCATTGTCGAGTATTTATTATTGACGAGTTTTCTATGATGACATCGCGGTTGTTTGACTTGGTGATGCTGCGCTTACAGCAAGTTCATGGACCCGAATATCTACAAACAATCGGCATTGTATTGGTTGGTGACCACAAGCAACTGCCAGCAGTTTGTGGACACAAAGTCCAAGACACATCGCAGGTTTGCCACAAATGCCATATTTCTGCATCACAGAGGTGGCCATTACGTAAGCAACATTTTTTATCTGTTTCAGTGCGTCATGCTTCAGACCCTCTGTTTGCTGAATTCTTGATTCAGATTCGTTCTGGCATACCCAGTTCAACAGAGATAGCAGATGCGTTAGGTGGCTGTCTGGTCACTTCGGAGTACTTACAACAGTTACCAAGTGATGCAACCATATTGTGTTCACATGTACAAGACACACTGGCTTTCAACAGCATGATTGTGAGACAACGTTTTGCAGCCGATACCATTGTGCCAATACAAATTACTTCTAATGCAGTGAACGTGCCCGAGCTACACGACTGGATTCACAAGCCCAAGTTCAACTTATTACCTTCAGTCGCCAAGGGAGCAAAGGTGTTGGTTTTAGAAAACGTTTCACTGCAAGATGGTGTAGCCAATGGGTCTTTGGGAACAGTGACGCAGTTTAGATACTACAAAGGTAATGTGAGCAGTATACAAGTTACATTTGACCATTTGGCAGACTCCATGTGGATGCGCCGAACAATACAGCAAACAACAACGTTTCAAGGCAAAACGTACTACAAAGCTGTGTTTCCTTTGCAGCTAGCGTATGCAATGACAGTGCACAAGTGTCAAGGTGCAACGCTGCAATCAACTACTGTTGTCCACATGCAGGAAGCTTTTGCTCCTGGATTGTGGTATGTGGCGTTGTCGCACGTGACAAACAGGGCCTATTTACGGTTGACGCGTTTACCGCGCCCTGAAGAGATGACGCCCGTTCCTGGGGATTGACGTTGATAATTGGTAAGTCCAGTTAGTGTTGCGCAATAGTGTGACATATGTTGCATCATTTCGCGATATGATACGATGTTGCGCAACGTTGTTTGATATCGACGCATATCGCGAGTGTTTGAGCATGTTAGATCGATGTTGCACAACATTGCACTACATGCTGCCAAGTTGGACGATATTGCTTTAGGCGACATGGTACGCTGTTGCGCAACGTTGTTTGATATCAACGGATATCGCATGATGTTTGTGCATGAATGAACGATGTTGCAAAACATTGCGTTATATGGTTCCATGTTCGACGATATGGAACCATATCGCGTAAGATGAACTGCATCTCATGACCACACTGTACGCATGTACGGTTTGATGACATGGCACATTCAGTTGATTGCCGTATCACCCGTCATCCAACCATGCTTTGTATGCAATCATCTCCTCCATCCCATCAACTCTTCTGACCAATCGCATGGCGGCATGGCTTAGCACGTGGTGTTCTGCCGACACAGACCCTTTTCCTTGCCACGCAGATATACATTGGCAATATATCTAGCGCTGCTGTAAATGTACACCAGTTGAAACATCAAGTCGCAGGGCACTGTGCATACATGCCTGTCGCATCACCTGCCTCAGACACCTGCCCATTGTCGGAAACTGTCACCTCAGCCAGACACAGGTAACAACGTGGCTCAATTGGCCTCTGTTTGATCTCGAACCTGTGAGTCATTAGTTGGCGAGCGTTACATTGACAATGCACTTGGTTGACAGCATGGACTTTAAGGGAAAAGACCTGTTCGAGAGGCTCCACGCTCAAATTTCCAATGACGAACCTGGCTCTAAGCGTCCACGTACCAGTAGCTCTGGAGGTGATGCGCCTGGTCGTCCGCTGACAGCGAAACAACTGGTAGCATGTGACTCAGCAGGAATCACTCCCGACAAGCTTGAGGGGCTATTCACCAAGCCAGAGGCCGATAAGTTAATTCGCCCTGCCAAAGAGAGAGCTCAAGAGTTTCGCATAAACCACGGGGACTCTATTGCAACTGGTGAGAAGCGGAAAATGTACACTGACACACTGTGGTGCATGTGTTAACTGATGCAAGTATGTGTAGGAACATGCATCTACTACCTCAGAAAGCTCGGCATCGACATTTCTGATGACCTGAAGCGCCAAGTAGCTTACAAGCTGTGGGACACTCTGATGCGCAAGGACAACCCAGAGCTTCCTGATAATGCAGAGCCAATTTACGCTAATCAGGTATGTATCAATGTGACACTGGGTCATTGGCCAAATACCTGTACTTAACAGATGTTTCACAGGTGTTCGAGCTGGTTCACATTCGCAAAGTTTGCAACTGGGAGACAGCGCGTTTCATGTCGCAAGGAAAGGCAGAAAAAATCATTGAGCAAATCAACAAAGCAGACCCAAGGGAAGCTCCAGTAGCAAATGTTGCTGCCAATGAGGTGTGTGGTTATCCAAGTTGATGATGGGATTACTGTGCTTGCCAAGATTAGTCGCGATGCGTGAGAATGCTATGGTTGCGTAGCAGAGTTCAACAACAATGGGCACATCAAGCCAGAACCCATGCAGTCGCTCCATCTTTTGTTACACTTCTGTTTTTGCATTGGCTCCCTTTGTTCATATCCTGTACCCGTGGTCTGTTGCCTTGCTTCTGCTTCGCTACGCATATATGTTCCATATTCAACATCAATCTCGGATGTGTACTGCAGCATTCATAGTACCATTGTTCTTTGCAGGTAAACGATGAGGTCCAGATGATCCTGCGATCCTCGGCAGCAAGAAACAGCATCAATGCCAACACCAACATTCGCGCCTCTGCACGTAACTCAAAAAACGTGCGCAACCCATAAACACAGGTGTGAAGTTTATCTACAAGTTGACGCATGTGGCAACACAAAAAATATATATCGGTCAAAGTAACCACCCAGGTCGACGTGATAAGGAACATCGTAGACACCCGCCCAAGAAGATGTTGCCTGACTTAAATAGCAGTAAACCTTTTGAAGAGCAAGTGCAGTTGGAAGTATTAGATAAAGGACATTGCAAGGCGTGAATAGATTGGTTAGAAGCTATGTATATCGCCCAATACGACTCTCGAGGGTGCAAAGGTTATAATATGGATGAAGGCAACCCAGCGAGGTTCAAAGCATTTTGGGCGCGCCGACGTAGTGGTAGCGGTTTTGGCAATAACAAAAAGAAAAAAGAATGAAACTGGCTGTTGTTTGAGTAGGTCACCATGTGTGTTGGACAGTTTGTGTGACACCATGCTTTGGTGTCGATATAATCAATGGGTGCATATTGGTGGTGAGCTTCATAAATGTACGTACGCTACGTATGCAAGAACTCGTCATGCGACACTGCCCCATACCATTCCATATCATAACATATGGTGTCACAGCGATTGATATGCCAACATATGATGTCATATAGCAAGATATGGCAAAATGTCGCGCGACGTCAATGGACATTGTGAGTTCCCTGTGCGTCATGTTAACACACGAGCAAAATGGGTTCCATGATACAGGTCTACTCAGGGGGGGGTGGCTGCGAAGGCCCAGCGCCAGCAGCACCGGTATTGTGTGTGTCAACATCCTCATCATCGTCACTGCTGCTGAGTTCATATACAGGGAAATCGGGGAGCTCTACACCACGTGGTGGGCGCTGCATAAAAATAAGTTGAAAGCGGCGGCAGAAAGGACACTCAACTTGAGGGTGAGATCCTGTGCGCAGCTTCTTCAAGCACTGACGGCACAGTGTAGCTCCGCAACATGGCATTGGTAACAACACTTCCACTGGCTTCTGCTCGCAACAGATCCCGCATGTGTTGTCTTCACTGTCTACCACGCGCTTGCCCTTGTAGTCCTGGCGCACATGTTGCTGCATTTCTTCGGTTGTTGCTGCTTCATGCAACAACGGGGCAACTGTGCAGAGGTAGGTACAAAGCTTCTCCCATAGTGTTTGGTATAGTTGCGGTTGCAGCTGCCTTTTAACATCTCTGCGATTGAGGAGCGATACCTGGCACACCAACCAATGAACACCAAGGTGTTGCATTTGTTGATAATTGTCATAATTGTAATTGTTCAGTACCTGTCCGTCAAGGTCGATCTCTTTCAACATGTATTTTGCCAAGCTGTCCAACTCCTTTCTGGTGACTTCCAGTTCCTGCTGGAAGCTCTCGAACTGCACGCCATTGGGTTCAACACGCTCACGAAATCGCCAGTTTGCCGTTTGAAGACGCAGGACGCTTGTCAACTCTGAGATCTACAACAGAATGTCAGTTGCTGAAAAATCTAACAGTGCAGCAACACACACCTTTTTTTTTTGTGCAGCAATTGTCTGGTTGGCTTCTCCAATCTGGCATTGCAGGCGCGCCAATCTTGCATCATTACGCTCATTGTGTTGCTGCAACTGTGTGGCCCTGCGCTGAACTTCTGTCAGCTGCTTGCGTAAACCCACGATGCTTGCTGCGTCTGCGTTTTTGACACTTTCTGTCATTTTAACGTGCTCAGCACGCTCTTCGTGTAATGCACGCTCCAGGTCAGCAGAGCGTTGTTCTGCAGCAGCATGGCCTGCACGCAGACCATTGATTTCACTGATCATTTTCAACAGCTTTGCAGCGATCTGGGGATCAGGCTGTGTCTGGTTGCGGCGTAGCTGCTCTGCTTGCTTCAGGTTACGCTCGCGAAGGACTGTGTTCTCGTCAACTAGTTTGAAATCTGCCAACAATGCCATCAGTGGTGTGTGTCAAAACAATGCCACAATTTCCCTTACTTTCGTTTTGTAGACGAGCGTTGTTTTGTACTTCACGAGTCAGGTGGCCACTGAAGGTGTCGATAGCAGCACGCATAAGCTCAGGTGTAAATTGGTGAGTTGGCAACCGCGGCATTGCTTCCCCTGCGTTCATATAATTCACGGATCAGGTGGGAACCTCTGCAACGATGACATTGATCACCTGTTTCAGCGTCAGTGACATAAGACGTGGTGGGAGTATCAGGCGCCATAGACAAATTCCTACGGCGCTTAGACGGAGTCACACGAAGACCTGTTGGGATACATGCATTCAATGAAACCGTTACTGTCACCACGAAGCAGTCACATACCTGTGGGCACCGTCAAGGCACTGGCATTGGAGTCTTCAATAAGATTAGGATCGTATAAGATTTCGACAGGATGCAGAACATCATGCAGCGACGGTGGCAGGGGGGTTGGTTGCTGCAAAGGCCACGTTCCAACAACTGGCATAAAGGCACCCACAGTAGGATTGAAGTTGTGTCGTGCCACTGCAGCCCGACCCTAAGTGGCAACAAGTACATAGATGATTACAATCCCACATAAGTCCATCCCATGTGCCATCATGCAAACAGCAACATGCACTCAAAGTAAATTGACAGTGACATTGCGCATTGTTAAACTCTCAAGCTGTGGAACAGTTTACTATTCAAACATGCACAATGCATGCTACCATGCAGGACTCACCAGATCCAACCAGTACTTCAGCAAGTCGTCTTGCTGTTGGCGTGTTAGTGCATTGAAGGCGTCCTTGTGAACACCGCTAGCAAGGTGAGACCTGAAATTTTGCACTCCCACTCTGGCGATCCAGCCTTTGTGTAGGCCCGTGAGGTTGCAGCCATAGATGCAAGGGACGAAGTAATTTTCGAAGGTGGCAACACGCCGAGAACCCGCCATGGACCTGAGAAAGAAGACGACGCAATGCACAAACGAACAACGCGGCCGCTAAGCTCGACAATCTTGGCGTCACTGCTGTCCAAGAGCTTGCATGCAACTTGGTTTCCGGGCCGTGGTAGTCATCGATCATATCGCCCGGGCGCGTATGATATCCCATCATACGCAGGACACATTACGCACGAACCACAGTTTGACTGAATCTCTGTTAACATGTTGCACAGGGAACTCACGATGTCCAGCGACGCCGCGCCATATTACGTCATATGACATCATATGCCGGCATATTTCCGCTGTGACAACACATGTTATGATATGGAACGATATGGTGCGATGTCGCATGGCATGTCGTAAGTGTTTGATTGGCAGAGTTCAGTTAAAATGTGACGGATAACCTCAGTTAATATGACGGAACCGAAAATCATGTTTGATTGACCTGAACTGAAGCGCATTCCACGCAGGATACCATATGTGTGATATCCAACATATGCTGTAGAGCATATCGCGACATATGATGTCGTATGCTAGCACATCATACGATATGTGATCAAGTGACGCCTTATGCTGTGCTGCAATGCCGCGCGTCGCGTATCATTCGGCGAGATTTGTTGTGACTGGGCCGGCCGGCATAGTGCACCCAGACACATCACCGCGCACCACGCACGACGGCCCAGTTACATACGGCACCCGCGCCTCTCATTGGTTAGGCGTCAATAGGTATCTGCCGTTCGATCTGTCGCCCAATCAGCCGCACCGCTAGTTTGTGTTGGTCGTGGCTCGACGGTGTATATATATCCTGTATAATATAATTGTCAGGAATATGGTGTTACTACAACAGATATGTCACGTACCATGCATGTAATCTCTACCGGGAGCATATGCATTTACGTAGTGCAATTGGTCTGTTTATTATTATGTACTCATTAACATATTGCCTGAACATTACATGTATACAAACATGTGGGGTGAATTAATACGATATAAATTATAGAATTTATATACACTTATTAAACATGATGGGTATATACCATATTACTACAAGTAATAATACATGTGACTGTGATATCGTTATTATGTACTATGTTTGTATACATAGTACATAATAACATCACAACTCGAAGTGTATACCGCGTGGTAGTATGATAATGCCGTGCATCAATTTCATGCCAAATCAAGCCCATTTATAGTACGTGCCGCAAGCAACTGCTTATCCACAGCGGTGACCACCGTTTTTACATCAGTAACAACGGGTGATCAACTGATGTGCACGCATGAAGGCCGCGGTTAAACCGCTGATCGGCAGCGCAAAGCCGACAGAGGTCAAAGTTGTATCGACGCTAATCGATTAGCGTCAGCCGTGCATCTTTCACCGCCAAACAACAGTCGCGACTACCACCTAAGCGCTGCTAATAAACATATTAACACAATAAAACTACATTAATTCATGCGGTCCACTGGCGCAACACTGGAGGTTTCACGCTTGACACTGATGATGGGGCCGGCAAAGCTTTTGCCGACCCCATCATCGTGCGCGTCTGGTGTCTGGCGTTTGGCGTCTAGACTTGACGGTCTACTTCAGCGAAGATGCCTGCCTACCACTGGTCTCAACTCCAAAATTGGCTCTATCGTATACAAGATGCGGCAGCAGGTTTTACTGAGCACTGCATGCTGCTGCACAGCACGCACATAGCAGGTAGGCTGCGTACTGACAATAATTGGCACTGCCAACTTGGCAGTCACAAGTTGTGCCCAACCATTTATTATTGACAACTTGTGATTTTTGCTTGCAAGTGCTGAAGCTTTTATATGTAAATAAGCTTACCTCAATTGACAACACATCGATATAAATCATGCTGCACAGTGCCATGTAGGTTTTAATTGCATAAAAAGTAATGTATTACGTTACGTGATATCAAGTGCTCTTGTATCTTAATATATGGGGTGCAATAAAGCAATGCACCCTATAGCTGTTTCGTGCACAGTGCATTGTGCCACGTAGGTTTTGAATGCATAATAATCAATGAATGTTACGTAATATCAAGTGCTTTTGTATTCATATAAATAGGGTGCAACAAAGCAATGCACCATGTTGCTGTTTCGTTCTATCCAAGCTTCATGCTGTGGAGCTATCTACGTAGCACATGATGATTGGGAAGAATGGATAGAACGAAATAGCAATTGATTATCCCCCCTTCCTCCCCCGCCCCCCCNCCATCTCCTCCATGGTAGACATAAAACGTCACGGTATCGCACGCTGTTACAAACACGACAGCAGCTACAATCGTTGCCACCGCCGCTGCTACCGTTGCAGCTTTATGCAAAGGACCCCTACAGCTCGAGCTCATTCTATAAAGAGTTTAGTAGGAAGCCCTAAATATGCAAATGAGAAAGGTTCTTGCTTGCTTCTTTTGCTGTGGTGAATGCTGGCATACGTGTGTGCTGGGTACAGTGTACACTGTACCCAGCACATGTGCTGAGTGCTCTATGTAATGTATGTACCAGCGTTGAGTGATGACGCAACAAAAGCATAAAAATATACACAAGCCACTTTTAACAACAATCAGAAAGAAGCCCTAGCTCAAGGGGGACTGCTCCAAAACTGATTAAACTGAACTTTGGCACTAAGCGTGCGTGCGAACCTCACCCACTCGCATCAATATTGCTCACGCATCGCTTCTTGTACTACAAGAATAGTAGCGCGCGCACCGCAGGGGGGCCATAGAGAACAAGCGATACACTTCTATAGCCCCCGCAGCTGTGCGCACGCTTCACCAGCGCCTTGAGTACACAATAGTAGAGCATCACTCACACACCCGCGCACACACAAGAAACAACAACGTGTCACAATGCCACTCAAACCAGAAAGCCAGAGCACTTGCGAGCTGGAGGTGTGGCGCTGAAGGCCGCCGCGCCAGTAGCACTGCACAGGTGGTGCTGCCTACCCTCTCCCCCCCTCCCCTGCCTCCAGCTGCTTGCTTCCCTCAGGGGAGAGTCTCGCTTCCCCAGGTCGTCCCTCTTAGTTCGCATGCAAGTAGTATGTATAGGTCTGTTAACCAACAGACTCTAACACACTGTCACTGGTCTCTCTCTTCGGTGTTCTGAGCTTACGCAAACGATTGCTACTTTGCTGATCACGCAACAAACTTTCCCCAACGTGGGTTCTGGAGGGGAAACCGACACCACTATAGATTCTATGCATACAATGTAAGCACAAGGATGCACGTCGTCTTCGATGATTGCAATCAATCACCACGTCCACAACCAAAGCAACACAACATATGTCATAACTGCTGATGAAAGCAGCTTTGCGTCGATGCTTGCCGCGCTGTTAGTTGGTGCTGGTGCAGGTGCAGGGCTGAGCAAGATGACATCCCCACTGTTGGTTGAAGGTGCCGGAGTCGTTGGGGCAGCGCCACTATCGTTTGAAGGCGCTGGATTGGGTGCCGCAGCGTCAGAGCCGAAAGCTTCAATATAAGTAGACTCGCACACTGGCTGCGGCACAGCAATGCTCCATCCACTCAAACACGCTGGAGGCACCAAGCTTTCAACACCGACCTGGAGAATAAGAGTAAGTACACGGAGTAGGCTCAGCGAGAGAGCGAGAGAGCGCGCGAGAGAGAGAGAGTCAGAGAGAGAGAGAGAGAGAGAGAGAGAGAGAGAGAGAGAGAGAGAGAGAGAGAGAGAGAGAGAGAGAGAGAGAGAGAGNAGAGAGAGAGAGAGAGAGAGAGAGAGAGAGAGAGAGAGAGAGAGAGAGAGAGAGAGAGAGAGAGAGAGAGAGAGAGAGAGAGAGAGAGAGAGAGAGAGAGAGAGAGAGAGAGAGAGAGAGAGAGAGAGAGAGAGAGAGAGAGAGAGAGAGAGAGAGAGAGAGAGAGAGAGAGAGAGAGAGAGAGAGAGAGAGAGAGAGAGAGAGAGAGAGAGAGAGAGAGAGAGAGAGAGAGAGAGAGAGAGAGAGAGAGAGAGAGAGAGAGAGAGAGAGAGAGAGAGAGAGAGAGAGAGAGAGAGAGAGAGAGAGAGAGAGAGAGAGAGAGAGAGAGAGAGAGAGAGAGAGAGAGAGAGAGAGAGAGAGAGAGAGAGAGAGAGAGAGAGAGAGAGAGAGAGAGAGAGAGAGAGAGAGAGAGAGAGAGAGAGAGAGAGAGAGAGAGAGAGAGAGAGAGAGAGAGAGAGAGAGAGAGAGAGAGAGAGAGAGAGAGAGAGAGAGAGAGAGAGTCATGCATTTGGGGTCCAATACGAGAACAGACCATGCGTGAGTGCGTGGAAGGTCTTGCTCGCAAAGCGACTGTGTGCTTGCATGCACTATTGGAATACCTGTAAAGGCTGCAAGGAAAACGGTGTGTACACAACCGTAAACAACGGGACACTCCTGTTGTCAGGGGTGCTGACAAGATCGGTGAAGTTTGCGGCAACTACGTTGCCAGAGCTATCAATGCATTGAGTGATGACGGCAGCAAGGGCCTCATTGCGGCATAGAGCCGCAGCCAGCCATCTTACTTCCGTCACTGCCGAGGGTGCATACGCTGCGCATGAGCTTGACAGGGGAAAGACTGTCGTGCTGGAGGTGTTAATGTTGGTCGGGTAAACCAGCAAGGAGACGGAGGCAGCTGCATTCTGAATAGCTACTAGAATGCTTGGCATTACTGCAGGCACTTGGCATGAGGCATTGGCATACTGGAAAGCCGCGTAGGCCCGCGAGTCCAGGGCCTTCAGCTCTTTTATCCCCGGCAGTTGGAGCGCTG
Source organism: Chlorokybus atmophyticus (assembly GCA_009103225.1). NCBI lineage: Eukaryota > Viridiplantae > Streptophyta > Chlorokybophyceae > Chlorokybales > Chlorokybaceae > Chlorokybus > Chlorokybus atmophyticus. Next base: position 169,821 of record RHPI01001715.1, read on the forward strand.
CAAGTGTGCAATTGAAAGAGGCACTGTCATTGATGTATATGCGGTTGGTATAATGCCTCTGTGAAAGAGGAGGCAAAGACCGACAGAACTGACATCAGTCTTGCAACACTGAGGTGAACCTCACCAACATTGATGTCGTTGGCGGTGGACAGGCTGGTGATATCCGTATAAGTGGGGCCATTGGCTGTGGAGGTGTCGCACAACAGCAAACCCTGCCATGTGGCCGTCTTGATAGGGTTGCCAGTTTCGACGTCGAAGCCGCTGAAACTCGCAGAGTAATTCAGCTGTACGGGACTGTTCGGCTCCACCAACGTCATGTTGAGGGGCTCCAAATCTGCAGCAACTGAGCGCGAGCGCAGTGAGCATGTACATCACTACGTATTCGGTGAGCATGGTGATTACATGGTTAACAAAGCAGCATAAATCAGCTTGCCTACCAGGTGGTGGAGGGAGTGCTGTGGGGCCCAGCGGGGGAGCCTGTAGCTCCGCTGAGAGCGCAGAGATGTTGATGGCGCAGACGAACTCTGGCTGCGGGCCTAAAATATAGTAGCTCCTGCACTCTTGAGGCCAGGCTATGGACTCCTGGATGGCAGCATAGCAACAGTGTCAATGAACGTCCTCGTAAGCAGGTGAAAAGATTGAAATCATGCACGTGCTGTGCAGCAGCTGCTGTGCGAGATCTGCTTGCACGTGCACGCCTCCGCAGCTGCATACCTGGAGCTCTTGAATGGTCTGCAAGCTGTAGCTGTCATATTGGAGAATGCCCCTGGTGGAGTCAGCTACGGTGATAGCTGTGACGGCCAGGACAGAATTGTTCGCATCGAGACACTGCACAATGTCGGAGACTTGGCTGAGCACGACGGCTGTGCCGTTGATCTGACCGCAGTTGACTGCGCCCTGCCAGTCGAGTTGGGCAACTGCGTTTGGCACGCTGAGGCAGGAGCTGGTGCTGTTGGGTTTGACAGCCGTGGCGCTGCCAAGCTCCGTGGGGCGCGTGACGAAGGCAACGGCAGGGGTGCCGATGACAACCACTGCAAGGGAGGAACTGAAGAGCAGAGGAGCGAAGCAGTATGTGCCGTTGTCGAAATACTCGGTCAATGTCCCGCCCTGGCTGGGCAGGTACACATCTGCTAGCATGTTCCACAAGCATATGTAAGTGAGACCCCAGGAGAAGGGGGAGGAAGACGAGGGGCAGATAATCAGCATGTGTGATTGTCGCTTGTTACTAGTTTGAAACCTGAGCTGCAGTCACTTGCACGACAGTAACACAATATCATGTTGCGTTACTACGAGTCGTGCTCCTAGTGCTGTAGCAGAAAATGAGGGGAGGAAGACGCATGCTTGCAGATGAGGTGCATGCATATGGGCTTGTGAATGGCCCCTTTGCTCGCAGAGGCAGCAGTAGCTGCACAGGAATGCATGCATATACTTATCCTGATGACAGCAGGTACGACATCACTAAGCAGCAGGCGGTCTTTGTAATGTACACACCGTTGTTGGCGGGGCTGGACGCCAAGCCGCTGTAGCTGACAGCAAAGGACGGCCCGGCAGTGGAGCTGGGCGGCTGGTAGAGCACAACGCCAGAGGCCTGATTCGACTGGAGCGGGTTGTCGTTGGCGTCGTACAACACCGTCGTTCTCAGGAAAGCCACCTCCACAGCGCTCGTGCTGAGCGTCGCAGCATCGCTGATTGATCGAACAGCGACCACCCGGGCGAGCAGATGCAGCAGCAGCAGTGGCAACGACGACAGCAGGCTTGTGCATGTCCATGCCATTGGCACGCGCGAGGTCGGCCGCCAGAGCTAAGCGCGACTGACCCCAATGTGTCAAGGAGGCGGAGTGGGAAGAGTGTGTATCACGTTCAAGCAGAGCGCAGGCTAGTAAATAGTGCCTGAAGAGGAAGGACAGCACGCGCATGCGCGGCTCGCGCATCGCCGGATGGGTTGCCTTTTACCAGTCTACATCTCTTATGTTTCATTGACGTGCGCCGCTCCGGCACAACGTCACTGCGACCGCTGCCCCAGGCACCCCGCCGCCCAGAGTCTGGGCCCACCAGAATCAAGAAGTGAAGTGCACTTTGCACTACTGCTGGTCTCCGTGATGGGTCAGCACAGAGAGCGCCGAGCAGCAGGGTACCGCATAGTACACCGCACCACACTACGGTACAAGCATGCTGTACCCCTGCCACAGCCTGTAGTACACTGCTGTACTGTTGTACGTTTTGCGCATGGGGTACATCAAGTGTAATCGCACCAGTTACACACTGTGCTTACGTACATTATGACAGTCTACCCTCGCGAATAGAGCACACAGCATATCACGTCACACCCTGTCCTACCCATCACGCCCCTGTCCATGACGGCCCATGGATGGGCCCGCTGCTTCCGTCAGTGACGGTCCATCACACGGTAACCCTTCGACTACACTCCATCACGTTCATCATCAACATGCGCTCTGTCCATGACCCCACTCCGTAATCCGAACACGCTCATTGCGCTTCACGCGCTACAAGTCGTACGTCACACAAGCCGCGTACTTGAGATTTCGCTGACAGCCACCGCGCGACATTGCTGTCGTGGTCGGTCCCGCTGTGTGAGAGGGGCCGCGGGAAGTGTCGAACAGACAGACACCTCCCACCCATAAACTTGTACATGTGTGCACTGGGAGTCCGGTCGGTAAGTTAGTGAGCAATTGTTGGCGAGCAAGGCCGAGACAGAGCGTCGCAGGCCTAGCTAGCGGAGAGGGAGACTGCGGCTGCGACGATGGCGGGGAATGGTTCAGTAGAGCACTCCAATGCACCACGCGCAGGCGCCTTGGACATTAGGGTGGAGGCCCCGGACCGAGACCACACGGTCAGCGTCACCACCCCGGCGAAACTGTCCAACACCACCAGCACCCGTGCCCGACTTCTCCCACCCTCCGTGCCGAGGTCCACGCCAGGTGAGTCTTGTCACCGGCTTGTTTGAGAGCAATGCATGCACACCAGAGACGCAGTTCAACACCAAGTTGGTGTGACGCAAATGTTGCGAGCGTGACACAAGCTATCGTACGCTTGCAATGGGAACAGAAAGTAACCTAACCTTTATGGTAGTACATGCAGATAGCCTAGGCCTGGAACGTCTGCAGAACGAGCACGTTACTACCAAGTGTTGTGCCACTCATGTTGCAGTCTCAAGTCACTGGACACTGTATGTAATACACTGTGTACGGATTGAAGGTTGCATATGGAGTGGTTAGGCTGATTTAATTGACACCACCTTTGATCCAGCACTGGGTTGGCAACTGACGCGTGTATTCAGGCTGTCAGTCATTGTGCAGATGCTAGCTTAGCTTGAACACACCTTACTGACACCGCTTTTGGCCTTACCCGTGTATAACGCAGCTGCCCGCACCACTTCTGATAGCTTGGCTGCGTGCAGACAACAGCATACAACTAGGGCAGCAGCAGCAGCAGCAGCAGCAAGACAACGAGAAAGAGCCTCTGCCTTCTGAGAAGCAGGACAACGAAAAGCAGGAGGAGGGTGGGAAATCATGCTGCAGCTCGCTGCTGTTGCCCGTGGCGACAAACAACTTCATCCGCGACTTTGCAAGCGTGGACCGCATTACCAGGGCAAACTATCCCCCGGAGGAGGGCGCCAAGTTCAATCGCGCAGTGAGATGGAGAGCAGGCTTGGGTATCCTGTGCATTCTCATCGCTCTCGGCGCGGGTAGTGCATCTGCGGCTCATCAGTGGTTCTACAACCGCAATGTCACCGCCATCGACTACGATCTCCCTGCCACGATCAACCCAGACCAGCTGGCTACCAGTGCCGTATGCCCATGCTCGACGCGTAGGCAGCCTGTCAAGCTGCTCTATGGCACATATGACCAAATCTCCTCCGTCAAGATTAAATCCCACTGCGAGTCGCTGGTCAACACCTCCTCCTCAGTCTCTCTTGCAACCCTCAGCTTCTGTCAGCAGATGTTCACCGACTTGCAGTCTTACCTCGTTGAGCTCGGGTCCACCCAAGACAAGGGAACGGAGTTGGGCTTGAGCGTGGTGAATGCCCTCACGCAGTCGCTGTGGGACCCGACGCAGTTACTCACCCTCATCGCAGGGCAGATGGCAGAAGTCATGGTTGGCACGGTGCGAACGAGCCTCAACGCCCTCACCATCGTGTGGTCCTTCCTCCCACAGGGGACCATCAATCTGCAGCAGACTCAGCCGTTTACAGACTCCCTGAACGACATTGTCAATGCCACGAGCTTTGTCACAGGCGCGATCTCTCAGAACTGGCAGCACGGGTACGACAGCGCCTCAGGCACGGCGCTCATCGCATTCGAGCTGCCGCTGTTCGGCGTTGTGGGGCTCTCATGGGAAGCCTACAGGGATTATATCTGTGCGCCGAGGTTCTGCATCCGCACCCACCCCATCAGCATCCTCTCTGCCATCACCGATGCCGGCATTCTGACCAACACCGTGTTCTCAGCAGCGACGGCCGCTGCCTGCGCTCTCCTGGCATGGTTTTTCAAGTGTCCTAGTGACGAGGTCAAGTCAAGTCAAGTTACAAAGACAGCATCATCACCCTGAGGAGGGCGCTGTGCAACTGAGTAGTAATGGTGTTGGCAGTCAAGGTCTGAAAGCCTTAATGCGCAAGGATACACTGAGGCTGTGTGACGAAAACTACTTCCTAGTGTCTACGAACGGTAGCTCTGCTGAGGCACGCATCATTGACTGTATCGTTGGACTGCAAGTTTCTCAACAAGAGTCATTGTTTCTTTCTGGGAGTGCTCTTGCAATTGTCCATGTGTGGCATACTCTGGCGCCACATGTGTCGAGCGGTAGAGCTAGCACAGACTGTGGCTACACAGCTCACAGCAAAGCACTCTGTGTGCAAGCACAGCGTGTGCCCGTTTGTACTGTCATTTGCAACAGACAGGTTCAGAGCAACGACATTTCCAAGTCCAATGAAGCAAGTTACTCTATTGGATATGTCACACTGTCACAGTACGCATTACTGCAGATGCTGTATGTATGTTAAACACGTGCACATCTGCATTGACGAAGTACTGCACGCCAGCTGCCCCATAAGCGTGCCTTTCGATCAATGTACACTGTGGCAGTCATACACAAAGCTGCAATATGCATAGCCACTTCAACCATGTATGCAATGATGAACAATGGAGGGCCGGGTATCTAGGGCCTGGTGTCGTACTACATGCGCTAAGCAGCAGCAGCAGCAGCAGCAGTGGTGCACTTGGCAAGTACTTGTACAAGTTGGGCCCCTGGCGATATGCAAGCATGTGCAAAGACACCGCCGGACATACGCGCCGCAATTCAAAAACATTCCTACGGTAGTGTCTACTGAATAGTATTAGCAGCATCTGCATGCGACTGTCTGATCTTGTTTGACAGTAGTCACTGGGCATTCAACCGGAAGCTGCTATTATAACAGGAGAGAGGGAGATAGAGCGCGAGCGCGAGAGCGAGAGCGAGAGCGAGAGATCGAGGGAGCGAGAGAGCGAGAGAGCGCGAGAGCGAGAGAGCGCGCGCGAGAGAGAGAGAGAGAGAGCGAGAGAGAGAGAGAGAGAGCGACAGAGAGCGAGAGAGAGAGAGAGAGAGAGAGAGAGAGAGAGAGAGAGAGAGAGAGAGAGAGAGAGAGAGAGNAGAGAGAGAGAGAGAGAGAGAGAGAGAGAGAGAGAGAGAGAGAGAGAGAGAGAGAGAGAGAGAGAGAGAGAGAGAGAGAGAGAGAGAGAGAGAGAGAGAGAGAGAGAGAGAGAGAGAGAGAGAGAGAGAGAGAGAGAGAGAGAGAGAGAGAGAGAGAGAGAGAGAGAGAGAGAGAGAGAGAGAGAGAGAGAGAGAGAGAGAGAGAGAGAGAGAGAGAGAGAGAGAGAGAGAGAGAGAGAGAGAGAGAGAGAGAGAGAGAGAGAGAGAGAGAGAGAGAGAGAGAGAGAGAGAGAGAGAGAGAGAGAGAGAGAGAGAGAGAGAGAGAGAGAGAGAGAGAGAGAGAGAGAGAGAGAGAGAGAGAGAGAGAGAGAGAGAGAGAGAGAGAGAGAGAGAGAGAGAGAGAGAGAGAGAGAGAGAGAGAGAGAGAGAGAGAGAGAGAGAGAGAGAGAGAGAGAGAGAGAGAGAGAGAGAGAGAGAGAGAGAGAGAGAGAGAGAGAGAGAGAGAGAGAGAGAGAGAGAGAGAGAGAGAGAGCGAGAGAGAGAGAGAGAGAGAGAGAGAGAGAGAGAGAGAGAGAGAGAGAGAGAGAGAGAGTAGTTACTACCAGCAGCCTTTCTTTCTTTCGTGTTTCCTTTCTTGCTTCCTTTTTGTCTCTTACACGCAACAGACTGCTTTCTTCCCAGCATCTTTCCTTTTTAGGCACGCAATTGACAGTAGTGTATCAAGAACAAACAAAGGGGCAAGAGTCGAGAGCCAGCTACAGGCTGAATGAGGACTAGAACAAGAGTAGAAGCTAAGGAGGGGAGGTAAGTCAGCACATAAGGTGAGCTGCAAGAAAGCAGAGTGATTAGAGTGAGACAACAGTCAGGGATGTTGAGGGGAGCCGGGAACCGCGTCGTGTGCAGCGCAGTGGCATTGATTCAATATCTGCCATTCACATAACCAACCAGGACAAGTATTGCTACTGCGTCGTCCATGATTATAAGCAGTTTTCCTGGTCTGATCAGTCAAGCGTATGAGGACAGTTGTGAGTGGGATTCAGAGCAAAGGTCTACTTTACATAATCGCACAGGCATCATTGAAATGACATGCATTTCTAATATGCTACGCGTATATTACACCACAACAGTAGTTTAACATCGCATGTTCGTAGGCAAGTTGCTCATGGACAGCACGTTCAATACTGTTGTACCGCCAGCACCGGATCGTAATGGTCAATCAAAAAACGGTGTTTTGAAAAGAACCAACAGCTTCGCTCCAGTCACATTGAACAAACTTGTTGCTGCGCATGCGCATGTGGACCGACCAAATCGATCCAGTACCAGAGTTCCAAGCGATATCGCTCACAATCTCACCCCAACAGCAACACAACCGCAACAGTCACAACCCTCACCCATTCGCATTGTGTCTTATCGCCCACGCATCACCTCTTCTAGCACACGCACTGCGCGGCGGCCATAGAACGAGCGATACACTTCCGGCAGTCCCCGCAGCTGTGCGCACGCCTCGCTCACCAGCGCCAGTGCCTTGCCTGAAAGAGGAGAGCATCACTCACTTACTCACTCACACACCCCACGCACACGGCAACAACGAGTTCACGATGCCACACAAACCTGCGGCAACTGGGTCCGCGTTGCCATACAAGTCTTTTCTGGGATACTCTTCGGACGAAAGGTCCCTCCAGAAGACGTTCACGGAGACGCTCAAGTCCAACGCAACCACGTTGTGCATCCACAAGGGCGGTATGTACAGCGCCTGATGTGGACACTAGGGTCACTCCATATCGTCTCTTTACAGAATTGGCGTATGTTGTGTTTTACCCTTCCTCACCTGACCAGGTTGGAGCACGCACTCGAACCCTGTCGTTTTTGCGAACAATGGGAACGTTGTTGGGTCCGGCGTGTCAATGTCGAGCACACGTGAGGACGATCCCTCCATGTACATGAAGGGCTCCTCGCTTGGGGGAAACAAAACCACTCTCTTCGATCCAACTACCTGTCAAAGCAATCGAACACGTCAACCAATGACACATGACTCAGTCTGACCCACATGTTGACACAACAGCACGCCACCTGTATGAGCACGTTGGCCATCACGTCATAATGTGTCCACAGCCGGCAGCCTTTCGACCCCACTCTCAGCACGCTGGAGAAGAATTTATCTCCCAACATGCCAACAAACCTTCTCACAACACTCAACTCCCCCGCCAGATGCGGGAACAGCGCTGCGAAATCCGAGGGCTCTTTGCGTGGGTTCGCATTGATAGACCTCAGGTATAGAAACTCTTTGGCACTACTATTATCTGAGGCGCGTGCGATGAAGTCGCAAAAAGGCATGACTTCAAACTTGAAGTTGCGTGTAGTAAAGTCGAGGCAAGGGTCGGTGCAGACGTGCGCGGAGATGAGCCGATGCGCGTCGGGACAACGCATGAGGTAAGTTGGGGTCCATGTGCGTGAGGCGGGAGCGCAGTCCAGACCCGATATCACCACCGGACAGCCGGTATCAACCAGTTCCTGCAAAACATGAGACGATATCAGACCTTTCGAATGTCAACCCATGTCAACAATAGTGCTTATGACGGAGAAGAAAAAGCGTGCTTACTGGCCACCTTCATGGCGCATGCGAGCGCTTCGTCATCACCTTCACAGGTCTGTGAGAGATTCATTTGTTCAACGGCACCCCATCGACGGTTGTTGTTGTTGTTGTTGTTGTCAATGCTGCTGTGCACGCTGCTGTTGGCAGAGGCTGCGGCGCCGACATGAGGGCAGCAGGCGATGTCCGCCACGACATGACGCACGTGCGGAGCATACCTATGTGACAACATGCATCACATTTCATGTACACGCGCACATGCGCACACGCACAAGTGCAAACACACATGCGCACACGCACGCGCAGATGTGCATGCATGCAAGCGCGCATAGACAAGCACACATACACACATACACATATTACAGAGTTGGACCTTACCACTTGACTTTCTCCACATGTGCGAGTGACACCTCCCACGCCAGCCCTTCGCTCTCAGCAATGCTCGCGATGCTCTTCACCACTTCCTGCGCCCACGCCTGCTCGCTCCCTTTGCCGCCGCGCAGGGTGTCCACATTGCCATGGACGTGCAGGACTCCACCCGAAGCGGGCTTCAAGCACTGCACGGCCGTCCTCCACGCCCTCGCACTCGAAGGCAACAACCCCAAACAGACCCTATCCGCAACACCCTGGAAGAGAGTAGTGGTTGTACACAAGTGGACATTGGCAAACATATTGGGATGTGTGCTGGTGTGTCCTACCTTTGGGGCGGTGAGTGTGTTGTCGCCTTCATATACGGTACATCTATCTGCGTGTACACGATTGATGTGTAGGGCTCGTTTGAGTGCCGTGACGGCATGGGGGTTCCAATCGCACGCATGCACGTGCTTCGCCCTCCCTTTCACCAGAAACTGCAGCGTGTAGTACCCGATGCCTGCGAATAGGTCCACCACAACCTCCTTGTCTGGTGTTGATATCGCGCGGCCCATACGCTGGCGCTCGGTCGTGTTGCCAGATGAAAACATGCATCGAGTCACGTCAAAGGCGTATATCACGCCGCCCTCTTTGTGCTCAACCCAACCGGCAGCATCGGTAGCGACGTGGCCGGGAGCATATAGCATCGATGCTCGGCTGCTGCGGGTATCGTCGGAGGCCACAGACGCCTGGTGTGAGATACATGTTGGGTGCGAGTATACTTGCAATACACACACGCGCGCACGCACACACGCGCACACGCGCCCCAGCCACTCACCCACACATAAACACGCGGACGCACGCACGCGCGCGTGCCCCACCCACTCACAGCCACACACATAAAGACATATACACGTACATGGACACGCACATATGCGCACGTACACGCAATGTAGCACTTGCATGCGCGCCTGTACACTGGCACATACTCGCACGCCGCCATACGCACGCAGAGAGCAACACTCTCACACAGCTACACACCACACTTACCTGTCTGGCAACGCGCGTGACGCTTAGCGCCTTTGCCACAGCCGGCCAGAGCGCTTCAGCCACATCCCCTCTCACCCACATGACATCCGCGAAGGCATCCGCTGGCAGCATGGCGATATCACCCCCAAGAATCTCCCACCTCTTCGGCACCTCCAACATCAACCCTTCCAACACATCGATATCAACCCCACACTCGACCGATCTCTCTCTCACAGCCGTGCTGAGTCTTTCACACGGCGACAACGTTGCTTTGCCGTTCGCTACGGGCGTGCATTGCATCGAGGCCATGCGGAAGTCACGGATGATATCGCTGTGGAGGACGCTGATATCGGTTGTTGCTGCGGCGTCGGTGATGGGGAATGCGACCGTGTCGGTGGCGAAATCCACAAAGGGATGATAGGCGCGGTCGAGCAAGCCGGCGGATTTCAACGCGTCTTTAAGACGCTTGGCTGCTGACTTCGGTGCGATGATGACGGGACGAACAGAGATATCACTCCTCACCTCCTCCTCCCCGCCTGCCGACAACAAGTCCACACGTCAACGCAGAGGAACTTGATGAGCAACACATCGAACATGCAACACACACATGACAACCAGAAAACAACCAGACGGAGCAAAGCATCACATCCAACAAATACGCACATGTGCATGCACGCAACACCGTGCCACTCACTCTGCTGGCTGCTGCTGCTTGCCGCAAACTGGCTCACACGTCTTTCGACCTCCCCAACCCGTCTCAACACCTCCCTCTGTCTATTCTCCACCACACCATACCTCCCCTCCACACCATCGCCCCCACCCCCACTCACCACTCCCTTTTCCCCCATGAACATTTCAATGAATGCGGTGTGGAACCGCGCGATGCGTGCGAGGTTGGCCTCCTGCTTGGCGTTGCACTGGGCGATGAGCCGTGCGACGTACGTGGCTGAAGCAATCACCTCGCCGCGCACGGCGACGGGGGCCTCGAGACGGATGGAACAGCGCACGTTGATCACAAAACGACCCTTGACGCAAGTTATGCCTGACAGGGAACACAGCAATAGTGCGAGTGAGAAGAAGTTTGTGTGCATGCATGTGCGTGTGCGTCTGCGTGCGTGTGCGCACGCGCATGCCTGCGTGGGCGTGGGCGCGGGCGTGGGCGTGCTCGTATGCGTGCATGCGCGTGAGCGGGTGCGTGTGTGCGTGTGAGTGCTCATGTGCTTGCGTGCGTGCATGTTACAAAACCTCACCGGATTCGCGGTAACCGCACGCGCGTGCGCACTGCACGAGGTCCGAGGCAGTATCAAGGGAATCGCACTCGGCCGCGAGTATGAACGGCTCGTACTTCAGCGTCGCGTCGTTCTCACCGCCACAAACCGCCTGCAGCGCCTCCCACACGCTGTCCGCGTCCGCACACTCGTGACTCACGTACAGAAACACGCAACCTTTGGACTTGGAGCTGCTGGTGTTGTTGTTGTTGTTGTTGGTGGTGGTGGTGGTGGTGGTGGTGGTGAAGAGGGATGTGCGGCCTGAGCATGAGGAGAGTGTGAAGCAGCGGCTGCAGGAGTTGATGTCGGCCACCAGTGCGGATATCGGCGCGTCCACGGAGCCTGCCCCCAACACGGCCGCAGCACAATGACAAACACTCGTGACAAACGCTTGTGCAAGGTGTCGCATGCACACGGCAGCGGCATGGTGTGGAGGTGCATGATGATGCGTGCAGGCTAGGGCTGCTTCCTATGCTGTGTGTATGTTTGCATGCATGCAGGAAGCGAAAAACAGACTGCACTTGCACCCATGCCGTGTGCATGAGCGACAGTGTGTGGAACATAATTGCGATGGGATTTGGTCTGCTCATGAAGTTGAATCTGCGTGAGGTGTGTGCGTGTTGGTGTATGTGAGCGTAGTTGTCAGAGCATGCGTTAGTGCCGCCACCAAACGCATGAGAGTGCGTTGTGTCCTTAGGTGTGCACCTTTAATGGAGCGGTCTTGGTCGCCGTCCTGCAGCGCCCGAAGCGTGGCGGCCCTGCGCTCCGAGAATCCCGACGCGGACGCCGAAACCGACGCCGGACGCCCCATGATGGGTGAGAAGCACGCCGGCACCGCCACCGCCGCCGCCGCCGCCGCTGCGACGGTCTGGAGTGAAGGGTGTAGGACGTAAGTATGTTTGGACCAAAATGCCAGTCCACAACGTCGCGGCCGTTCCGTTCAGTTCTGAAAGGAAGTCCCAGTCTGTTCAGGTGTCCTATGCATGGGCGGTGGAGGAGGCATGGTGTCCACGCATGGCTCGGCCACCATCGACTCTGCCGCGTGCGTTTTCTGGAGGGCTGTACAGACCACACAATCAGTATTGGCATCATGGATGTCTGATACTGACAGCGCATGCATGTGCATTACATACTGGACATGCTGTCATCACTCACCAGCACCATTATCTCCTCAGCAAGTGCCCGATCAGCGGTAGAGGTCAACTGTGTTGATGTTGCATGAATATCTCCGGTCTTCCTGCCCTTATGACGTGCCTGATGACCAGCTTTGATGTCCAGATTATCGATAGATGCTAGCACATGAGTCGTGAGCCGTGCCTGCAGATGCGACACAGAGTTGAGATTATGAGAGCCTGAGTGTGTATGTGGCGATCGATGTAACTGCGGCCAACTGTCACCCCCACTCGGTTGAGAGTTCCAATCAACTGGTTGCTTTTAAGGTGGGTGTCAACTTCGTTATTGACTATTAGCTGGATGGGCGAATAGGCGAACTTGCTCCTCGCATACAAGGTAGAGTGCAACAAGAACGGTGTCTTGTTGCGTAGCATCGTCAAGGCACGTGCCCTTTGCGGGCCAGGCACAGGTGCTCACTCCATCTGTCTGTAGCCGGTGAGTGTTCCAAAGAAAAAACTGTCGCACTACAAGACCGCAACTCTCCCACTCAGCTTGCCAATCCACACGGCAAAGGTCAGAGTCCATTTTATTGCGCTCCACATGCCGTTGCCTCTCCACCTTCATCACCCTGGTCAGCGTGCGCAAGACAGCATCGGATAGTTCGTCTCCATCAACTGCACTATTACTTTTACACCCTGTCTGGTGCTAGCAGGCACTTCGGTAACCCTCATGCCGCGACGCTGAAGGCATGCTAGCTTCATCGGCCCAGGCAGCAATCATGAGTGTGCCTTGTTGCTGGCACCAGTCACCACCACCACAGCCCCCGGCAGGCGCTGAAGCACCGCTCGCACATGAACACCGGCAGGGGTGATGTGATAATTGACTGCGACAGTATGCCGAAAGACAACTGCATCGCGTTGCAGCAGCTGGGATGCCACATCTCTCACAGCACACGCCAGAGGCACACTGCACATTCCTCATTTGCTGCATTATTGACGTCATCTTCAAACAACTGCCGCACCTCGTCCGCAATGCATGCATCATGCTGAGATGGCTGTAAGGACCTATTGGTCCTCAAAGTCTCACGCAATTCAGTGATCACATCTTCCAGCTCAACCAACTTGCCCCGATAACCCTCCACGTCGTGTCCAACCTTCAGTCTATATCTCCTCTTTGCGTTGCATGCATCTGTTGCCTCACGCACACTAGTTTCCAACATCATGATACATGATTGCCATCAATCATCCTGGCCCTAGTACATAGTCATCAGACAGGAATATGTTACAACACCAAACTTGCCTCCACATGCAAATGTACACCATCCAACTCCTCCTCCAGATGCCGCATAGCACATGCGGCATCCTGGCGGCGCTTGCCATCTTGGCTGACATGTCTGCTGAGCTGACAGCGTATGCTCTCGCAATTCCTATACCACGGAGCTTAGAGTAAGTAGCACTCCCTATGCTGCTGACCTGACGGCGTATGCTACACATGGCTACACTCACCTCACACTGTCTGCGCAACATCAACACCTTTAGCTGAGATTCACGCAAGGGACTGCTGCTGTCGTGGCATTGTTTGGTCTCCACCGCATGCAGTGCAGCGCGCACGGATTGTAAGTCCTGGCTCACTTAGTCTCTATCTTGTATGACCGCGGCAAGCTCTACACGCAATCCTTGCAATTCCTGCCTTGAGCATTGGATGTAGACACACAGTCGCACACGGTTGCATATGTTTGCAAGTTTGTGTAGCTATCTGCCATGTATAGAACAGCGCATCCAGTCCACTCATTGCAGCGTGCATGCATTACTAGATCTTATACAAGCAGGCACTGCATGAGACATAACTTGCAAACACACACTTAGCCAGATATGGATGAGTTGTTTTTGCTTTGCAGCTGCATTGTGTGTGCCCAGGTAGCATGGTGTAACAATATCACAGCTGCTTTTATCAACAACCAAGTATCTTAAGCTCGCTAAAAACGCGGGTCTGCTTGTGCGCATCATTCGCATGCACATTACCAGGCCCAACTTGGTCTGCACAGACAACATCCATAAGACAGGGTGTGACGACACTATATAGACATTTATTACATCGAGTACGCTATACCGTCACCTACAGAACATGCATGCGGATAGCTCGAGTGCTCTGACTATGACACAATACATTACTAGCCTGAGCGGCTCGGTCTAGTCATGTATTGTGTCATAGTCAGAGCATTGCCAAGTGGGCGCTGAGCGCCCACCTGGTAATGTGCCTAGTGGTGTCTTGGGAGCTATAGGGACTCCCCTCGCAGCGTTGTTCATTCGAGAGTGGGTTGAACCAAACACGAAACGATTCCCATGTCTATCGGTGCAACAGTTTGCAGGCGGAGTCTAGTGTAGTGCAGCACTACCAAGCACCTGCTGTTGCAGATCTGGTTGATAGTGCTTTTGCTTCTTGCGCAGCCGAGACGCTACACGAGGGAAGTCTCCTGGTCCTCCTCCTCATCCGACTCCCCCAACTCAACATCATCCTGCTACGCATTGGCCATGATGCGGCGTCAGTTGCCAAACACGTCCACTACTGCCAGATGCAACATACACAGTCAGAATGTCACCTGAGCACCAAATACAGAGTGTTTGCCTGACTGAAGCAGAGGGACATCCTGCGCAACAACTCAGTAACACAGAGTACCACTTCATCAATGCACATTACACACATATCATAGGCAACGTGCACGACAGTGGACACAAGCTTCAAAGCATACTATACACACATGTGCGCCCAACTGACAACCATACACTCGCCCCACATATCGAGCACAAAACCAAAATGTCGCCTTGCCATCACCAAGTCTTCTCGTAGGTCAATGCATGTACAAATACCCCTGTAGCGTTCATTATCGTCTTCAACAGACCACACCCCTTCGTCAACTGCTGGATGTAATGCTTATCCTCCGCCCGGCGTCGTTTGGCAAAGTCGCGCTGGTTGTCAATGCGACCCATCCTCGCAGCCTCGACAGCCTCGAGCTGTCGACGCTGCTCCTCGATCAGCAACGCCCAGCCTCGTCAGCCATCACCGCCGCCGCCGCCACCGCCGCCACCGCCGCCACCACCTACTTCCTGGGTACAATTATCGCCCGCAAACAACCCGCCACACACACAATTGAACTGTCAAACCGCCGTTGCCCAGCGGTATATCAACTCTCGCGCTACGTAACACCAGTACTTTATCGACACTGAGCAACGCTGGCCTAAAACGACACTAAACACCAAACACACCTATCTGTTAATGCAACACAATTAACTACCAGCCGTTGGCAAACATAGTACTACTTAACAACATCGTCGACAACAAGCGCTGTACGCGCCCACAACTGTCAATTACTGCTGCTTGAGCACCTCTCACGCTCTACATACGTTGCCAGCCTTCATTGCAGCCGTCCATTTCCTCAAATCTGCCATAGGGAAGCCGTCTGGCGTTTATAAGTCCCAGACCTGCATACCGCGAACACCATCAATAATAGGATTTGAGACATAGGTAGTCACCATAAACTTGCACTTTTCGAGTTGTATACATCAATTGATGTGGTCGTCGTCTCTTGCCTAATAGCCTAAGGTACGATTATGGTTGTGCTCAGCCAAATGACAACAACCGATGACAGCATAGACAACGTACACCCGCACGTGCACGCGCACACACACGCGCGCGCACATGCACAAGCACACACATGCACACGCACACGCACACGCACACACACACACACACACTCACACACACACACACACACACACACACACACACACACACACACACACACACACACACACACACACACACACACACACACACACACACACACACACACACACACACACACACACACACACACACACACACACACACACACACACACACACACACACACACACACACACACACACACACACACACACACACACACACACACACACACACACACACACACACACACACACACACACACACACACACACACACACACACACACACACACACACACACACACACACACACACACACACACACACACACACACACACACACACACACACACACACACACACACACACACACACACACACACACACACACACACACACACACACACACACACACACACACACACACACACACACACACACACACACACACACACACACACACACACACACACACACACACACACACACACACACACACACACACACACACACACACACACACACACACACACACACACACACACACACACACACTCACACACACACACACACACACACACACACACACACACACACACACACACACACACACACACACACACACACACACACACACACACACTTGCACTTGCACTTGCACACTCACACGCGCTCGCACACACACGCAAAGCTGAAACAGCCCCTCCCCATTTAATCATTACACCATGACAACACCTGAGGGGCTAGCTATGGGGATTAGTTATGTGCAATGCAAGACGGGAAGGCGCAACGGTTGAAAAGGGATGTGAGATTGACGCAAGCCTGCCTTGTGCTCTGCCTGTACATACAATGCGGACTGCAAAGGGCATGCAACCGTCATCGCAACATTGGTGTGACTGCGTTGCGACTGCCCTGTGCTTGCGCACAACTCATACACGACTCAAATATTACATCACAACACTTCACCATAACCTAAACCACCGCATCACTCGATAGCACTGTTAGGTTGCGCTCATGCGGACCATCTCCTTATATGATTCTGATCTCTGGCAGACGCCGATGCCTTAATAGAGGCAAAGACACTGGCAGAAGAGGTGTATAACATATAGGGTGCATTGACATTATGAGCATTGACAAGCATGTGCCTTGCAGCGCAATGCTCATGCTGCGTGCGCCTCCTATAGCGACAGCATCTTTTGCTACTATGTAGCCTGGCGGTTGTGGAACCCTCCTGGTGCAATCAAACTGGTTGTCTGCTGTGAGTTTTTAACTGCCAATCAAATGGCTGTCTTATGCATGCTCACATTTGCACCTAGCAAGCCCTGTACACACAACCTTTGAATGTCAAGTTGGTGTGGGTGTGAGTGAAAGCATTATTATTGTTGATGGGCACATTAAACCGGGAGTGTATCAAAGGCAATTGGGGTTTGCGTTACCCCATGCTTAGATGCATGTTGCTTGTATACCAGTCAATTCTTACACTAATAACCAAGTACTCAAAGCAACACCCCATGCGGATCTCTATATATTTAGATGTTGCTTGTATACCAGTCAATTCTTACACCAAAAACCAGTACTCAAAGCAACAACCCATGCGGATCTCTATATACATATTTTACCCACAAATAATGCCCCCGCAAGCAAATGCTCAATACAGGTATGGCCAGGCAGGGACACAAGTGCTCCGAACCTGGCGCGTTCCATTACACTGCCCCGCGCTCCACAACAGGTTGCTATGCACGTTATGTCTAGCAAACTTTGTTATGCCCAGCAACCGTGTGCAGGTGCATGGGCAAAGGAAGTTGCATAATTGCATGAGTCAATCTACCATGCCGGTGGCTACAATATCAGAGCTAGAAACAATAAATGGGCATGCACAAGATCAGTGCAACTGGTACCATATGTACAGCGGCTTAACATGCATATCCGTACACTAACTAGACAACCGAGAATGCTGAGCCACCCCACAATATAGGGTGCATCGGTGCCAATCAACATAGCAACCATCACCACATGGCTCATGGCTCGATGAAAGTCCACAGATGAAAGCTCCAGAGACCGCAGACGCGCTAGTCATTGTTTGCATCTTCCTGGGCAAGCTTCTCATTTAGCATTGCGTTTAATCGGCGTTCCAGTTCCACATTCCGCTGCTTCATTGACTGATTCTCTTCCATTAGGGAGGCAACCTGTGAGTGCACCCATTGTCTCCTTCAGCACAATGGTCGCGCATCGCATCATGAAAGCAAGCAATTGCAGCAAGGATGCAAGCAATGAACCTGTTGCTGAAGCTCCTGTATCCTCTGCAAAAGCTCCAACTCGTTGTGCACATCAAACATCCCAGCCCGGCCGCGCATGGCCAGCATATGCTGTGTGTCAAACTGCTAACACCATTGCTGTTGTTAGATAGACATGCAGAGGTACTGACCAGCATGATGCACGATGAGCAGCAAAGCTACAACAACATGTTGCAGCATCACTTACATGCAGTGGAGGGAGCTGACGGATGGGATGCCCATCTGCGCCAGGTGCAACGCCTGTTCCAGACGTCAATGCGCCAATCAATGTATTCAGCGTCTGCTGCTGCTGTGCGGAGGCTTCAAGCAAGCTTTGCAGCTGGCAGAAAGCATACACACAGTCAATTACTGTTTATTGTTGCATCATTGCAAAGCAACACGATAGCCCAACAAAGAGAAACAATCACACTGTGCATGGCACATGGGCGGTACATCACATTTGTTCAGACCTGGGGCATGATTTGCTCCGGAGGCATAGATGACTGATGTGACAGATTTGCAGCCGCCTATGCATCAAGCTGCGGTTAGCAATGGTCTCTTTAACGCGCCCATGTAACAAAAACATCAGACGCCTACCTGTGCCTGCGAATCGTACTCTGCCTGTCTTACAGAGCTGGAGGCAACCAGCGGAGGTGTGGTGCTTCGGGCCTAACACCACAGGCAAGTAGGTCAGGATCAACTGCTGGCCATGCATTGCATTCATAAAGCTTGTCTGACTGTCAAACGCAACGCAGATGGCATGCAACCTGAGGGAGAGGCGCGCGAGACGGCACATCATTGACCGAAAGGGATTTATGGAGGGAGGTGCTTGATTTTAAAGTGGGTGACGATGGGCTTGGCTGATCATCACTGGTCACAGAGAAGCGACCACGTCGGACACCCTGGGACGCTGCCTGAGACATGGCCTGCATCGCGACCTCTGCGCGATCGTCATGAGACTCGGGCGATAGCAAGGGTCCGTCATAAATGTCAAACCTTCCGCGATGCTGAGGGGCCTTGGCCACTTGCACCGGAGGGCTGGGAGCAGTGGGGGCACGCCTGGGTGCCATGCCCTGCGGCACACCTTGTAGCACACCTGGGGGAAGCATGCGGGCCTGCACATGCAACACTACAAAATGAGCGCCAATACAAACAGACAGCCACTGACAAGGCCTGTCCTACAGTGCACGCAACTCATGTCTGACTAAGTGGTTCCTTATAACTAGCAGGGGCAGAAGCTGTCCACTAGAAGCAATTGCATTTGAACCACTCTCAACATTCACATCTTTTACTCATCTCCACAGGCCAATGGTCAACAACCACAACGACCACGACGGGCAGTAATGGACAAAGTGAGCCCATACACATGTGATTTGAGACAGTGTATGTTGGTTGCTGCTGAACGAAGCCAGTCTCGAGTATGGGTGAATGGGATCATGGTGCAATAGTGTGCAAGGGTCGCACAGGCATGCAAGAGTGTGTTACCGCATCAAACGCCTGAGGTGGCGGTGCGAGCTGAGCGAGCTGTGCAGACTGAGCTGCTTGCAGCTCATCGGCTGGCTCTTCGGGAATGGTCGCCGGGTGACGCTCAATCAACTCACCGGATTCATCCAGGTTTGCGGCCTCCTTCTTTAGGTCGTCCAAGTCAAAGTTCCACCCTGAAATACCCTTCTGATAATTTTCAAGCGATTTCTGCTGCTCATCTTCTGGAGGCCCGCCCCGCATAGCTGCCACCAACTCCTTTTGCCTTCGCACACGTTCACCAAGAGAGGGGAGCCCTTCGAGCAACGCCTTCACCAGGTAGTCTGAACTGTGCGCATGCTTGAAGAAGCTCATTTTCAACAACTTCTCTGCCGAGGGTCGCTTTGCGGGGTCTTTCACCAGGCACTTGTCCACCACCTCCCTAAAGTCCTTGGAAAACCGACCTTTGTGTCCTTCCTGCTGCAGTGTGGGCGGTGCACCCTGGAGTGTCATCAGCAGCACCTTCATTGGAGGATACTTTGAGAATGGTGCATGCCCGTGCGCCAACTCGAGGCACGTGATACCAAAACTCCAAATGTCGGCTCGCCAGTCATAGCCGTGCACCTGCGCAGTTGCAAGCTTATGAGAACCTGCATGCTGTCAAACTGTGGGACAGCAGAAGCGCATGCACGTAATGTGAGCAGCATACCTGCTCCATGACCTCCGGTGCCATCCAATGTGGAGTTCCCACAAAGGTTTGACGCTGCATCTTGCGATCTGCGCCCTCCGCTAACGCAGCCGAAACACCAAAGTCTGCCAGCTTCACGGTGCCGTCCAGGTCGACCAGAATGTTGCCGGCCTTTATATCACGATGGATGTTGCCTGATCTATGGAGGTAGTCCAAGCCCTTCAGAGCCTCCTTCAGTATCGTTGCAATCACTGGCTCTTTCAAACCCTGTCCAGATATGTACTGTGAATGTGCACCCACGGGTCGTTACAACTATTGTGCAACGCGTCGATGCTGTCATCAAGCTTACTTGATAAACACCCAACAGACTACACCGATGCTGCTGTGTCAAGAATGCAACTAACTGTCGACCAAACGTCTAACTTGTCATCCATGTAGCTGCATACATATCCGCCCTTGCAGTGCTGACTTGCAGCTTGATCGGACAAAAGCTGCATCCATACATGCATGCATACATGTATACATGCATGCATGCATGCATGCGTGCATGCATGCGTATAGCGCGACGTGACACCGATGACATGCCTGAGGGTAGGCATATTTCATTATGTGAAGGACAGATCCAGCGGCCAGGTAGGGCATGACGATGTAGAGGAGGTGACCCGTGATGAAGGAGGCCAGGGCCCGCACGACGTTGGGGTGGTTAATCATGCTCATGGTGAGAGCCTCCTTGCGCACACCGTCCAGCGACCCCAGGCAGCGCTCCAGGTCCATCACCTTGACAGCGACCGTCTCGTTGAGAGGGACGCATTTGGCCTTCCAGACAACTGAGCTGACGCCTGTACCGCTCTCCTCAAGCAGCACATAAGCGTCGGCTGTGGTGGGGTACATTTTCCTGCCGTCGCTTGCGCTGCCGAGCGTCAAAGAGCCGGCGGACGGCATCGGGTGCAGCGCCATGGCTGCAGCCCTCGGCCTTTACAGCGGCGGGTGGTCCGCAAAACCCTCGCCCACCACCACCACCAGGCTGCCGCTTACCCCTTCTCTAACCTCTCAACCAAACCCTAATCACAACGCAGCAGCTGCATGCGGCTCCATAGCACGCCGTAGACAGCAAAAAGAGGAGGCGACAACAGCGCGCAGGCTATTCTCCTAACCACCACGGCTACCACGCCACGCCCGGCGCCAACGGCACCGCCGCCGCCCAGCAGGCGTCCCGTTCACCTGCAAACAGGGCTATGGCTGCAGGGTGGAGAGCGAGTGCGCACAGCTTGTGCGCCATCGCACATCGCAAGCGCACAAACCCTAACCCTAAAACTTGGGAGTAGGAAGTGTCGTAAGAAAGCACACGTGGCGGTGCCGGTGGCGGCGGCGGCCTAGGCATGGACAAGCTGCGGGAGGAGCTGGAGCGCAAGCGCAAGGCTATACATGCCGAGTTTGGTGGAAAAAAGTACGTAAAGCGCGCCGATATTGAGGCCAAACGGCTTCAGGAGCAGCGGGGGAAGGAGCAGCATGAACGGGAGCTCAAGGTGAGACGCACGCAGCTTCTGCGTTGTCTGGATCTTTGTGCAAACGCCACCCCTGTATCAAATTTCCTTTGTGTCCTCAGCCTTCTTCAGATCATCGCTGTGAATAGCTACCGTTGTAGGTAAAAGCACCATGCGCCATGTCACGTGCGTGCACATGACCTGGTATGCGAGCCCCAACGAGCGAGCACTGAATGCTTGCAGCCTGCATGCTAGTCAGCTGCGCCACTTGACACTCAGCGTTACACGCGCGCAGCCGCGAAAAGATGTGCTGGTGTTTGTTAGTTGTTGGGCGTATTGCATGACATTTGCTCTTGCTGTGGATTTGTCTGCGTCCATAGCAGCAGCGACTGACTTGCGTTTCGTGCTATTGGCAGGAGCAACGGCACAAAGAGCGACTTGGCGATGTGAGTTACGCTGCTCATTGCAAGTTGATACGAACTGTCTGTGCTGTCATCGCCAATACTATCTCGGACCGACTGCACGCACTGCTGCTGTGAACTCCCTAGCTTGTAGATTGCGTTGACCACCTTGTGCACTTATTGTTTTGCACTGCCCTCAACATATGACTTGCAGAGCGGTGCTGTGAGCAGCGGCGACGAGGGTAAGACACAGCCGGGCAGTCTACGGCTGCGATCTGATGATGAGGTGAATAAAGATGCTGCCAGTGCAGTGCCTTTGTGCACGTCGTCAGATGTTCATGGTTATCATTCGAATAGGGTCATGGCGATGGTGAGGAGGAGAAGCTTACCAACACGGAGGTCATTCGTCGCCTCCGCCTGCTCGAGGAGCCAGCCATCCTCTTTGGAGAGGCATGTTCCAATGTTAAACATTTCAGTGTGCAATAGCTGTAAACCTATTAGCATGTTTGGCTAGATACTCGTAGCGGGTTACACAGTGACTGACACCTGTAGCATGGTACAGAACGAGGAGCAAAGGCGCCAACGGTTGCAAAGGCTCACGGATGAGCGGCAGGCGCAAGATTCGGGGTTGATGAAGGGGCAGCGTACTGACTTTTTTAGGACTATGGCAGAGCTCGCTAATGCAAAGCAAGAGAAGCGGGATAAGAAGGACAAGAAGGGTAAAAAGAAAGATGCCGTGCCAGCGGTGGCTGGCCCCGACACGGAGGCCGACGCAGCTGCGGATGAAGCTGCAGCTGCTGAAAAGGCCAAAAAGTTTGCGAAGCTTAAAGAGAAGAACCTGGACACTCTCTGCAAAGAAGACCGCGTCATGTTCTTCTTCAAGGTACCAGCCCTCTACAGCGTGCAGATGCTAAGCAGTATTGCATGCTGCTGCATTGCTGCTGATGGTTGTCTGCGCGACAGCAAAAGATGGCAGAGTGGGAAGAAGACTTGGATGACAGGCCGGAGGCAGAAAAGCGGACAGCTAATGGAAAATCTGCGACAGCGACGCATATGCAGTGCAAGTCTTATTTCAAGCCACTGTTCAAGGCATGTCGTCAGCGGGTATGATGACAATGATGCAACATTGCATTGAGCGCAATGGTTGGCCCACATTGCATGCAAAGGCTTTGTGCAGAGCAAGCTGCTCACTTGTCTTGTGCAGAATGTTCCAAGCGATATTCTGCGGGCACTGGACGACATGATAAGAATGTTGCAGAAGCGCGATTACTTGCAAGCAGCTGATACATATGTCCGCTTGGTAAGTGTGTTGTCTTTCAATAATACTTTGGACAGCGGCGAACATTACGGAGCTCATCGTCTAATGCATCAGGCCATTGGTAACGCTCCTTGGCCTATTGGTGTCACTATGGTTGGTATCCACGAGCGATCTGCGCGAGAGAAGATTCACTCCACCTCTGTGGCCCGTATCCTGCTGTGGATTGGTTGTGTCGTAATTCTTGTTGTGCCTGCATTGCATCGCTGTGGTGTTGATATGCAAGTCGACTGTTACATGCAGTCGGTGCGTTGCATCCCGTTGTGATGTGTATGCACAGCAGCACTCAATACCTGCTGTCATGGTTTCCCCTTGACCCTTGCTTGCAGATGTCATGAACGATGAAACCACGCGCAAGTATCTGCAGTCTGTCAAGCGAGTCATGACCTTCTGCCAGAGGAAGTACGCGGCGGATCCATCTAGATGCATGGAGTACAATGCAATTCCGGACCCCATCGCACACTCAGAACCGACGCTTGCTTTGGAGAATGGAAATTAAGGCTGACGAGTTGAAGTCCTGTACGTTACAGCTGCTGGATGGATGTTTTATTGCTTGGCACCCTTTTAGTTTGCAACCGTGACTGACACAGGCCAGTCTATGTGAATATGCAGCCCATAGCTTCACAATTAGACACTTGGCTCGTGCGCTGGTGGCCAATGGTCATTGGCATTCATGGCATGATGATTATGTTGCGCTATGTACCTCTTGCACATAACATGTTGCTGTCATGTGGCACTGCATATGTCTCAAAACTGATAGCCCAGCTGTCCTTGCTTGGATGCATTGCACAAGACAGTGACTGATCAATTGGGTATGATTTCTGTACGTTGTGTGGCTGTCTTGCTGTGCCCCTACAACCCTGCGACTGTCGCCGATGCACTGATGGCACAGGTTTGGCCTGGTGAATAGGATATGCGAGCTGCGCAATAGCGGACGCTGCTGGTTATTGTAAGGTGTTGTTGTGGTGATGCTGGCTGTTGTTGTTTGTAGACAGGTTGTGTATTGCGCATGGTTGTGCCGGGTTCTTAGGCATGGTTATTGGACTGTTGTTGTAGTAATTTGTTTGATTTGGTGGTGACAAATGGAGTTGTGCTGCACAGTAGCGTCCATGTTGGCACTGGTGCATGGCTTCATCAGCCTTGCCATATGTGGACAACATCAGACGACAGCCTCCCATGCACCTCTGGATGCAGCACTGAGACAGCTTCATACAACGCCGCGCGCACAACCAATTACCTACAAAGCACAAATCCATGCTCGCGAACAACTGCAACAGAATGTCACAAATGCGAAGCAATCGTGCTGATAACAGATCACACTGTGATGAGCATAAAGAGAACTGTTGCTAGCGGCAGCTACATCTGGGCAGTGCCTCCAATTCAACGCACTGCAGCGAGAGTGTCTACCACTAAGTTGGGGGGTTGCAATACACAAGGACGATGATTATCGTGATGGTCCAGCGCGCAATCTTGCTAACATCTCAAGGCAATGTTCTGATCTGTTCTGTTGTTGCTCTGTTCCAACTGCTCAATCGCTCTTTCGCCGGAAGGAGCAGCCCTCAGTGAGGCGAGCCCTGCCGCCGGTAGGCTGGCAGAGGACTGTTGAGCAGGAGCCGCAGATGACCACGGTCTGCGAATGGCTGAACACGGTGGTGATGTTGAAGCAGCCTGCGCACTTGACGTCCATGAAGAAGCTGTTCGGCGACTGTACTAGCCGCTTCAACTTGTGCTTCTTGGCCTCCACGTCCGCAGGCGGATGCAACAGATCAATGTCCGCAGCCAACACCTGAACCGAACAAGAAAGGGATGTTAGAGCATTAACAGTTTCAAGCCAAGTGCAGTCGCAATTCCGAGAGCAGCAGGACGCCGAAACAAGCAGCAGCATGATAGCAGCATAGCGCACACCAGCTCAATTGGTGACAAACGGCGAGGAGCATGAGCGATTGACACAAAAGCACATTCAACTTCACCACTTGGGGTTTGATTTGATGCAAAGCAAAGAAACCAGGCAGAAAGCAGCACGCAAGCTCCGGGTACATGGTGAGCACGCATGAAACGCTGAGGATCGTCAAAACAACATAACAACACAGCCGAATCCAACAGATAACATCGGCAGCAGGCCCAGCAGGCTAAGCAAGGGCGACAACGCAAGCTCTGGCAGTCACCCGACGGCAGCACCACCCAGGCGGCAACCCAGCCAATCCGCACTTACCATCTTGGCGAGACGTCCAGACAACCACGTAGCAAAGCGAGAGTGCTTCCCAGCAACCTGCCGCTGCGGCAACCGCTGCGGCAAAGGGCGTCAACGGCGGCGGCGGCGGCGACGTCGGCGAGAAAGAGGGCGTAAACAATGTCGCCGCGCCTGCTAAGTAGAACCACCTGTATGCCGTCCGATCTGCAAGTTGGCCCATCGGACGGCCGTTGATCCCTTTCCGCGGCCCCTCAGCTCAACAGAAGCTTCCCGTAAGCCGCGGCTAGGGTTAGGGTTTGATACAATTAGGGTTAGGATTTGGCGGAATTAGGGTTTGGGCGGCAAGCGGCGTTGCTGTCGGTGTTATTGTCGGTGGCGTCGTGGCACTGCGTGCCACGCAATGGGGTCGTCCGGGGAGTCTGGGGAGATTGAGGAGGGCGCCTTGACTGAGGTTGAGGATGACGACGAGGAAGGCGAGGCTGACTTGACCGTGCAGATCCTGGAGAAGGCTCAGAGGCGCCGCGAGGAGGCGGCAACAGCGGGGCCTCCTACCCTGGAGTTCGTTGAGGATGCTGATGTTGATGATAACGTTGTTGTCGTTGAGAAGGAGAACATAATTGCGAGCATTGACGCAGCGCGCGAGGTGGTTACGCCAGGCAACAATGACGCCGTTCGGAAGCTTTTGGTAAGCAGGTTGTTTGCTTCCCCACCTAGGCTGTTTAATCGGCGTCATTAGTATCTGGTGGTTACAACGAGGGTATCCTTGCCTGGTGGTTAAGCCAGGCAGCAATGAGCAATAACAACGCACATGCACATTGCTTCACGACAATGTGCATTACTAGGAACGCATGCACATTGTCCATGGTACGCATGCACCACAATGTGCATGCGCTATTTTGATCATCATAGACGCGTGCATGGTAGTATTCTGCTCGTTAATTCCAAATGACGCCGGTTAGCAGGTGATTGACTCTAGGAGAAGACATCGTACTGGCTGACTTAGTAGCTCTTTGTCCGCAGCGCCCATGCATTGACACAGTTCATGCAGGCGCGCATGCATTCACAAAGTCCATGCATGGGCGCATGCATGGGCGCAACCTTCAATGTTGCATTGGTTGCATGACATGTATAAGCGCATGGCTCGCAAGGCCAGCGACAACAACTTGCATTCAGCAATTTGCTCTTCATACGTGTGGTCCATCGAATTGATGGACTGACTGTGCATTCCATACAGAGGGCCCCCCGCTACTTTGATTCCCCATCAGAGCAACAGTCAGCTGAGCCACGCTGTTACAACTGTGGTGAGACAGGGCACATGGCGCGCGCGTGCACTGCGGCCAGGAAGGAGAGGCCATGCTTTCTTTGCGGTCGCATGGGCCATCAGAAGCAAGTACGCGTGTGGAAAATGTACTATTGCTTGCTCGTGCAGTTGATTGTTTTACAACTCTAGCATTGAATGCCATCTTACACTTGGCCACTGGTACTGCGTCACAGGACTGTCCTTACGGACTCTGCTTCCGTTGCAAAAAGCCGGGCCACCAAGCGCGTGACTGCTCTTCAAGGGCTGCTTTATCTGTAGATGAGAGGCTTTGCATCTGCTGTGGGCGATCCAGTCATACGTACAGGGAATGCAGTTTTAAGTACTTGCAGAAGGACCTTGCGGTGAGTGGGGGCCCAGGCGCGCTTGCGGCGGTGGCTTGCGGGGGCATTGCTGCAGCGACATAACAATGTTGACATGTTGCAGCAAGTTGAGTGCTACATATGCGGAGAGCGCGGGCACCTCGCGTGCCACGATGGCCCAGCAGGTTTGCCCTCCAAGTCTTGTTACAACTGTGGTGGCTCAGGTCATTGCGGCGAGGTGCGTGTGTTGATCTATCTTCTTGGTGTAAGGTGTAAAGGCTCTCTGCCTAGCAGCTGTGATAATGTTTGTCTTCTGCAGGACTGCCCTGCACCAAGGCCCCGCGATCGCTCCTTTGGCGGCATTGGCTTTGGGCGAGCTCGCGATGATGCGCGAGAATGCTTTCGTTGTGGGGAGGTGGGACATTTTGCCAGGGAGTGCACAACATTGTCAGGAGGGGCAAGCAGTAGTAGGCGCTATGAGGTACGTCCAGTTTCTCCAGCAATGTGTGTGTTTGCCACGGCATGCTTGCAGAGTTGGTCAGCAAGCGCCAGCAATTTGTTTGTGTTCGACACATGTCTCTCCTTCCGCAGAGCTTGTCCACAGACCGCATCCAAGCTGCTGCAGACAGGATTATGTATGGGGACCCGCAGGGTTTTCACATGCAGCCTGCACAAAGTTATTGGGGAGGTGCCCACATGGCCTCGACAAAGCAATTGAGGTTCGAGTCTCCCAGCGAGTATGCTACAGAGCAAATGTCGAGGAAACGTAGTGGCTATAATAGAAAAGACGACGACGACCACAGACCTTTCAGCCGGCGGCACAGCCGTCGGTGATGGTATGTCTCTAGTAGTGCATATGCTGTAAATATTGTATCCCTACCATCAGCTCTTGTTAGTACCGGAAAGCTCTGGTACAGTGCGTGCATGAGGCGCATGTAGTTGCAGCCCCAGCATATACAAATGCCCTGTATGTCTTTGGTACACAGGCGGGCAAGGTAAGGTAAGGTATGGGTGTTGCCTGCAATCAGTAGGTAGTCTAGGGGTGGTGCATTGCGCCTGTCTGCCAGATTGGTGTGCGGGCTGGTGGCCATATAAACAGGTGTCAAGCTTTCTGTCATGAGTTGTGTCACGGGTATTCCCATTCCCTTTGGCTTGCTGATCTCTTTAGTATTGCGCAACACGAGTATCGTGTGGAGTAGAAAACAGTTGAAACCGACATATAAGTCGGCATGAGCGTGGCAAGTAACAATTGACAACCACAACCCGCGCTTCCTCATTCGCCCACATGTGACGATACTTCTTTGCTTCAACAATGTCATGATTATTGTAGCTGGCTTGATGTCACTGATGACAACCGCATCAAATTGCCAGTGAGGCGATGTTGTGCGGGTGGAGGCTTAATGGCTCTATACATCATAAATAGGCAGTGGAGGTAAAACACACACCTCTAGTTGGGACGTCAGGCTTCAGCCACGAGTCACAGGCCAAGGGTGGATGTGTTGTGCGGCATGCAACAAAGCAGGCGAACGGACAGGTGAGAAGCAGCAACCAATCCCAGATCTTGTGGGTGTCGCAGGGTGAACATCACACCGTACCATACCCCTTATATACACTCGGGCATGTTGTGTGCTTTCCTTGAGACATGCGCTAGAGTGAAAACACAAATTCGAAACAGAACATTGCAGGACGAACAAATGGATGACTCAATGGCAGTGGCTTGGATGCTCCCACTCAGGCCTCACGCTACTAGTTGAGCAGCATACATGACAGCATGCACCTCACCTCCGCAACTCGGATTGAGTCGGAGAACATTGCAACGCGAGCGTACAATCAAAGATGAACTCCACGCACCGCTTGCAGATTGCAAGCGGCGTCGCGTATACGTGCGTGCATCCGCCACATCATTGTGCGCTGATGGACACACCTCCTCCTACCATCGTCCTGGGCTAGAACACGTGCTGCGGCTGCGTGCGCTGGCGTTGTTGTTCACGCCGGTGCCGCAGTCGTAGTAGTCGTCGTGCGCACACCCGGCGTGACCGCTCTTCCGGAACACGCCCTCATCCACCTTGCTGTTGCTGGTGATGTTGACGGAGCCTCCTCCTGCCGAAGCAAAACGCCCGGCCTTGTCGCGGTCGAAACCGCTGGACTCGAGAGCGGCTCCGTACGCGGCGCGCGCTTGCGTGTAACACCTGAACATGAGCATGAGTGCGTGTGTGCGAGTATGTATCTGAGTGGTTGCCCAAGGCTTGTCCACCAGAATAACAACAACAACAACAATGCAAGAGAGCATGCGCGAACCTACCTGTGCACGGCCCCGTGCAGGCCCTCAGCGAACTGGGCTTGCAACTGCAACTGCGACCGGAATCGCGCTGCCGGCTCCGGCGCTGTCGACATCGCCGCCTGTGTGTGTGAATGTGCGTGTGTGCGTGTGTGCGCGTATGGGTGCGTGTGCGAGGTAATGAATGAAACAAACCAACACAGTTAAAGTAACTCTCATAATCCTTACCTTGGCTTTGAGTTGGGTGAGGATGTCGGCCACATCGTTGATGAGGTCCTGCGTGGCGGCCGCTGTCTTTCGCGCGAGCTGTCCACAGACACGCGCGCAGGCGAGTTCGTCATCACCACCACCACCACCATTACAATCACCCGCCACCTCCTCGCTCATGCGTTGTGAAGCCCTCGCCACCACGCTGAGGTTGCCAACGCTCGCCGCCAGCTGCCTCGTCTTCGCCACGAACACGCCCGTTGCTTTACTGCTGCTGCTGGTGCTGGTGCTGGTGCTCCCTCCTGCCTTCTTCACGCCGCTCGCTAATAATGAGGAGGAGGAGGAAGCTGGCCTCACCACCTAAGGCCCGGGTGTTGCGTGAATATGTACGTGTACAACAATGTGATGGCAGCAGCATAGCTGAGTAGGAGTACGACGATACGATTCTGCAATTTACAGCACGAGCGCATTGCGATGGCGTTGTATGCACCCTGCATGCACACGTGTGCGCGTGCACACGTGTGCAGTATGCATGCCTGTGTACATGCATATTGCACAGATGTGCATATGCATGCGTGTGCGTGCGTGCCTGCGTCCGTGTAAGTGTTCTCCCGCCTGTACGTCTGCATGTGCGTGCACGCGTCTCACTGGCTCTCTCACGCACACGCGTACATGGCTGTGCATACGCTCATATATGCATACGGCCGGATGTGTACGCATCAGGAAAGACGGACACGGACAGACCCAACGCATTCTCCTCTCACCTCCTCATACGCAACTCCATGCGCGATCTGCCTCCTCAAGTCCGTCACCTCTTTCCGATGCCGTTCGTTGTCCCGCCGTGCCCGCGCACACGCCGCGCGACGCCAGCAGTCGCTCACCGACACAACAAGCTCACGCAACGCCTCGCGCACTTCTTTTTGTGAGGAGGAGGACATGTGGGCACGCGCAAAGGACTGCGCGGCAGACCACGCCTCCGTAGGTACCCTATGGAACAGTTGTTGTTGTTGTTGTTGATGTTGGGAGGGTAAGTATACGAGTGTGATTACCATTCGTCGGCTTCGCGCTTTGCGCATACGGGCCGCGTGTGTTCCAGCGCGTTGGCGTCCGTGTGGTACGTGTTGACGAGGCTCTGCACGTGAGACAATGTGAGACGTTGTGAGTAGTGAGTTGTTGCACACGCAGCTTGAGAACACGAGTCGCACAGTATCACGACAGAAAGCCGCGCTCAAACCAAGGGATGCAACCCAACATACATGCTGTGACAGTCTGTATGTATGATATTTCAAGAGGTCCCCAGAGAGAAGGGCACGACGTGGACGTGCGTACTTGTGCAGGTATGTGTACAGGATAAAGGGAAACAGTCTGTATGTACGCATGCCCACACGTACCGTGTACTCGGCGTGATGTGGCAGGTACGTCGCCCCTCCCTCAAACTCCTCCCACTCTCTCATCATCCCTCCATACTCCCCCGTGGCCGCGAGTAGTGCGAGTAGTCTCGCGTTGTCCTCACGTGCGCGGGCAGCGGCGTCCTCGGCGGCCGCCCGGGACCGCGCCAGGGCATGCGCGGCGCTTAAGCTCTCTTTCAGAGCCACGAGCTCGGAAGCCAGGTCGCGGTTGAGGGACTCTTGGGAGGAGAGACGGTCCTCGCGTGCAAACGAGGCGGACTCGGAGGCGCGGGAGCGATCCTCGGCACGCGCGCGCTCGTCCTCGATCAGCCGCACCCGCTCGTCCTGCACCACGTACTGTCACACGATGGCGCAACGCACGCACGCGTTGTTACATGCATGTGGAGGATGACATGCGGGCATGTAACCTCCACGTGCCTGCAGTGCGGAGCGGTGGCGCTGGAGGGATATCTGCTCCTCCAACGACGATATCTGCGCCTCGAGCATGCGGCGGCGCTCGCTCGCCTCCTCAACAACGCACCTCAACCTGAGACATGATCAATAGACTTCTTGACACGATCATAAGCTTTAGACAAACGTGCACACGCCCACCCACCCACCCACCCACCCACACACATTCACACCTGTGTTCCAGTTGTCGCACGGTCTCGGCATGGGAACGTGCGTCCTCCTCCCTCTCCTCCAGCTTGCGCGTAAGCTCCGCCGCGCGGGACTCGAGCCTCTCGACCGTGCTTCGAGCGGCGTCGGCCTGGCGAGTGAAGAAACGCGCACGGTCCAACATGTCATCGTCGTGTCTTTGGTCTTTGTCTTCACTCCTACGAGCAGAGGTGGAAGCAGGCATGCTGGTCTTGTGGTTGCGTACGACACTACGCGTGTACACATTCCGAGCATCGTCGTCATCATGGTCGTCGTCAATGTGGTGGCGTTGGTGTTTGTTGTCGTTGTTGTTGATGTGTGCAAGGGCGTCCAGTACACTGCGCCAGCTGCTACCACTGCTGCTATTGTTAACGTTCGCCACCATTGCTGTTTCCTAATCAATGTTTTAGTGCATCAGAGCGTGCGGGTGTGTAGCGTCAAGGCCCCTGCGCAGGTCCAGCAAAAGCGCGATCGTTGGTGGTATATGTACGCATGGCTGGCGGCGTTGTTAGCAGGGAGGGGGGGGGGTATCAAGGGTTCAACGCAATGATAAACGTCATATAACACAATGCCGCAGACACACACGCTACCGCGTAGAAAGCGCACTAGTACGAAAGAGCTCTCATGACACAACCGAACTAACGAACGAAGCAGCATTACTCCCATCAACCACTGCTGCGACGAAAGTTCCCTTTTGTTCCGCCTTGCCCATACTCTCATTCACTCGCACTTGCAAGCACTGTGCTCGCGAATCACATTCAAGAGTGACTTTCCGGATAAGGGATCGGTGATGAACAAAAGCTGGATCGCTTACAACTAATGGAGCAACTGACCATCAAAGCAAGAATGTTTGTTGAGTACATTCTGACCCAACCACGCACACGCAACGCCCACCTCCGGAGGCGTCCCCTTTCCCCTAACGCCTGGCCACCTTAGTTCGCAGAGGTTGAGATTGCACACCTCAGTACATTCTTCTTCGCCCATGCCAGAGATCAACGACGCCTGTTTGGTACCATGTTTCCTTTTCTCTTCTTTCCTCGTCTCACATCGCGCCCAACATACATACCCACGCACGCACGCTACTAGGCCTACCCACCTATCTCAGGTTGCGAGCCACGAGTGAAGGCGCGCGTGTGTTTGTTGGCAAGACCTTGTGTGCGACACACCTGCAACGTCCGGCAGGGGGAAAGCGGGCGGCCGCATGCGAGTGCGCGCGCGCGCGCGGTGCGAGCCAGAAACGGTGCTGCCGCATGTCGTGGCTAAACTTTGCAGTGCAGGCGCATTGAAGGAGGGCGACCGCATGCTGCGACTGAAGGTGTCGCCGCATGCGTTGCCCAGAACAACAACAACAACCAGGAGGACGAGGGCGAGGCGGCGGCGGCGGCGGCGGTGTAGGTTAATTAGAGCGGAGTGCACAGCTGCAGCTCTCTTTCTTGATTTACTTATTGGGACCTTTGGGATTTGCATGGCGGCAGCGGGTGGAGCGGAGAGCGCCGGAGTCAGCTGCTGCGAGCCGGCTCCGGTGAGTGTGTGCACAGCACAGTACAGGATTGTATTGGTTGTGTTTGCCTGCTGCTTTGTCTTCCTTTGTTTGCATGTTTGGGGTTGTGTGTGCCTGTACTGGTCTGCATGGTAAGATTGAACTTAAGAGAGGTTGGTTTTCCTGGAGTTGCAATTGCTGGCGGTTGACAAGTGCAGATTCTGACAGCTGGTGCTGTGTGTCTGTTGAGGATTGTGTGCGTAGGTTTGCAACTTGGCAATTCTTCCTAGTGATGGTGCAGATGTCACGTGGTCTGCAGTTGCCTTTGCTGTTGTCATCTTTCTTTCACTGCTTTCCACCAGTTCATCAAGTCTTTCACCCAACGAACATACACAATTTCAATGTGCATGTCGCTTGTAAAGCCTGGGGTTTGTCCGTCTCTACTTGTTTGGAAAGCTCAGAGATGAGTTACTCAACCAAGACAAAGTAAACCTCAAATCAGTCAATCGATGGTTCGATTACATGGTCAGTCAGTTCGTCTTCTTCAAAACAAACCGCACGATCCTGTCGGCTGCGCGCGTGCCATAACACGACTCAATCACCACCACATGACTGCGTGCGTGCGTGCGTGCGTGCGCATCAAGAGTTTTCTTCCTGATACTCACTACGCGCATTGCTCGCGTGCACAGGACTGGGCGTCGCTCCCAGACGCGTGCGTGGAAGCCATCTGCATTTCTGGCGGAGGACGACTCGCCGCCATATGCGCCGCCGTATGCCGGTGAGCGCGTGACATCATATGATAAGGATTGTAGTTAGGATCCTCTCTCTGTTGCATTGAGTTTGGCAGAATGTATTGCCCCTCCTTGTCCCTTTGTTTGCTACACTGACACTCCAGTCTTTCTAGTACCATCCTGAATTCAAGCCATAAACCGACATTGCTCATGTTGCGCTGACATTGGAGTCGTGCTACAATTCCATCCTGCTTGGCAACAATCTCGCTCTTTCTTGCGAGTCACCAACACCAACGCTGATATGGTACACCACTCAGGAGCTGGTGTCGCGCGGTGCATTCGGACGTGTTGTGGCGCGAGCTCAACGGGCGAGACTGGCGCCTGCTTCGTCTACGCAGCAGCAGCAGCGGGCAGAGCGCAAGCAGCAGCGGCGCTGGCAACGGTGGCGTTGTCGGCGGGGTTGGCAATGGTGCGAGCGGTGGCCCCGGCAGCTGGCGTGCGGCGTACGTGCGGAGACACCGGACATCGCGGAACTGGCGACACAACAATGCAAAACTACAGGTGACTCGTGCATGCATGTGCGTGAGCGTGTGCGTGTGCGGGTTCGAATGCGCATGTACGTGTGTGCATGTGTGTTGGCGTGTCCCTCATCAGCGATCGTGGAATATCCCGCAGTTGGTGAAGGCGCATGGTAGCCGCGTTTGCTGCGTGGCCGCGGACGGCGACTGGGTCGTGAGCGGTTCCTGGGACCGCACCGTGCGCGTCTGGGAACGACAACAACAACACAACATCAGTGATCAGAAGCCCGCGTGGGTCTGCGCCCGCATACTAAAGGGCCACAAAGGCGCCGTATCCGCCATAGCCATCATGGACATTAACCACAACTCCAACCCCAACAACAACCACACCCACAACAACAACCACAAGAAGCTCATCATCTCTGCCTCGTGGGACCTCACCCTCCGCGTGTGGGACTCCCGCACCTGGACGTGTGCCAAAACCCTCCACGGCCACGACGACTTCGTGCGTTGCGTCTCCACACACAACCACCTGATCGCTTCCGGCAGCGACGATAAGACGGTCCGGCTCTGGCACGTCAAGACGGGGAAATGCGTCGGCGTGTTGAGTGGACACGTTGGGGGTGTTGAAGCGGTTGCGTTGGGGGAGAAGATGGTGGTGGGGAGTGCGGGACAGGAGATGAGGGCGTGGGATGTTGGGACGGGAGCTTGCGTGGCCGTGTTGGATGCGTACTCGGGTATTGTGAGTATTGCGTTGGATGAGAGGAGAGTGTTGACGGGGTTGAGGGATGGGATGGTGAGGGTGTGGGACCCGGCACAGGGGTGGGATTGGGTTCGCGTGTTGGGTGGGTCGGGACGGCGAGACAACATATACAGCTATAACAACTACAGTACTGTTGGGCCCGTGCGCGGCGTGTGCGTGACGCACGAGTGGGTTGTTGTCCTCTCCGGAGATGGGGAGTTGTGTGTCTACGACAAGAAGCGCCCCGACTTCAGGCCGGTGTTCTCGAGGATCGTCGGGCGGGTCGATCCTGTCTCGCGGGCGGTGGCGGCCGACGACGAGCGCGTGGTGGTCGGGGATGATGAGGGGGGACTCGCTGTTGTCGACTTCGCGGCAGATTAGTATTGTTGTTGTTGGGGGAGGGAATGATTGATGGTTGGACTGGGTAGATTTGGCAGAGTTGCGAGGTTTTGTGCTAGGAGTGCTAGGAGCGTGTGTTGATGAAGTGTGCACCTGTTCGTGCACGTGTGCGCGCACGCCTGTGCATGTGCGTGTGCTCTTGGAAGCTCTGTTTGCTATTGACATTGCAGTGTCTGATTGGTACACATGCTCTCATTACTTGTCTAGTTGTCCCTGCTATTACTACTGTCGTTACTGCGATCTGTCATCCTAGGTGACGGCACAAGCAGTGCAGAACACTGCCGGTGGCGTCCATGGGTGGCACACAGGGGCAGGCAGAGCACTCTTTTGGTACCGCGCGTCGCTCAACACCATGGCATGGCACACAGCCATGTGCAAATGGCCATGTCACAGTGACAAGAAAGAGAGCGATTGTGCACCAGGGAAAGACCACAAGGAGCTTCACGCCATACAGTAGCTGGCCTGCACGCACATCGTCGCACACACCGGCCAGGACGCCGCTGCTCGCTCCTCAGCTATCAGCAGTTGTTCCCCACAACCAGCACACAAAGTCATGTGAGTCAACAACAAACGAACCCTCCGTCCGTCCACCCATCCTGCAACTCCTCCCGCCGCCACTGCCTTCCGGTTCAGTTCTGACTGGCCCAACGGTCTGATTGTCGTAGTCATCGTCGGTGGTGGTGGCGTTGTCGGTGTTGTTGCCGTCATGGCGGCGGCGGCGGCGGCGGTGGGGATGGGGATGGGGACGAACTACGGGATGGGTGCACCGGGATCCGCTGCCAGCACCGCCAGCACCACCATCGTTACCGCACACAACCACAACCACAACCACAACCACCATAACAGCGGCAGTAGCAACAGCAACAGCAGCTTGGAGGAGCTCAAGGGACTGGTGGCGGGGGCACTGGAGAGAAGAGGCGTACTCGCAAAACTACGGGTAAGGGAGCGAATGATACGGTAAACTAGTAGCAGAATCAACCACGCTGATATTATTATTATTATTATTATTAACAGTAATGAAGGTAATCATCGTGGTTATTAGCTCTATCCCCATTGTCATTAATAGTGGCATTGTCCAGTTGTTGTGATCATAGGGGGGCAAATGGTGGTGGACTACCAGTAGTAGTAGTCATCCACCAGTATGTTCCTGACTCATCTGTGCTTGAGTGCTCTTCATGTCTTTTGTTTTCTTCTTTCTGTTTTGCAGGCTGAGCTGAGGGCGAGCGTGTTCTTAGCGCTGGCTGACAGCGGGGGTGATGACGGTGCCGATGGCAACAACAACAGCAATAAGAAGGTGGATGCGTACGTGAAGGGCGGGACGGAGCGCACACGCTCTCTGCTGAGCACGCCGCAGGGTAAGTTGCTGGGTGTGAGGGGGGGGTGCTGTTATTGGTAGTGCAGCCATTGCTGCGCCCATAGACACGCACGCGCACAGGTATACGCATACAAACACGAACATAAACACACGTGTTCACATGCAAGCCANTGGTGTCAGCGTAGTTGTAGAAGCGACCAGCAGGTAGCAGCAGCAGCAGCAGGCAAGGGGGGGGGGGGCAATGCATGTAAGTGCACACGCGCATGAACATGTTAGTACACTTGCAAATACATACACGTTTATATGTACACAGATGCACGCGCAATTGCAGCTTCCCACGCATGCACACACATGCACACGTATGCGTGCGCGCACACACACAATCACCCACACCAACATGCGCGCAGATGCATGCACGCGCTCACCTATACGCACGCACACGCACACGCACGCACGCAGGGGAGGTGGCGGCGGAGCTGGTGCGGGACTTCCTGCAGTGGTGCGGCCTCGAGTACACGCTGCAAGTGTTCGTGCCCGAATGCAACCTGGTAGGTAACCTCTCACCGTCATTAACACATGCCAACAATTTTGCCACCTACTCACTAGTGCACACGCTCACTCCCTCACTTGCGTGCGTGCGCGGCAGCCTGCACAGCGCAAAGACAGGACAAAGCTTGCCTCCGAGGCCAAGCTGAACACCACTCATGAAGCCGAAGAAGACTCTCCGCTGCTCATGCAACTGCTAACACAGTCAAGCCTCAGCACCACCACCACCACCACCACCAATAACAACAACAACAACAGCAACACCCTCACCTCCGTCCCGAAGCTGCCTCTCGGCCAAGTAGTCTCATCATACGCAATCGCACAAACCGCCACATCGTCAACAGCAAGTGGACTCACTCCTCTCGCTCCTCCTCCCACGCCTCGACCCGGACCCATCAACACCACCACCACCGCCACCACCACACTCAACAACATTACTCTCCCCCCCGGTGCGCGCGCTCTCCCAGGCTTGACCGGCAACGTCAGTGTGATGAGCAAGAGTGGTGCTGATCGGCTGGGGTCGCCAGCGAACAGCCCGCCGAAGTCGCCGAGGAGCCCCAACTCGCCGCGAAGCCCAAAGTGAGTGACGTAGTTGGTGTCTTTAGTGTTAGTTGTTGGGTGGGGTGGGGTGAGGACACATATGCAAGGAGTGTGGTGTCCACGTGTTGCTGCCCCCGAGGATGGTAGCGGTTGCCAGCGCTTGTGCGTGTGCTTTTAACGTGTGCGCATGGGCCGATGGCATTGTGTTTGGTCATCTGAGGGGCTGCTTTGTGCGCTGTGTCTCATGTGTACATGTGTATATGTGTATGCCGTGTGTTGCCTGCCCACAGAAACCAACTTCTTTTTCCACGTCTACATTCATCAACAAGCGTCAATGAAACGCAGAGGCAATGATGACCGCTTCCCAGGACGACACGCAGAGCGCTCCCTTTCCCCTCTGGTACCGCTGAGAGATACACGCACGCACATACATACACACACACGTGTGTGCATGTGCCTGCATGTGATTTGTTTATTCACTCACGTCTCCC
This sequence comes from Chlorokybus atmophyticus, assembly GCA_009103225.1. NCBI lineage: Eukaryota > Viridiplantae > Streptophyta > Chlorokybophyceae > Chlorokybales > Chlorokybaceae > Chlorokybus > Chlorokybus atmophyticus. Next base: position 208,268 of record RHPI01001715.1, read on the forward strand.
TCACCCACACCCCTCAGAGTTCTCCCGAGACCCTTTCTCCCTCCCCCTCCCATTCCCCCTCCGCTCTCTCGTCCCGCTGGCCGCCACCAACCGTCAACATGACAACAACAACAACAACAACAACAACAGGGAAACAACCACCCTTGTCTGCCTCCAGACCGGATCCGAGTCCGACGACGACCACGACCGCGGCCGCAGCCGAGCTGGGAGGACTGCCGAGCATTGGGGGAAGGAGAGGAGGGTGAGTGGTGGAGTGGGTGGGGATGAGTGGAGGGTGGAATCGTGCGTGCGTGCGTGCGTGCGTGCGTGTTCATGTGTGCTTGGATGTTTAGATGTTCATGCACGTGTGTGTGCACCAGGTTGCCGCCGTTGGGGCAGAGTTTGACGCCATTGTCGGCTCCACCTTCGCGACTACAAACACACGAGGGTGACATTCTTGGCCAGGCTGCAGAGCGGCCGGCAGCGAGAATCATCACGCACGCGCCACCACCACCGCCACCGCCACCACCAGCAGCGACATCAACATCAACATCACCACCAACGTCAACGATGCAAGCCGTTGGAAGCAAGTCGATGAGCGCAGCGCCAGTGATGTTGCCCAGCAACAACAGCAGCAGCGGTCCTTCCAGGTGCGGGATGCACACGTCCACATATGGTGTTGAGTGTTGTTGTAAAGGCAGACTCCTGAGTGTGCTTGTGGTTGTGCAACGATAGTGCTGAAAGGCGAGACATTGGTGGCAACATGCAACTAAGCAGCCGCGCCAACGATGACGACAATGACGATGAGGGCTCGTACGCCGATGAGGGCGATGAGTTTGAAGGGTAAGCTGGTTTGCAGAGTCATGCTTCCAGTTGCATGAAGTGCGCAGCATGGGCATGTGGATGGGTGGTTGCATGCGTGCGTGTGCAGTATGCAGAACATGATGTGTGGTGCCACAGGGACATCGATGAGTCAATAGCTGAAGAGGAGGTGGATGAGGAGGACATGGACGAGACGGGAGGCGGCGTGGGTGGCGTGGACTACGGGAAGGACTACCTCGCCGACTCCAAGGAGTTCAACTTCGGGGAGGAGTACGAGCGCGAGGACAACCTGCACTTCTCCATGGTAAAGGCACACAGAGACTGTGCACATGTGGTGACTGTGATCGCCTCGTGACCTTGTTGTATTGTGCAGAGTGGCGGCCACAGCGGCGAGCTGCTTGACAGCGGCTTTTCCGATGGCGGGGGCGGGCGCGAGCTGGACCTGCCATAAGTAACAATGATATTACCTCAAGACTTGATCTATGGAGATGCGTTGTGTATAGTAGTTGAGACATATATTGGTAGATCACAAGCCGCTTGCGGTTGTTATCTTGTCCCATCTCACTTGATTTATTACATAGCAAGCTATGTAGTCGGCCATGGGTTGAGAAGGTAACGTAGTGATAGGAATATGGTGATTGGTGTAAAAAGCCTTCACCAAGGCGCTTAAGCACCACCCCACGCATATACGTACATAATGGTAATATATGACAATACTTTCGTGATGTTTGCCTGCTTGCTTTGCCATTAATCCAATGCGCAGTATAGTTGTGCTGCAATCAATGCATGAATGACAATGTGCTTGTGCACATGCAGCATGCGCAAGCTTGTGCGGGTATCACCTTAAAAGGGAGCACCATATGCTTGATGGATGGTGTACAACAGATAGGGCCAGTTATTGGATGCAGCAAAACAGTTCTAGGCTGTTCTCAACATGCTGGTTGTCCAACAGACATAGGCCTTTACCATCCCTTGCAGTGGACTGGAATTCTTTACCACTAAGTGCCTACCCACACCTGTGTTGTCGCGTGAGGTGTGCGTTTGTGGTATGTGTAATACACAATTTCACTATTTCAACAACATCGTCACACCAAGTGTAATACTCACTGCATATCTCTGAAGATGCATGATGGTCCACCCTGTTTTCTTACATGCAACAATCGGTATAACACCTTATGTGCTTCTGCATAGTGCATGTACAAAACTGCCTCGAGCATACCCTGTACCTTGTTTCACTAACGCACACAGGGCTGTAGCCCTCACCAAAAGCACGCACCTTGCTGCTGCGCAAGAACCGGAACATAAGGGAGATCATTGTGTATTTATCATAATACCACATCAGGGTCAACACTGTTTGTTCCATCATATCGCAACCACTATGCATTGATCACAATTTGTGATCAATGCAGCATCGTGATTCACAATGCTGCATTGTCAATGCATCATGGCTCACTTGATCATATTCTCCAGTAGCGAAAGAGACCTGAAGCCAACCTAGACATGTGGGTTGGCGCTACTGCCATCTTGGAAACAGCAACCAGGACCTCGGCATGCTTTGTTGCATGTGCGTGTGTCTGCAACTCTGCTTACGGGTAACGAACTCTGGACAAGCTCAAAGACAGCACCAACGTGCCCGTTTCACTCAATACACAATGAACTCACATTTCCCGCAGCAAACTCAGCAACATAGTCAGCTCTACACCAAAGGCGTAACCAGCACACGGCACGTGTGCTGGAGTCAATTAAGCTAAGCTCAAAATCCCAATGATGTTTACTTGAACACCTTGGCCTCAATGTGCACCTTGCCGTCGATCTTGTCTTCCTGAACCCACATATCTGCAGAGCAGCACAACATGCCATCAGAATGCACAAAAGTGACTCTTCAATGACAATGTATGTGATATACCACTACACGTAACAATACAGATTTGCCACCACCGACATGCCTGCCTGCAGGCATACCTTCTAGCCGTGCCTTCTGAGCAGGGTCATTGATATCAATGCGCTTCCACTCATACAGCTCCGTATCGTAGACCTCGTCCTTCAGTGCCTGCGGGATGTCCGACCCACGGAACAGCCACGCGCCGGTGATCTCAAAGGGACCTTCACCGAGGATGCACATCACACCAAATGCGTGCTTGCGAATCAAATCGCAGCGCTGGAGGAAGCCGCTGACCTGCAACAGGTTATAGGTGGTCAAGCAATGGCATGAACTAACCTGTGGTCTCACATTCCATGTACTGGCAGTTAGAAGTACCTTGTTCATGGTCACATAGTTGACAGTGTTCTCGTCGTTGTACTTGTACTCGGAGAAAAACAGGCAGTAGCCCTCAGGGTCATACATGTTCCAGAAGCCGCCAATGGCAACCTCCCTGAAAGTCTTTGCGGGCGTGTTCGAGTAGAGGCGCTTCCACTCATCCATAACCATTTTGCTGGGCGGCAAGAGGTCCAGCGGGTTCTTGGCCTTGGGCTTGGGCGCGGGCTCATCCTCCTCATCGTTGCCAGCTGGCGTCGCAGGGGCAGGTGCTGGGGACGCAGCAGCTGGTTTCTCCTGCTAGACAGGAGAGTTAACATTGAAAGCCACTAGCAAATGTCTAAGAACCAACATATGTCAGCTTGCTGTTGCGCTTACCTGCGCGGGCTTCTCCTTCTCCTTCTCCTTCTCCTTCTTTGGTGCAGAGTGTGTGGCAGCCTTCTCGCAAAGTGTAACATCCCCGAGCACAGCGCTAAGATTCGGTTGGTGCACCAGTGTCATGAACCACCGGACCAGGTGCGGGTACTCATCGCGGAAGCTTTGCTCAAACACAGTTGTGAAGCCTGCTAGCAGATCTACCGTTGCGAGAATGTCTGCGAGGGTAACACGGTCGCCTGCCAGGTAGGTTGAGCCCTTGAGATGAGCATCAAAGGCAGCCAGACCCTTCTTCACATCGGCAATAGCTGCGGTCTCAGTCTGCACAGTGAACTGTCAGACGAGACAGCAGGGACACTGCATTTCATGCATGCCAGCAAGCTAAAACATGCACCAGAACAGCATTGCATACCTGCTTGTTGTAGGCACCATGGCCTGTGACAGGACCAACCCACCGATCCAGGGCTGCCGTGACCTCTTGCGCAAGCTCCAGCCATTGGTCAACATTGTGCTGCACAAGTTATCGGAGGGTTAGCACTTGGAGTATTGTAAGTATGACTGACTGACTGAAGCTAGAATACACGGATTGAGGCCTGTGGGGTGCACAGTGAGGCGCTGCATGCGATGGCACCAGTCACTTGCAATGGATGACATGCGTACAACTGCCCGCGTTGCAGCGCGTGCATGAAGGCATGCAGCAGCTCAGACGACTGACAAGCCCTGGCCTGAATGAAATGGGACAATGCCTGCCATTACCATGTCCTTGTCTGGGCCGAGCAAAGAGTCCTTGGCGCCGGACCGGGCAACTGCAAATGACGAAAGGAATCACGTCATTGCGATGTCGAGTACAATCCAATGATATCCTAGTTTGAATGCGCGTTTATGGCGTACTGCACACTGCTTCTACCCTCTCAGCTGCACACAGCCATGGCAAATGGCAGGAGATGATGCACTACGACAGGCAGGCACTATGTGTGGTGACCGTTATTGGCCTTGGCATTTGAGCATCGGCACAGGATGGAGTGCGCTGGCGGTGTCCACGCAGTGCAATGGTGCTGGTGGAAGCATATGCGAGAGGGGCAAGTGGTAGCCACTTACTGTAGCGAGCAATGGCATCCTCGCCGAAAACGCTGCCAGAGTCCAGCTTCAGGGAGGGTTTGCCAGCGGGGGCATCCCCAGCGTCGGTAGAGGTCTTCAGCTGAACACCGGCATAACGAGCAGCTATCTGCGCCTTCTGAGCAGCCCTGCTGCCTTCCGGCGCATACAGAGTCTGCATGCACAACACACATCACATACAAGCGCCTCGTCAACAAGCCCAAACCACCAGCATGCACAGCATTGAAACGCGCAAACACGCTAGCATGGCCACAGCAGCATGCTGCAGCTCTACGACCGCCGCACAACCCCACAATCAGCAAGCTTGTAGCAACCGCATCAACAGCCCCCAACGCACCGCAGGAGCCATGGCGAAGCACCAGCACAATGGTGGCGCCAACGACACAGCGGCGGCGGCTGCGGCAGAGAGAGCTGTCCTCAGTGCCAGCCGGAAACCCTAATGACAGAGCGATCCGGTTCCGGCAGACTTCGCGCAGGAAACTGGGATCTCCAGAACAGGATTGGTTGGTACAGCAATTTGCCACTGGCAACTTCCCCAGGCAGTTCCACTGCAGGCGTGCGTCCACAGCGCTGGCGGCGTTGGCGGCGGCGGAGTGTTGGCACGGGGATCCTGCATGCGCTCAGGTGTGTGCTGGTGCAGTTGGGAGCGTGTTATGGGAGCTTTCTTATTCACAGTCTGTTTGGCTCGTCACGTGCTGCTGTCGAGTGTTTGCATGTTCGACACAGAGCTGCGACTAGCTGTTAGAGAAGCGTAGTACGAGTGGGAAGGACTTGTGAGTAGCTTGCTCTACGCTGCTTGTTGTGGTTCGTGAGGACGTGGTTGTTGACATACAGCAGGACGGAGTGGTGCACAGGCGATTGCAGTCACACACAGAAGTTGTGCACCGCTTATCAACAAAGGTCGCTTCTACAACAGGCATGCTCCTAGCACCAATTTAATTAATCACTCGAAGCCGCATGTCATCAGTCTGTGCCATGATTGTGCTGCTTACAGTCAAAAGTCTTGGTTGTGCAGCCTGTTCGTCTGCCTCATGGCTGCGGATGAAACTCCTGCCTTGGGTGGCAGAGCAAATAATGGTCTCACCACTAATGTGCACTTTTGGCCATACACTGTTGGTTAACTGCCGCACCCCTCATCTAGGTGATCTTAGCGCGAAGAACTCTTGTGGAAGGCAGCTGGTTGGCACTCGCCATGACAATGGCTCTGCACGGCTGGTCTTGGCGTTGACGCACTCTGCTGGATAACACAGTTCGCTCCCCGCAGGACTCCATGTACTTAAGCTTATAACAGTCAGAGTCGTGCTTGAGTTGAGGTTGTACTGAGTCCTGCCATAGTCTTTGCGAGTTGGAGGCGTTTCTCAACTTCTGTAACGATCGGCTTCAGCTAGGTGAAGCTGGAGGTAGCGAACCTCGTGTCGTGGTTCCCTGCTACTCGCAATGGTGCAGCCTGCCAAACAACAAAGCGCTCATGCAGAAGCCAATGTTTGGTACTTGGCGTATGGCAGCAACATGAATCCAAAAACGCTCAGCTTGCAGCGCGGTGTGTACCCAGCGGAGTCTTTTCCCTGTCGAGTCCCGGGCTATGTTATCAACTACCACCTGCTCGGGTTGCCCTACCTGGAGCCTGCCTTTGCTTCCGTTGAGGACGCATCCCACCCGCACTCGCCTGTCGACTGCCCTGAACTGCATGGGGTGGCCATGCGCATAACGCCACACGAACTTGATCTTATCCGGCAGGTATGCACTGTTGATGTTGCACTTGTACTGGACTCTCTGTCACGGACACTGCATCTCAAGTGCAACATCATTGAGCCTTATGTGTGTTGTCATTGCAGTCAGAAGCTGGGCAGGGCTACGATGACATGGGTTACCAGGAAAGAGCGGTGGAAGTGGTCGGGTATGACGGTCGGAAAGTCAAGGCCATCACATTGGTGGTTGTGTGTGACTCTGAGGTAAGACAACTCAGCAGAAAGGTCAAAACAGTCAGGTTGGTTTGCCCTGCGTTATGTGAGGTACTATGACACATGCAGATCCGCCCTGGAACCCACCCTAGCCAACGGTACGTGAGGCTGTTGGCGGAAGGTGCGAAGCACCATGGGCTCCAGCAGGACTATGTCAAGTTTCTGGGACAACAAGAGTACTTTGAGGCAACCAGTACGCGGCAGCGGATAGGCCAAAGGATATGGTTGTGTATGCTGCTCACGGTATTTTTCCCATTCGTTATGCCGTACTTCGTATCAAGACGGTTTAAAGTGCGCTTGCCGAGGTTTCTGGTGGTGAACTTGGAGTTTGGCCGGCGCCTGCAGTGGTTGGTGCATGACTACTTCTTTAGCCATCTCTTTGGTTCTGGTGCACGCGGCGACATGCCGGTAGCAGAGTCAGCAAGACTGTTGAGAGCCACTTCCAGCAATGGCATGAAAGCCGGATAATGCGATGTTCGACAAGCTGTCATTCCCCTTGTGCAGTTCAGACGGTGGTGCAGAACTGTGTTGCAATTCGGTACCTTGCTGTAGTACATCATTCAGCCTTGAACTTGATGGTGCAGATTTCTGCATGCGAATCATGTCCCTCCATGATGTATTCCCCGTTATCACGAACGGTGAAATGTTCAAGAAGACATTTTCAAGGTAAAAGTGACGCAGAGCCATGGATGTTGGGTATCAAGTTGCTTGCAACCATGCGTAGCGTGGCTATTGGTTGTGGTTGGCAAGTGCTCTGCATCATGGGAGACACAGCTGCACCAAACATTGTGTTCTTGGCTGGGTAAGAACATGCGTCCATTCTTGGTGTAACTTGGTAATGTGAGCAGAATAGAGCATCGTGAAGACGTTAAAATGTTCATGAGAACACACTTGTAGAGTGCATGTGGACTCCATTGTCATCATGCGTTGCAATAATATACAACATGATATCCTGACGATTTAAAACAATGTTGGACGGCACTATGTGGTGCTCATTGTTGCTGCTTCTTATCGTTTAGCAAAAAAAAACATGGATATATGCTTCGGAGCTTGCTATACGCAGCTCTATGTTACATCTGAAGATAAATTGCAATTAAAAGTACATACCGTTATGCTAGTGTAATGCTTTTATTTGCATTGCAGCGTTAATAGGTGACAAAGCGTAACGCAATCAAGAATCATATGGTTGCACTACAAGCTGCATACTTGTTAAATAGCTATCATATGGGTAGTGCGTATAAGTAGCATATCAAGTTATTGTTCTCAAATTACGACATTAAGTGTTTAAGTTTGCTATTACTGATATGGCATACAGACAGCTTGATAATCCGTATGCATATCATACAAGCCAATCCCATTGTTAAGTATTATTACATAAATATGTTTTTATATAAGTGCAGAGTGATTGTAAATGTACGTGACATGTGATTGATACATTATGCATTGTATGTCGCTAAAGAAATACAATTCTATTTTCATCAACTTGGAATGCTTGACAACTCCATGGTGCATAGGCTTTCCAACAATTGCAACACAATGTAAGGCACCAGCAAGCACACCAGCCAGCACACCAACAGGCACACCAGCAAGGACTGCATTACCAGGGCAAGGGCAAGGCTATGTGCACTAGCTACGTGCGTATGCTGGTGGTGGTGGGCGGAGAGGTGGGGCGGGGCAGTAGCAGCACAGCAGGTGTAAGGCAAGGCAAGGCAAGGCAGACCTGAGCAACAGCGGGGCTGGTGTCAGCGTAGTTGTAGAAGCGACCAGCAGGTAGCAGCAGCAGCAGCAGGCAAGGGAGGTAAGGCGAGGGGGTGAGCGGGATGCTGTGTTGTGCTGTGCGTGAGGGGCGCAGCAGGCCGGGCGGCTAGGTTATGGCGTGCTGGTCTTTACAGCCGCTTGTTGTAACACCCGCCGCCAGCAGGAGCAGTAGCGATACAATGGCTGGCCCAACGGACACTTTGCTGAGTCAGATGAGACACAGGCATTCTGAGCGACAGCACTTGACATATCACGTTAGTGCACTGTCAGCTCAGCAGTCAGTCAATTAGCACAGCAGTCAGCATAGCAGGCAGTTAATCACTTAGCAAGTAGTCAATGGCAACAATTGCAAGCACTCACAAGCTGACGTCAAATGCGTGCATTTGTAGCGTTACGCAGTGTGTAAACATGTGCGATGCGCAATTATACAACCAAAAAATGAACCAGGTTTGAACTAGCATCATGGTACTGCTAATGTGGTACTGTTTAACAAACAATGTTTGCTCCTGTACTAATTGGCGTTCAAACCAGCAGCTGTTTCATGATGTCTTACAACGCGAGCCTGCATCTCCGCTATGGCAGCCTACCCAACCCGCATCTCCCACCCGCTACGAGAGAGGTTTGCGCCATGAACGCTCATGTACGCCATGTGCTGAGCTTAAGCCTCTGAGGCCGTTGACATTACCGTAGAGACACGTACATACAACCTACACTCACTGTTGCGAATTTTTTTCATTCCTCATTTTGATAAAATGATCATAAAAATCAAGATTGCTGTCAACAAAGCCTGTAATCACATTGGGATTACAAACGAAGGCAAGTGATAGTTATTGTAAAGACACATACATTACAGCCCACACTCATTTTTTCGAGTTATTTATCATTTTAACCTTGCTACTGCTCATAAAGTTAATATGTTGCTTTGTTACTACTGTTGTTAAAGCCTGTAATACTATATCAAGATTACAACCCAAGGCAACTGATAATTATTTCTGGTTTGTAATGTACGTGTCTCCACGGTATACATGTACTTCAACCCTGCACTGTCAGTGCAGGGTTGAAGAACATTAAAACTGTAAAAACGGCATGGTGACTGCAGGCTGCGTTCCATTGATGGGTAGTCATCGCGGGATCACGCTCCAGCCAATGGCAGAGCAGACCAAAGCAGTGCCATGCACAACACGCATGCCGCTACTCCGAGCTGAAGTTGTTGGTGTTGTCGTTGGCGAGGGGAACGAGTACATTGTCGTGGGGAGAGGGGTTTGCAGCTGAACAGCATGGCGACCGCTGCTGCTGCCACCGTAGCAGTGTGCTCATCTTCCTCGGCTTCTTCTTCGAGGCATGGAGTGGTGCGGAGCAGCAGAAGAGAGCAGCCTAGCAGGGCTGCGCTGCTGCCACTGAGGCGGACAGTTGCACTTCCAGGAGCAGCTAGGGTTTCTGCCTCTTCCGGCTCGCGCCGAGCGACCGTGTGCATGGCCCAAGCCGCCCCCACACAATGTGAGCGCTTGCCTGCAGTCTGACATTGCATGCGGGACAGTAACTGCACAGTGGACAATAATGCAAGCAAGTTCCTAGTGTAGAAGTTGCCTGAAGGCACTTGTCAGTATTTGCAAGTCGGTGGGTTACAGCTCGTGTCGATGAATGTAGCTGTTGTACTGCTCTTTGTCTTTCTGTGTCCGAAAATGTCTGGCAAACTCCAAGCTGATAACCCGCGGTTGTTGTGCAGCCGTGAAGTGGTTCACAATATGGGAGTCACTCAGGGACAAGAAGGTAAGAGGTTTCGACACGCGCCGCAGGGTTCAAGCGACCGTATAAGTTGATGTAATGGCACAATCAATGCATAACACCGATGTATGGCTGTATAAACGCATGCATGCTTTGCCAAACTAATAAAGTGCGTGTGTTTGTCGTACAGCTGCGCTCAGTTGGCCTTCAAGAGTCGAGGGACATGCTTGAGAACCACGGCTACAAGATCTTGGATGTACGCCCTGCCAGCGACTTCCAAGAGGTGACGAACAGCTGCTGCCATGCACATGCACATCCGCATCATAATTGGCTGCAGATGAAGTGTTGTGTCCTGTCATTGCTTTTAGCTTCAGAGAAAGTACTACCGGCTTTTGGGGACCGTTCTGTGGTTTCTCCATGTCTGCTGTTGCTTTGTTCACGCAGCTACAGCTCACCATTCCGCCATAGACTATTTTTCTGCACTGCCATTGCATGAACTGTAGATGAAGCTTGAGGAAGCGCGCCGGGGGGGGGGGGGGGGG
>RHPI01001715.1:219007-260605 GCA_009103225.1 Chlorokybus atmophyticus
GGGGGGGGGGGGGGGGAGGAGGGGGTGCTTGTGTAAGAGTGTGAAAGCAGCATGTGCTGCCAGAACTGAAAGCATGGACATCGTCTCCCACTCGCATGCATTGGATTGTGCGAAATCTAATGGTGCTGAGTGTGCTGCTGGTGTTGCTGTCTTAACAGGGGCATGCAGAGGGTGCAATTGGCGTTGAGCTCTTCAGGTACATCAACAGCTGGAACCTCCGCAAGGTGTTGTTCACGCTGCAAGGGGTGGCTGGAACGGAGTCTAACCCCAACTTCACCCAAGGCAAGGCAGCCATGTGCACACACGCCAAATACTGTAGTACTATGTCTGGCACTGACTGCATTTGTTTACTCATGCAGAGGTGTTGGAGAAGGTTGGCAGCAAAGACACTCCCATTCTTGTCATGTGCTCTACTGGCGGCACGCTTCGGCCATCTTATGACTGGCCATATGGCAAGCATTCCAGGCAAGTGTTGTTTGTCATCCTCGCTAAGTAACCAACCTACTATGCATATGAAATTATCTACTGAACTGTGCCCCGCTTGCAAATCACATTAGTACAGCCACACATGTGTAAGCCAACATGCTGGCATGCTTCAGGTCACTTACAGCTGCCTACCGCCTGTTGGAGGACGGCTTCACCAACGTTGTGCACTTTGGTGCCGGTTTCTATGAGTACGCTAATGCGGGTGGCCCCATGGAAGAGTAGGAGGACAGCTCTGTGCTCATGCTGTTGATGAGTGTCTATAGTGGTAGGTGCGTACCATTTATTTGTGCATATGTTTTCAGCCGGCAAGGCTCTGTCAAGTCTGGGATGTGTACATGTGGCGTCTCTGTGTGTGCCTCCATGTGTGCATGCATGAGTGCGTGTACTGAGTAGGCAGCTACGCATGCTAGCATATCATGTGTACGCGCACAACATCGTATGGGCGCGTGTGGGCTCTTTGGCACTCGTGGATGTGTGTACAACTTGCTTGCCTATAAGTCCACTGCATGTTGCAACCTGATGCATTTTGTCGCGCATCATGTCACCTGCAGATCAGCACTTATTGCGAAGAAGTGTGCGCTTGTTGAAAATTCGCTTGGGTTTGGCTGCTGACTGTGTAGTTAGTCGTCCATGATAATAGAGGATGAGTTAGTAAATCAGTTATCATAATATGCGGTCGATGAGAGTGATGTTGTGCTAAGGACTATGCACTCTGTTGTGCCCATAGTACTACTTGTTACTACTACTACTAGTAATACTTTTGACGACTACTACTACTACTACTTTCGATGATGACGATGATGGTGACTGCTGCTGCTGCTGCTGCTGCTGCTCCTCCTCCTCCTCCTACCACTACCACTACCACCATCACCACCTTCTACTACTGTGCATGTTGCAGCTCTTATACTGTATCTTCTGATAACAATGCGCATCATTGTGTCCCGCATGCTCAGGTCGCGTGTTGAAGAGTACACAAGGTGGAAAGCAGATTTGATGCGCACATACCACACCTTGGTGAGCATTCAGTGCATTAGTGGCGTTGCAGACAGTGCACAACGCAGAACTACATGCACTGATGACATGCTGTCATACCCTATACACACACACTTATCCAAAGCACGCCGGATGCCTCCCAACACTTTAATCATAACAAGTCAGTACGACCCCTGAAGCCTCGACTCTCTGTGTCTGTTCCCCTCACTGGATAAGAGTGAGTGTGACATCAGTGGCTGTGGCGGGCAGCAGGAGCTCCCCGTCATTGCTTTGCGCATACTCAGCGCCTGCGGCGGAGGCCTTGACTTTGAGGCTGTGCGGGAGGCGGAGGGCGTACCCACCGCTTGGGGGGTTGGAGCAGTGGAGCTTGAGCGCAATGACGCTGCTGTTGTCCGCAGCCGGTTCGAACGTGCACGAGCACACGCTAAAGTGGGTGAAAAAGTTGTGGAGCCTCATGGTCTGCTTGAACCACTCAGGAGGGGCTCCCGCGAAGAGGACGAGCCTATCGCCGTCCTCGTGCATGAGCGAGTCCCGGAGGAGGTGCCATAACTCAGCCATCGACCAGCCGTGTGGCATCGCTGACTTGGGTCGCCATGCGGTGCGAAGCTTGTTTGATGCCCACAACCCAACCCCACTGTCCAGCCCCTCATCCAGCACGTAGAACCCCTGCATGTTGTATGTGGCGAGGTATGCGTTCACTGTGCCGAAACCCGCGTCGCGGTTGCCGGCAAGAAGGCCTTGATGCGCCCTCGCAAGAGGGAAGTATAGCCAGTCTCCCGGCGCCTGAGCTCCCACGCCAACAAACTGATCGTATGCAGAAGAACCTCGCATCGGGTAAAGTTGTGTTGGCCACAATACGCTGTACGAACCATACCCTGGAGAAGGACAAGAGCTCATCAAAGTCAAGATATTGCCAATTACTACTCATTGTACAAAGAGAGATGCTGATGGCATACCATGCCCAAGGTCTTTCTCGAACTTTTCCTTGTACTCTTGGAACAGCTTAAATGCCAGGTCTGTGGCCTCAGTGGCGCCAATGGAGTCGTCAATGGCTGTTGCCATAAATGCCGCCGCACGCAAACCCACAATATCAAACGCTTCTGTGTACTCTGGCTGGTACCTGCACAGGAAAGGTGATGTTTAGTAGCAGTGAGTATGCGAGTCAAACCGCACCGTGCAACATGTTTGCCATATGACATAATCATTTCTTATGCGTGTACACATACCCGTCGCAGGCGCCAGGTTTGAGTTCCTTGCGCACAGCTTCTGGCACCGCATCGCCGAACCCGTTTGAATCCATGTTGACCCAGTGCGGACCTGGACACATTGAACCATTGGTGAGTGCGGAGCAAATCCATGTGGGCCAAGGGCCTTGTACACAGGTTATGACGCTGTAAGTCAGAAGATGATGCTAACCTGGTGTAGTGCGGTAGTACTTGATCATGGCCACTAGCCTTTGCACTTGGGGGTAAACCTGTTGTTGTAAGGGAGAACCATAATGAGTATTACAAGTTGTCATCAAGCCGTTTAGGACATGACTTGCTGTGAACAGCATGCACAGGCAGAATATTAATCAGATAGATACGGACCTGTTGTAGCCAGTGGCGCTGCTGAGTGTGAAGCCAATGCTGGCCAGCAATCCACAGAACCTGCCCGGGGTTGTCGGCCTCGGGCGTGTCGCGGCCATTGAAGGGCTTTTCAAGAAACCTGCGCACGATGGTACTGGAGGCGTCGTGGCGGCCGAGGCGCAGCATTGTGAGGGCACTGTACACGCCGTCACGCGTGAACGGGTTGTAGTTGAACAGCGCCACGTCTTGCGACCCATTATTCGTCGCCAGTGACAAGTGCAGCGGCGCAGCCATGTACGCTTCCACCCACCTGCAATTATACGCGCACCCGTACAATCAGGGCCAGTGACCTTGCTTATGTACCAAGCATAGACTGCTTTTCGGGCAGTCAGTGCAAGTGACTCAGCTTGATGCTAGAAACTTTTGGGTCGCTCAACGACAAACATGGCTCGTTGTCAGATATTGAATTAGATGCTGCCGAACTCATACCAAACCGTAGGAGTTTTCTCAATGTATGCGTATTACGTTAAGTCGATGACTAACTTGCATCTCACCTATAGTCGGGCACTTCAGCCCATGAGCTGCCTTTTTGAATGCGGCACTCTTTGGCAGCCTGTCTCCCAACCTGCTGCGAGTTCAGCCCAAGCGTGTCATGAGCCACACCCTCCTTGAGTGTTGTGGCGTTACCATTCACCAACACCTCCCACCCCTGCTCACCTGCTCTGGAGCGAGGTTTGTCTTGAACCAGTCCGCGCCCGGATCTGGCTGGCGCGGGCACCCGAGCTCGTCTGCCACACGTGTCTCCTCATCCGTAAACGGATGCACAGGAGCGATGTCCGTCCACCTGTGGGGCGAGTCAGGGAGGCAAGATGCTGTGTCATAAAGGTTGTTTCCATGGTGTGATCTCGTGTTGTTGTGTTGTGGCACAACATGTGTTGTGCCACAACACGAGTCAGGGAGGCAAGATGCTGTGTTATAAAGGTTGTTTCCATGGTGTGATCTCGAGTTGTTGTGTTGTGGCACAACATGTGTTGTGCCACAACACATATGCACACACACTCACCCGTTCCACTTGTGTCCACACGTGCGCCGGCCCGCAAGAACAGGAAACAGGAATTGGAAAGCAGCGGAGCCACCTGAGAGGTGATACAACATGTTTGCCCACAAATAGTAGTCACACATAACCATTGGTCACACTATGTCAGTCGCTCTTTACCTGGAGGTACTTTTGCGTCAAAGCGCATTGCAGCAGAGCAGTTGCCCATTTCACTCCGGGCCTTGCGGGCGTCTGCAGGTGGACCGGGCAGCGCGACGGGGAGCTCCCCCGTCAACACGAATGCTCCGATGTCATCGGTGGCAGAAACCCCCGCTGCGCTCGCCACACGCTGTGCAACGACAGCCGTCTGGCCTGCGTGCGTGTGTGCGTTTGTACGCATGCTTGTGCGTATCTGTGTACATGTGTATATGTTACCAGACTGAAAGCAGTAGTTGTACCTGAGACAAGAATAGTGTCGCCCGAGGGCGGGATGTCCACATCAAACACCTAAGTAATGGTAAAATCATGAGGACACTGCAATGGAGCAGTCTCGTTGTTTGCACAGTGTTGTTGTTGATCGTGTCAATTTTATCAATTCAACGTTGTATCAGTTCAACATATCAACAATGTGAATGCTGCACACACACCTGAGCACCAGCCGCACCGATGGGTCTCAAAGCAACATACAGCGCTACAGGCTCATCGCGGACGCCAGTGTTGGCAACGCTAACATCGGCGCCCACGACGTAGCCCTGATAATCCACGATGTGTAAGCCCCAGACCCCAGACCCATGGCTGATCATGGAAGAACACAGCTTCAGTCACTACACCTTGTCGCCATTCGGGCCCGTGTACTCAATCTCCGACAGTTCGGAGGTTACCGTCACGTTGGTGTTTGGAATGCCAAAGGTAGTGTAAGGCACCAGGCAGCCGCCATGCCTCAGACCATGCCAAGACTGCACGACACAAGATTACAGTTGTGAGAAGACTTGTGCCAACGTTGCTGGTTCAACCGTTGCCATTGTGTTTCAGCAGGTTACTCACCAGCACGCCTTCCTGTGTGGCAGCCACCAGCTGCCCTCTCTCCCGCAAACTGTGCTGGTAAAGCCAGAAGTAGATGCCGTATGAAGCGAACCCCGGGCTGAGACAAGCAATCATGCAACAAGTCAGCTTCTATCACTGTTAAGCTGGGCAAGGCTACTCACACGATGGACTCGCACTCTTACCTGAAGTTGCCTTCAGCTTCCACGAAGGTCTTGACCATGTCGAGGGAGTCTGGGACGCCGATGGGGACATGCTTCTTACCCTTGGGGTTCAGCTGCTGCACGTCTGCCAGAGAGGCGCTGACACTAGTGCCGGCAAGAACGACGACAGCAACGAGGAACAGAAGCTTGGGCAGGGGCGGACGGCAGCCCGCCCAGCCTGCTCCTGCCATCGGAGCCAGCTGTCTTCTCCAAGCCAGATTGCGTCAGACCCCAGCCCAAGCAGACCAGCTGATCACCTGCAAGTCATACACGAGCGGACCAGACGCACAGCAACGCAATTAAGGCCAGGTGGAGGCAGCTACGGGCGGCAAGCTCAATGCTCATAGACCAATGCTGGCCTCTTTTTCCGTCTTCTTCTTCTCCTCCAGTTCCTCCTGCTAGTCCCGGCTGGCTGTGTGGGAGGTGCAGGATGCACACTGAAAGCGGAAAGCCAGCCCATGCTTAAGAGCAGCAGCGCCGGCGCCGTCACATCAAGCTTGAGCAACCAGCTGCAGCGTGAGGAGGCCAAGCATAGGTTGCTTTGGCGTCGTTCGAGCGTTGTCCGCCGGAACCCTTGCTGTTGATGATGATGTGACGGCCGCCGGCGCGTGAGGCGATGCTGACAACGACAACCTCAAGCACGAGGACCAGCATGCACAAGCAAGCAAGACGTGCAAGCGTGCTGGTGTCTCGGCGATGTGACACTTGAGCCGGAGGGAGGGTGCCACCAAGCTGCTTCGCCCTCACCGTTTTGTGTCGCTGCCTGGGCCCAAGTTCGGAAGTTCCAAGCGCTGCAACTTCCAGTATAGAGGGTCGTCCGAGACGACGACTCGTCCCTCATAACCTACCTTGGGTGGTGCTACCTTGGGTGGTGTGACACCACTAGTGTGACACCACTGTCAATTACACCGTGTACACCACCAATTGTTGTATCACGCGTGGTCTTCAATGCACCCTTGAATGTTGCAAGCGCACCTTTGGTCTTGTGAATATCAGATAATACAACTAATAAAGATGGATATTGTATGATGTAATATTTATATTATCAAGTTGTATGAGATTGTACAGCATATTTTCATGTGGCGTTGCTTGTCTACAGGGGAACTCATGGTGGGCATGGGTGTGGCTGCTGCAAGCTTTTGGCGACCTTGGCAAGCTTATCTACTCATGATGATGTTTTGTGTTGGCTTTTTTAGAGGTTTGAAGCAACGCGTTTTTTAAGAATGTGTACATGCAATTGTTATGATATTATAGTTGCGTGTACACGCCAAGTTTGTTAATTATATATATACACATATAAATCACAACATCTGCACATGTTTAATTGTATTTTTTGGGATACAATGGTTATCGTTTACATCGATGTGATGTTTGGACTGCATGCTTAAAGACACCAAATTACATGTGTAGCATTTGATACCACGTGCATAATGACCAAATGTACATTATGTATAAATTCTAATGAAGCGCATCATGATATTGATACCTGTGGTTTTTGGTTTAACAAGTACTTTACATATTCGTATACGTTGTTGTTACGTACCTGTTTTCAATCATGTGAAGTCTGATTATAGGTTATGACAGATATACTTTCTATGGATGATATCTATTATTTGATAGCATTCATACAAATTTATGCATGAAGCTAATGTGTGCTTAAGCACAACTTTGTATCTGCCATATTATTTGGCATGTATATTGTACAAGATACACAACTTACAGCACATGCGGTGCTATGCTATTATGGCCAATTTGCATTGCTTAATTCAATAGTCAAAATACATGTAATATGCTATGTGCAACATGATGTGTTTTACATAACGTATGCGATAATCTTTGGCTGAACAGAGTCATCATGTAACATGCAATTTGTATGAAGCCATGCAACGCACATCACACTTAAACCCAGCCTCACGATGCATAAACTATTGGAAAGCCCATACTATGCATGGGCAATTGCATATCGCATGGTCTATTACAGATTTTGTAAAAACCTATCTACACAACAATGCCCATAATACCACCGCTAGCGCATTACACCAGCAACCTTGCAACATGTTTTCCACACCAGAAACTCAGAAGAGGGAATTCATTAAAGTGTACGGGAACGCCCTGCAATAATAGCATCCAATGGTGCACGTACACTTTGCACAATGTTACACTTTGCACAATATATGTATCGTAGGCATGCACAATATATGTATTGTAGGCATGCACAGTCACAAGTTACCAGGCACAAGGCATGCACGCTAGCAGGCGCAGACAGACGACATCCGGGGCCTACGCTAAATGCGGTATGTGTATTAAGTGTGAAAATGTGGCGGGGCAATAGGAAGCAGAAGCAGCTGCAAGCAGTAGCTGAAGGACAAACCGGTAGTACAGCGGCTGCATGACGCAAATGATGGGCAGGTAAGTCATTAGATTGGCGGGTTGATTGTCAAGATAATGCACATGGCATGACAGAATTGAGGTACCGTAGCGGGCCATGCGACATCAATACGTAGATGCTAAAGGCGTGCTCCTTGTCACAACTCCAACTTGTATTATAATTGGCACTGCAATGAAGAGCTACTCACTTGCAGTATGAAACGTTGAGCGCATGCGGGTGCCATGATCCCAACATGAGGCCGCATACCCTTGAGTAACATTGTAAAACCGTCCGCCGCATACAATGAATGCAGCCAACACAGGTCAGCGCGCCTTGAGCCTTGTGCAGCAATTTTTTACAATGCCACACGTACACGTGTGGTGACAATCACTAGCACACACAAGTATCAAATCTAACCAACAAATCTAATAAACCAAAGTGTCACACGTGGAAAGAAGTTACCGCATAAACAGCGCATAAATGGCTGAAACTGAAATGCTGCAGTCTGCCATACTGGCGCATACAAAGCTATGAATGCCGTTGCTGGAAGTCTTGCATCAGCTCAATCAGCTTGTCAACTCCAGCAACAGGCATAGCATTGTATATCGATGCGCGCACGCCTCCCACAGAGCGATGGCCCTTCAGGGAGGACAGGCCAGCCTTGGAAGCTTCCGCAAGGAATGCCTTCTCCAACTCAGGGGTTGCCATGGTGAATGGCACATTCATCATGGAGCGCACTTCTTTTGCAACGGGGCACTTGTAAAAGCCGTTGCTGCCCTCAATGGCATCATACAGCTTCTGGGCCTTGGTCTCATTGATCTTCTGCACTGCCTCGATGCCACCTTTCTTCAGAAGGTGCTCAAATACGAGGCCGCAGGTGTAGATGCTGTAAGTGGAAGGCGTGTTGTACAAGGACTCGTTGTCCGCCATGGTTTTGTAGTCCAACATGACTGGCGTGTACGGCCGAGCTTTGCCCAGCAGGTCGTCGCGCACGATGACCACTGTGACACCAGCTGCGCCAATGTTCTTCTGCGCGCCAGCGTAGATGATGCCAAACTTGGACACGTCAATGGGCTTTGAGCAGAAATTTGATGACATGTCAGCCACCAAGCACTTGTGCTCGGGATAGTCCTTGAACTCAACACCCTGTATGGTCTCATTCGCGCAAATGTGCAGATAGGTAGCATCTGAGCTGAGGTTCCATTCGCTCTTGGGCGGGATGTTGGTGAACTTGCCAGGCTTGCCAGTGGCAACAACATTTACCTACAGCCAAGCAACCAAGTCAGTAACGGTGGAAGCATATGAGTGCGAGCGCACACACGCATTCATACATGCACCCGCATGCACACATGCGCGTGGGTGTACGAGGGTGCAAAGGCACGCGCGTACATGCATGCTACGCCTGCGTGCTAAGATACACGCACACACTCGCATATGCACCCATGCACACTCGAACACAAACATACAAGCACACAGACATGCAAGCTTTTGAAGAACCGAGCACCTTGCAATACTTGTTTGCCTCCTCAACACCCTTAACACTCCACGAGCCGGTAACAAGGTAATCCACGGTGTCGTCTTTGGCAGTGATGTTGAGGGGAACAGCGGCGAACTGCGTGGTGGCGCCGCCCTGCAGGAACAGCACCTTGTAGTTGTCCGGAATGGACAACAGCGTGCGCAAGTCCACCTCCGCCTTCTGAATGATGGAGGTGAACTCCTTCCCCCTGTGGCTCATCTCCATCACGGACATGCCGCTACCTCTCCAGTTGAGCATCTCCTCCTGCACATGCATGTGTGTCTCATCAGAGAGGTTCGTTGCTTGGTAAGGTGGCAACAGTGAAAGAACTGCAATGCTTGACATACTTTTCTGATTACTACGCACATGCCATGAGTAGCATTTGCAGCCACAGAGCAAATACTAACTTGCGCATGACGCTATGCCACAGCTGCCCTATGGGCAGGGCTGCCTTTAGCTTGCCATTCAACGCAACGGCAAGCTGAAGGGCGGATAGACAACTGGCAAGTAGCGAAAAAACAGAAAATGCATGCTTTCTTGTTTGCATGCGTGCACCCACCTGAGCCTGTAGCAGCACTTCGACGGGCAGGCAGGCAGGCCCAGCGGAGAAGTTGTACACGCGCTGGTGCTGTTCGTATAGGGCGGCGGTGTGAGCGTCGCTGTCGTCATCCCGGGAGGCGGCAACCTGCTCCCGCGGCGCAGCCACAGCACACCTGGTGATGGTTGCTGTTCTGTCCGCGGACCGCACCACCTTGGGCACCCTTACAGCCAGCGACGCTGCGCTCTGCTGCTTGCTGCTGCCCAGCTCAAGGCGAGAGCCGGTAGCATACCCACCACGCACGACCCGCGCCGCCGCCTGCATGGCTGCCAGCTCTCACCACCAACGCAACAGCCGCCGCTGCCGCCGCCGCCGCTTTGGTGCGTAACAAACTGCAGTAAATTGCGAATGTTGCAACGTTCTGTGGGTTTTGAGGAAACCTCCGTTTGTATTGGTGGTTTCGCATAATTGTGTGCACAAGGCGCACAAGCGGACTTGTGCATGTGTGTACGATCTCGTGGTAGAACGACGGCTCGCTGATCACGCTGGACCCACCTAGGTGAGCATTGCATGGGTTCATGCATGCTTGTGCATGTGTGTGAGTGCGTTTACTCGGGATCAACAAAGATTTGAGAGGAGCAAAATGAAGGACTGCCTAGACTTCAGGCCTTTTAGTCGGCGAAGTTGTGGAGCATAGCTTGTTTCAGAAAGGCTCCCAGTGCTCAAGCTGCTTGCCATTGCTGATGGTCGTGCGTGTGATGAAGCACTGGCCGACGCAGTCCGTCAGGTTTATTCTAGGTTTATTCTTGTTCGTTGTGCATGAGCACAGTATTTGCTTAGGGGCATGCGCCACACAGCTATGTTTCAACAATGTGCGCGTGGACGTTGCTTGCTTTCTGTAATGTTTCAGCAGTCATTATAGTGCAATTAGCCGAGATTTGCCAGCAAAGCAACCAGGTCACTTATGGTCATTGAAAAAAGCATTTGAGTATGGCGCTGCGCTATGCGTGTGCACGCAAACTCCCAGCTGGTTACGTATGTGCAGCTTGTTATCACACTGTGCAACACACGCACTGTATCGTCAACAGCACGAACGCACTTTTGTGCAATGTTCCTCGAGGCTAACACTCCATACAAACTGCTTCGTGGCGTAAGTCAGGTCGCTCGTGCATGCGGTGTGTTGTCCAGACTAACATTGCTACTTCTCACACACATAGATGCAACATCTTGCTAGCATGTACAATAGAAAAAATGTCGCTGAGGCTCCTACTCTGGAACGGATCAGCCTGTGCAGTACAGCTAAGCTAGACAACAGCCTGGAGCTACCCACGCTGTTGAGAAGCTACACTTGCAGCTGTTGTTTGACGGATTGTGTAGTCAGGACATGTGTGCTTACTGCACCAGCTGCGCAGGGTGATAGTGATGACTGATGACAAGGCTGCAACTACCAGGGACGGTTGTGATTGAGCCCGCCAGTGATGAAGATTACTGTTGTAATATTCCTCCAAGCAAGCCAGCACGTCAATCCGCGGCCAGCCACATACACAGGCCTGGCATTGGTGCTGGGGTCATTCGGTCAATCCTCACGCATGGCGCAAACTCAAGCGGCCGCGCAAGCAACGAGCTCAGGCAAATAGGCACCTGCAAAGCGCTTACGGGCATTGTAACTGCTTGCTTGCATGTTCCGGAAACCCTGGACCCCGCTTCAAGCGCTGCCAAGGTAGTGTTGTATGCGCAAGTCACGATTGTCGCTGTTTTCACTTTTGATATGCTGTGCACAATTTTGGCTATGTAGTCGTCAAGTGCCTCTGCAGCTGTAGCTGCTTGCGAAGTTCGGCTGCAAGCACACCAACTCAAGTAGAAAGAACTTGAAGAGCATGCGTGTGATTATAAGTCAAGCATGTGTGCGTGCATGCACATATGTGCGTGCACTGTGGCATGCGTAGCATTGCGAGGGGATGTGCACACATATGCATATGCGTGCGCATGCATGTGGGCCAGCATGCGTATGTGGGTGCATGGGTGCATGCGTGACATAGCCAGCCACCTGACCTTGTGTTGACAACCAATGAGCCAGTAGCTAATTGATTGTCTAATGCTCGTCGCCCAACACCAGTGGGTGCCATCAGTTGATTTATCATGTTGCATGATATGTCTTGTTGTTCATCGGCACAGTCGTTTGGCTCTCCTCCGAAGGCTCGTGCGTTGTTCCATACATCCAGCACAGCGAAGCACAAGGACTCCATTGCTGTGGCCGGCACTGCCACTGCTAATGAAGGTAATCGTCTCCAGCTCGGACCATCATGAATACAACCTTACTATCACGCTATGACATTTGCAGCACAGAGCGTGACAAGTGACACTGCACTTCAACTCTCCTGTGAATGCAGCACTCGTCAACAACCGGAGAGGTCTGCATTTGTAAGTGTACACACTCGCATACACATGGATATATGCAGACGCCCCACACGCCCCACACACCCAAACATACACGTTGACCCGTCCAGCAATTGGCGTACTTGTGGCAACTCAGCACGGCCCGAAGCGTACTTAATTCTTTCTTCATTCAAGGCCACTCGTACACGTTGCAACAATAAACTTTGCCATTTACTTTTGGTTCAAGTTCATGATGGAGGTGACGACCTCCGTCACGAGGGCTTCCTCGCAATCGAGGACGTCCTCCTGAGCCTGCTTGTCGCTGCCTGCAATGTTACTTTTGGACTGTTGGGTTTGCCGTTGGCTTGAGTGGACTGACGCAGACGGCCGCAGGCCGAGAGTGGTTGTCAGTGGCACTAACCGGCCGAGAGTTGTCAATCAGTTACCCTTTGGTCGATGTGCACAGACGGCCGTTGGCCGGTAGTTACGGACAGCTGACAGAAATAGCCGGCAGCTTCTTTACCGTTACACTGCTGTTAATATGTGACCCTTGCCGTTTGACAAAAGTTGGCAATTCTTGCCGTAAGCCAACACCAACATGCCATGCAGCTTGTACAAACCTTGGACTGATTGTTTGGTCTTGCACCTAAAAGCCCACAATATATACAATGTACGGGCAGTGGTGAGAGTATGTCCACTTACAACTGAGCAGCCGACTTGCGCATGAAACTATCCTATAACATTGAGTCTAGCTGTCGGACTCATGCGCAGCTTGTCAACCCGTGGTGCCTGCCTTAGAACTCCTCCTCAAACCCCCTCCTCCTGTTCCTCCTCCGACGAGTCTTCTGCTTCAACGCCGGAGTCATCTTCATCCGCTGCCTCGCTCGCTGACAGTACAGCGGCTACTTCGTCCTTCAGCTTGAATGTCAGCGCCTCGCCGTGCACGCGCATGCGCTTGATGGTCGCTTTGAGAGTGACCACCTGCATTTGGTAATGCTGTAAGAGTGGCGTGCTGCCAGAGGACTAGCCCATCAGCATACACATGCTTACCTCGTCTTCCGCTTTGTTGCACTCCGCCAGGCAGACAGTCAGCCTGCCGCGCTGCTCTTGGTTCACTCTGACCAACATGGCAATCTGCAAGCATACTGCTTAATTACCGCTGGAAACATTAAACTAGGTCATAGATTACCCGTTCGTTTGACTCCGCAGCTTCTCTTTTGCGACTTGTGAGCTCCCGCAAGTAGAAATAGGCTGTGCATTTGCGCGATTGGTCATGCTGTTCATGTGCATGACATTGGAGGTTGTGCATGAGGTTGTGCATGTCGTATTGACAATGTATGTCAAGTGCAAGATACTTGAGGCTGTGCATGTGCAAGATAAAAGAACTCTAGCATGTGGCATTGACAGTGCATCGTAACCCACCTTGGTTATGCCAGTCTTGTTTCGTCCCTTCAATCATGTCGCCATGGTCGCAATGTTGGTGGGTCGGATTTTCTTACAGGCAGTATTGTGGTGTGTCTTTGCCCACTCGGAGGGGGAGCCCTGTAAGATATTGCCCGAGTCACTGTTGTCATTGGATGTGCCCTTGGTAGTCTTGGTGGGGTTTGACACCGAGGACACCCCTCCGGCACCCTGCCCGCCCTGTGCGAACATGGAATTCATCCCGGACCTCGACCACAATGCCCACTACGCCCCTGGCAGCGCCGCCAACGATCTCCCAAACGCCACATACCCTTGGCATCACGCCCCTGTAAGGGCATAGCTTGGCGGAGCTATCAATGGTGTTTTCATGCGCAGGGGGACTGACATTGCCAGAGTTGTCAATGGTACGAACTGCCATTGCCATTGTACAAAGGTACCATTTCAATGGTACCTGTGTACAATGCCTATACCTTTTGGCAAAGGCATCTTCGTACCATTGAAACGGTTCAATCAGAATATATATGTATATATAAATATTCAGAGACTCACCCTGGACGTGCAATGGCTCGATCGTACCATTATAATGGTACGACGGAGCCAGTGACTGGCGGCCAAGTTTCCCGCCTCTGGCATGCAAGGGTAGCGGTAGCGGTGGCGGTGGCATGGATGGCGGCGGCGGCGGCGGCGGCGGCGGGTGTGCGTGTTGCTGGATATGATGCAGGTTACATTGGCGACACCTGTGTCGACGCTATTAGTGAGATATGGGAGTCCTTTCTCCGTTTTGCCATGCGCTTCGCCACACGCAGCTCGGTCTACATGCACATCATTAGCAGCAGGGTGTGCAAGCAAACCAAGCTGTATGTCGGCCAGCGTCCATTACAGTTCGATGCGGGTCATGTTGAACCGCGGAGTTCGATCCAGGATGCGCACATGCTTGATGCTGAAGGATTCCTCTAGGAGACACACGCACAGCAGCAACAGGAGGAGGAGGAAGCGAACGATGGCTTTGTGTGCGTGTGCCTGAGAAACCTGTGGCACGCCAACATGGAAGTGGAGGCGTCCCTTCGCACGCGTCGGAATCAAGGTGGTATGGCTCGGAGCATGCTCTTGCAGTGGCATTCGTGCAGTGCAACAACGGCCAAGGCCTGTCGGCCTCCGACATGGGGCGGATCATCAAGTGCATCCGAAATGCACACTTCCTGACGGAAGAGCTCCAGTGGGAGACCGGTGTGCATGCGGCCAGCTACCTCCGGACCACAGTTGCTTTCTCTCAGTCTGAAGTGTGTTCACGGTGTGCGGTGCATGTGCTTCAACCATCAGAGCCTTGTCACATATGCACATGCGAGTGTGCTGCCGTATCAGAACTACGTGACGGCTGACCTGCGCAAGCCTGGAGACCCTGAGGATCAGGACATCTGCGTCACATATATGCCGGCCAAGGTCTGTGAAATGCAGTACCTAATGCAGTATCGATGCAGTATCTATTCTGAGGCCAGCATAGTAAGTAATGCTCTTGGTCGGATCAGGTATGGCTCGCGCGGTTGTATGGCAATCCACATGCCGCCAATGGCTTCAATCTCCAGTACACTGGTGACGAGCACAGCTTTGGCCATCCTTCCACGGGCGATTGGTGGAAGGATGTGGAGGTGGATTTGAGGAGAGAGGTGGGGGAAGCGTCC
The DNA here is from genome assembly GCA_009103225.1 of Chlorokybus atmophyticus. Classification (NCBI taxonomy): domain Eukaryota; kingdom Viridiplantae; phylum Streptophyta; class Chlorokybophyceae; order Chlorokybales; family Chlorokybaceae; genus Chlorokybus; species Chlorokybus atmophyticus. Next base: position 234,234 of record RHPI01001715.1, read on the forward strand.
TACTTGGCGCCTGCCATTCTGTACAGTGACAAGACCACGCTGGACAGCGCGGGCAAGCGCTCTGGCTACCCTCTGATGGCATCGCTTGCCAACTACAGTTGGGACATGTATGCTAGCAACATGGGGGTTGTTATGATAGCGCTTCTGCCGGTGGTTCACGCAGTGGCCGGGCATCCCACCTGGGCGCATGGCAAGGAATCGTTCTCCATTCGGAAACGTGAGATTTTTCATGACGCTTTGAATGTTGTGTTAGGGGATGTGAAGCGGGCGAGTTGGGAAGGTCTGCAGCTCATCGACCCGAATGGCATCGAGCGTCGTGTGTTTCCCGCGCTTGCCAACTACATCAGCGATTTGCAGGTAGTGGGCATGAATGGTTGTAACCGGATGCAGCCCGCCAGCAAACAGTGCATGGAGGAAGTTGTCAGTAGACCATCTGAGTTTGTCGTGTTGTAGGAGACTGCCACACTCGCACGCACTGTGTCGGGCAACCAAACACGACATCTTTGCGATGTTTGTCTCGTCACCAAATCAGATCTGTTGGAGATGGATGAGGACCGGGAATTGAGAACCGAGGCCTTCTACACACCAGCAATACGTCAGCTGCGGGCGGACCTGCATAGCGGTGTTAGGAATGCTTGCCACACAGCCAAGGCTTTCAAAGAGCAGCACTCCATGCATGTCGAGGAGGTAATGGTCATATTACTGGCATTCGTGAGGATGAATGGCTTTCCGTGAAACCAGGCAATGTGGTTTGGCAACAGAATGCACTGTGGGGTTGGCGACAGTCGCGGGTGCCGGGAGCTGACTGCTACTCTCGTCTTGCCCCTGACGCAATGCATGTGCTGGGAGGCATCATTGACCACCTGCTTGCTGCTGTGTACGACGCCGCGAAGGAACGAATGCGTCCATCCACGAGACAAATTCTGCAGGCCAGGCACGTCTTTGGTGTTGCTTTTGTGTTGAACACAAAAGCCAACAACACGTGCTCACGAGCAGATGTGCACAGGCTGAATGCATGCAAAGCGACTCTGCGGGTTTCGCACTTTAAGGCACCCACAAGCACAGTAGATTTCTTCCTGTCCGACCACTCCTTTCAGGTGGTGGAGAAAGTGGCGGTGCTGCAGCTGCTGCCGGTCCTCGCAGACGGTTTGCTGCTCGACAGTGAGGGCAACGATTTCTTCACCATTGCTGCCGCATCGCTTGCCCAGTGGAACAAGAAGTTGCTGAAGGCGCATGAACACACAAGAGAGACCCTAACCGCAGCCGACAACGAGCTGGCTGCCTTCAAAGCTGCAGTGCTGCATCCGCTACTGTCGTCATATTCTGCACAGAAGTCAGGTTGAAAGATCGAGAAGATGCATCAGCTCACTCATTTTGGGCCGGCAATTGTCAGCAGTGGACACCCAGATTGGTTCAGCGCCAACCGCATGGAGCAGACGCACGCCCAAAATATCAAACGGTGGGCGCGTGGTGGCAACAACCGGGACTACCAGGCACGTATCCTGAAGGCATGGAGCTGTGCGGAATATGTGAGAGAGGATGGCATGGTCGTGGATCCCGAGATGCGCTCGGTCATGGCGCAGGCGCGGCAGCAGTGCTGTAATGTCATGGAGAAGACGGACAAGTTGCTACGGATGGATGTGCTGACAAGGAGGGAGTCCAGCCCGTACTGGAGCGGATCTGCGCGTAGCCGCCAAGTCGCCTTGAAGACTCCATTTGCCGACAAGCTGCCTGCCACCCTGGACAGCTGGTTGAGGAGGGAACAACTGTAGTTAGCCGACGGGTGGCGTGCTGTTCGCGTGGTGAACGGAGGCGCAGCGGTGTACATGACATCAGGAGTCAGCATGGCGCGCGCAACTGGGATGTTCCATGGGCGGCCTTGGTTCTCTACACTTGAGTTGGAAGGTGATGAGGACGGTGTGAACGTGACGTGGTGGGCTCAGGCACTCCTTTTTCTGCGCGTGGTGGTGTGGGGTGGTAGCGGCGAGCGCGTGTGGAAGGAGGTCGTGTTTGTCCGCTGGTACACGAAGCTGGATGTGACGAGCGACACAAAGTGCATCGCTCTGGAATGGGAAAAGCGTCGAGGCGGTCCACATCTCGATGTCGTGACTCTGGAGCAAGTAAAAGGCATTGTCCAGCTGCTCCCCATGTTTGACAAGGACAGCGCCCGTGTACAAGAGGGCAAGTATTGGGTGAACGTTCACTGCACTTCCACGTGACACATGTACTTGTTCCACTACTCTGAGTTTGGAGCATATCAGTCAGTTAGGCATTGCTAATTGTATGCTAAGACTTTTGCATGTGGACGTGCACAATACCGGGCAGCTGTCACTGCACAACTGTCACCACAAACGAATGATCCATGCAACATTCAACAATCAGTCCGCCGTGTGGCATTAAGCATCAATACAGTGCACCACACTTAAGCCTCATAGTACCATGACACAGGAGGGTAGTCACAGCGCATATCCATTGTTTCAAGCATGAGACGCCGTATGCACTCCGCCATTGCGGGAGGAACTGCATTCGATATGGAAACGGCCGAGGTCATCCATGGCACTCCCAGCGCTGTTTGCCACGCAGCAATGCCGCCCCTGGTGCTTGGAAGGCCATAGATCGGGTACATCTGCTGTGGCGCAGTTGATGTCACGATTGTCTTCTTCGCGCTAGCGGACAAGTGCGGCGATAGCAGTCCAACTGCCTTGCCCGCGTGCGAGCAGCGTGCTGGTGGGGTAGCTACCACTGGCTGTGTCTCAAACAGACGGTGTCGGAAAGTTGATAGGCCAAACATCGTGCCACAAAGGGACAAATTGGGTCTGAATGAGGAAGCTGCTCCTGGCACATTCTCAATCACAAACTGGACCTGGCTTGCAAGCAGCAGACGTCGGACGAGCGGCATCATATCCTGGTGTCTCTAGGATGTGCCATGTGCCACCCGTTGAGGTGCCGGGATAGCACCTGAATAGGCCTGGCATGGTGGACTGGCCCAGATGAGCTCGTACTCGCTCAGCTCTCCTGCACTCAGGGTGCATACATCGCGGTGTATGAAGGGCAGCGGGTACTCAGAGGAGGGACTTATGTCCATCCCGGTCACGTCAAAGCCTGCGTGGTATAGACCGACACTGGCACCGCCACCGCCGCAGAATAGGTCGAGTGCCCTTGGTCTGCGTGTGCGTCCCAGCTTGTTGTCAAATGGCGTGTATGTGGTCAAGGCTGGCCGTGGTGCTGGCCAGGGACTAACAATGATGCCGTCCGGGCTTACTTTGCGACTGACGTTCTCCCCTCCGGCGCGCAGAACATGGCGTGCCCCGTCAACTGATGTGTACGCGAATACGTTGTGCCCTTTGAAGTTGATGGTTTGTGGTCGATCACCGTCATCGAATACTATACGGTGCTGCCCTGCAAAGACATTTTCCATTGCACCATGCATATATGATGCGTCCTCAATCTCGCACGCCACGAAGCGATGCTGACCTGACGCTTGCTTGAATGATTCCACAACGCCCGCATACCATTCCCCATCCAGCGGCCAATGCACCATGACACTCACACCGATCAGCTGCTCGCATCCCAACTTAACTGCGTTCCGCAGCCGATGCAGTGCGCTGTCCAACGGTTGATGGTCTGCCTTCTCTACAGCGGCCAGGGGATGGAATTGCCCATGCCCACACCGTGCAAGACTGCTCTGAATGCGACAACAGCTTCAACATGCATGAAATAAGCATACGCCCAACATAACATGCAGTGATACGTCGCGGTCCACTCTTGTGGATTACCTCCACAGCATCCACCACCTGTCCACTAACCACATGTCCCGGTGTTGTCCATGTGAAGAAGCGCATGGGTTCCGCTCGCCACTCGAAGCATGAGCGCGAGCACGATTCGCACACGCACGCAATGGAAAAACTCGGGTTCCTTGCACAGCACTTGGCCGAGGCGGCAGCCAAACACGTCGACATTGTGTGTGGTGTGATGCCAGCAAGCAGCACTAAAACCGTGGCACACTGTCTGCACTCGCTGGCATTCGGTCAAGTGTGCTCGCATTTGCTGCCTACGGCCATTGGCACATACGTACGCATTGCATTGTGGGCACACCAAGCATGGTCTCCTAGGTGAGGGTGATTCAACTGCTGCCGCCGACATCTTGCAATAGGAATCGGCACGGCTGCCCACAAACTGAGCGAGACTTTAGGGTATAGGCATCAATTGGGGGTTGCCAGCTTACGAACCCTAAATGGGTCAAACTTCAAGTGAAGCACGACTGTACCTTATACGCTATTGCAGTACCATGCATGGTACTGCATCAACATGAATGGTACTCCATCTGTTAATGGTGCTACAGTACAAGGATACTCGCATACTACCACGATCGTAGAGTAATACTGTGCTGTCATGCCATGGAACCCAGAGCGCTGTCCGAGTTTATTGCTGTCAACCACGCTCAAAACCAGCGAGGTATGCAAGCCATGCACTGACTCATGCGCCGGGCAGTCATCATACACATGTACAGCCAATGCTTCTAAAACAGCAGATATCTGGTGCACCATGCACCATGCTGCAACTATACATGTACCTACATGGTTCACAAGCGTTCAACACAAAACTACAGAACATGCACAATTGGCATTTAGGCGGGGGCCAAATTACCGCCGACACGTTGGCGTCTTGCATCAGGCGTGGCGACCAAAACGGGTGAGGTTGCTTGCAGAATGGACACGCTTGTAGATTCTTTGATTTATTTGCCACAGTCTTCTGATGTGCTATGATGCAGACATGGCACATCGCTTTCTTGCAACAGGGCGTCTCCCCATCCGCTGGGGGGGGTGGCTCTTCAATGCGACAAATCAGCACACATGGTGCACGCGGGTGTGCAAGCTGCCTCTGCCACCAAACTCTGTTATCGCGTCGCAGGCGTAGCGACTCCCATCTGAATGGCGCAGCATAACGCTCCACTGCCTGCTCGATCACCTGACGCCCATCTGCCGCCATACACCACCTGCTGGTCTTGGTGGTCTCGTCCAGCATGCGTTCATCCAGGCCCTCGACATGGCTGTCGTCACTCGTGTACTCCCCCGCATCGTCATTTTCTTCGAGCTTCCACAGAATCAGCTCGACGTGCCGTATGACATACAGCCACTGCCAGCCAAAGCATGCCAAATACAGCTCGAATGGTTTTACTTACCACCCAGTATGTTTGCTCAGGTAGTGGCACACATCTCGACCCGCATCAGTCGACATCGACAGGTACATCTGCTGCAGCAGGTCGAAGTTCTGCTCCGCGGATAGCTCTTGCACATTGCCGGGGTGCTGCGGCAGCAACAACACCATCATATCGAGGACGGCGAGGGGCAACAACGTACTACGGATGGCCATATCGTGTATGGGTTCCAATCACGGCCAATCCCCAGAGGTCTGTTTAGACCGCATTCTCCGCGTTTGCTCCCACTTATTGCAAACTTTCGTCACCCACCTCGAGGCATGCCGCATGCGGTGATGCAGCGCGTCTTGAGCGCTGTAGGGTGATCAACTCCTTTGCACTACGAGTCAGCCCCTCAAAGCGTCTGCGCGTCGGTGCTTTTGAGCTTAGGCAGCTCGTGCCGCTCCGGCTGTCTCTCTGGACAATGCTGAGCAGCCACTTGACGCTGTAAACCAAATGTACTTACTGTGCCTACTGTGCCTACTCAGAACACACAGTCAGCCCCAGTGAGGCTTCGAGGCGCTGTGCTTCTTTCAACGTTGTAAAGATGCCTCACCTTTCCTTTTTTGGTCATGTCAGCGTCCTTTGTGACAACAACCTTCCTTATTTTTTGTCAACCTGCACATCCTGGCAGGCGCTCTCCGTGGCACTGTTACTCAGAGGAGGTAAGGCGTTATCTTCTTGCTCCACAGCCTTGCGCTTGTTGGTTGCCTCCCGTTCCTCCACGACCTCATGTTGCTTCATGAGGTCGAGCATGAAGCCTTTGTCTTTCAGCGCAGCTTTCAGAACACCTCGATCAATCTCTTTACCAACAAGACAGGCTGGGATCAATGTGGCAAGCTTAGTGGGAGAGGGCGAGCTACAGCTGCTTCTTGATGGAGCTGCCTCCGGATGGTCAGAGTGCGGTGGCAAGTGAGTCTCCGCGGCAGGAAGGGAGGGTGCTGAATTGTTATTGCGAGCATGTGGCTGTGGTTGAGGGGAGGCAGGATGTGCAGAACACTCGGCTACTTCTTGCCTAGCACACAAAGGCGAGGCCTGAGGCATTGGCGCAGCACTTTGGGTCACAACCGGTGGTAGCGGGGAATTGGCAACGCCATTCCGCCACTCTCCGATCAGGTGTGTTACCTCCGGTGGCACTTCATGCATAGGCCACGACCACTGTTTGGTGCTTGCAGGCTTAAGGAGCCAACAGTGTCATTCTTGCTCATTAGGAGCAGTGTTGCCTACCACCAGGACTGAGTTGGGGGCTTTTTTATTTCCAACCCAAACTGCGCTGCCGGGCCGTGGCACCCACTCCCCATGCTCGCGCTGAACGGTCACGCAGCCAATTAACAAGCCCAGCTTGTTGGCAAACATGGTCATCTGCAGGTGCTCGACGTACACATCTTTTCTCCGCACGATCTGTCGCACCTTGGCCATGGCTAGGTTAATGTTGCAATTGACATCAGCCAACATGGTCGCAGGCAGTTTGTCGTAATACTGCGCTATCTCTCCCGCGGCACCAGTGGCTCTGCAGAAGTCTAAGATTCTGCTCGCCACGCGTGCATCGACAGCCTTGGCGGTGACTTTGCGGAGAGTGTCCCCCCTGCCGTCGTCGCCCATAGTGTCCAGCATGGCCCAAAATTTGCTCGAGCTGGGGCACTTGTGATCATCCAGGACACTATGCGCTATGGATGGCCTGGCGCGAAATACACAATGGTAGAAACAATTACCATCCGTCGGCGTATTGAAGTGGTCCCATGAGGCGAGCTGGCCACCTAGCATAACTGATGGCCGTATGCGGGTTGCGGCCAGCTCCTCTAATGACTCGCTGGCAGGTGGTGACCCCTGCTGCATGCGCATACAGCACTCAAATGGTGTGTCCAACCGTGGACGGCAAGAGTCACAGTGACTGATAAAGTACCTGAGTTTGGGGCAGACTGCCGGCTTCAACTTGCAGCGGGTGGGGTAAGGTAGGTGCAGAAGCCACATCGGTTGTTGCATTGTGCTGTGGTCTCACCGGTGGCGGCAAGAAAGATTGTTGCCCCGCAACCATCGGTGCTGCTCGTGGAGGAGATGGCAGTGCATTAAGGATCGGTGCCGCGGAAGGTGGTTGCGCTCTGGATCACAGACTCGTCACGGAGCTCGTGAGCCATGGGCACATCATGCGCCACTGCCCCAATGGACATGTCGGGATTCAACAGGCCAACATGCATGTTAAACTGATGCCGCATTGCCGCCACGCCCATCAGCAAGTGGGATTGAAGGACCAGTTGATGGGATTGAATCCAGGCTTGCATAAGAGCTCCAGCAGGACCTAGTGCACTGTGGTGCTGTCAACCAATCACATGTGGGTTAGCTGCATGCTTGCGACACTGCAATTGCAATAGTCAACTGCATCACACCGTCATCTGTTGGTTGCTTCGAACAGTCACCTGCGGCATTGCTGGTTGATGCACGAATGATTGCATGGTCTGCGTCATTGCTGGTTGATGCACTATGGGTTGAATGCCGGACGAATGGCCACGCGCTCCTGTGCTCAAACCTAGCCTACTTCGTTCGTCACGCGCGCGCGACTTCGCACGCTCACGCACATCTTAGCATGCAAAGGTAGGCATGCATTGGAGGTGCATGCAGTCAACATGCACAGCGAGATTGGCAACAACATACCGCCGCCCAGCTCTGTCTATCTGCTCTGGCTTCCGCAATGTCGGCTTGACTGTAGGGTGGGTATGGGTGAATAGTGGAGGCCTGCAGCCACGCTACATATATCACATGGACTGCGCTAAAAAACCAATTGCTCTTGCAAGGAAAAGCATGTGACTATTGAGCGTACCGCTGCATTCCTTTGTGCTTGTTCCCACACCCGCAAATGGTCCCGCATGGTTCTAACAAGGGGCTCCAAGGACTGCAGCTCCTGACCCACTTCTTGTTGCAGAAAGCGAGCCACCAAGCAGCTCTCTGTGTGAAGATGGTCTTTAATGGCTTGCCTGCTGGTTTGTCCAATGTTGGTGATGCATGTTGGACAGCCCCATTGCTGACGCCTGCCATGATCCATGACGTGGCGCCCGGTAGTAGCTGGCTTCGCTGCTTGAACTCTTACGACCACAACTTCTCGCAAGATGTGCCACGCCGCCGCCGCCGCCGCCGCCGCCGCCGCCGACTCCTGGTCCTCCGCCTCCTAGTCGAACCCAGGCCCACTATGCTTGACATTCGACCCGTCATCGACCTGGTGCCCCTGCGTGCCATCGTCCGGCCATCAATGAAGCGTGTTTGGGTGAGTGCACGCTAAATCCCATTTGGGCTGATCGAGCAATGCCTCTGTCGTACCATGAATGGTACGACAGAGCCATGGTATGGCAATGGCTAGGGTTGGACGAGAGATGCCTCTGTCGTACCATAAATGTTACGACACATCCTTGTTACCAATGGTTGTACGAAGCATGGATGGCACGAAAGCATAAGTCGTACCATCATCCACAGGAGCAAGGCTGCACTACAAGTGCGACTCTAGTGCGGGACACTAAACGTTTGAACCGCCTCATTTTCGTTTTCGCGCCTCGTACATTCGGGCGGGCCAACCGGCGGCGACAGCGTTGGAGGCGGCAGCGCCACTATCAGCTAAACAGGCGGCACCCGACTATCAGTTAAAAAGATGCCTCGTGGTCCATCCGTAGGTGCACCTCGTCGTGGAGGTCGGCGCCAGTTGTTCACATTGCCCGCAGTGTTCAACCAGGCAACCGTCGCCAACCAATCGCAGCAAGACCCCGCGCTAACGCCCAGCACATCACAACAACTCCACCTGACACCGCAGTCGCAAGGGCAAGCTCGACGGCATGCGTTCTTGATGCACTGTGCACGTTGCTTCTTGCTCAACTACTAACTTGGATGCTTGCTTCTTTCATAACTGGCATAGTGACTCACTGCGTGCTTTCTGGATACACTGTGCACGTTGTTCTTCTTTCGCAACTATGAGGGTTGCATCTTTCATGGCTGGCAGCATGACTCATGTGGTTGTGCTTGCAGAGGGTCGATTGGAACCCCCAACCCAAACGCATTTGGCCGTGACGTGGCAACTTCGGCCGTCAGCAACCCTTCCCCAAGTAAGTGGAAGATTGGCAACGAGGTAAGCACTGTGTGACACTGTGACACTGTGTGTATGTGTGTAACGGATTGTTTTTGTGTGGACAGCATTTGCGAGATGCCGTCGTTGAAATCATAAACGGCCACTGGGTAGAGAGCCACGTTTATCCCAAAGAGGACACTATTCGTAATGTCATATGTCAGGTGCTGTGAATGCTTCATGACCGCACTACACCGTGACACTGACAACCTGCCCGTGACAGGTAGTTGGCTTCGACCATGACGACGAGGCCGATGCGGCCAAGTTCTATGAGGTGTACTCGACTCCCAAGGAGTGCCCCTTCCACTAGAATGTCGCCTTGAAGAAAGCTACGCAGGTCCGGTCTGAGAACGTCACCAAGATCAAGCATATACTTGAGAAGGAGTACAAGTGGACAATGTTTAACAGCAACAAGCGCAAGTGAGTTGGGTCCCTCACCACCATGTCTGCTATGCAACACTCTTACTCAGCCTCCATACACACGTACGCATCTCGCCTATCTTAACCGATTCAATCAGGCACATCGACGCCCTAATGGACCCCGAGACTTAAAGCCCAGATGCGCAACGCGCTCCAAAGTAAGTCACATGCACTATTTTAGCCTGGTGCAGGCTCAACTTGAACTATTTATATCGTGACTAATGCCTTGTTGGTATAACTGTCGCAGACAAGTCATGGCGGAGATTTGAGGTGACCGACAATGCAAACACGGAGCGGAGGAGATACATCTATGAATGGGGCAATCCCATAATCTGGCAAATGATCGTGCAATGCTGGTCTTACGCCGTCACTACACTTGGTCGCCGGCAGCTGACAGTCAACCACCTCGCATACCTGTTGCTTACAGTGAGCACTCTGAACTCCATCATTAGCAATTCAAGCATGCTGTAGCCCCAAACTACAGGCTTGCAGACGCGTTGCAGTGAATAGTGGCTTTTGATGCCACTAACACATGCCTGTAAACTACGCAGATGGAGCGCATCCTAAAGGGCAAGGATGGAGACCCTCTCCTAGCTGCCAGCATCGACACACATGAAGAGTACCTCAGCGAAATCAACACCATGATCATGTCAATGAAGCGGGAGATGAGGCAACGGTACGCAGCCCTCTAGCCATTCACCCTTGTGAAACGTCGCACTGCATCTTGTGTCGAATACCTAAAAGATCCCAATCGGCGCCGGCCGCAAGAGACAGCAGCTCGTGACCCACTCGCTGAGGCAGAAGCGGCATTTGATTGGCTGGCACAACCGTTTAAAGAGGAAGAGCAAGCTCCGGCATCTCCTCCACAGGCCCCAGCGCGTGGTGCTTTGTTCCATGATGACGAGCAAGGCAATGATGAAGAGGAGCTGTAGCGCAGCTGGTAGTCCGTTTAGCTGGTAGTGTACATAGCTACAAGGCTTTTGTGACTGAGTGTTGTGCATCTTAAACCAGCTCAGTCAATCGTCATTATGCTCATGCATGTCAATACTTGCATCCCTATGATATACAACAGAACTGCATTCGAGTCACATCATCGAACTACAAGCCTTGACAAGTGACTGAGGAACAATGTACACATTTCAGGTACATGTACATTGTACAGGCACATAACAATGCTGGCAGTCAGTGACAGTCGCGTGTAGTCAAGATATGCAAATACATATGATGACAGTTAAGCATTAATCACCTTCAGTTGTTAAAGAATGCCTTATTTTGTCGATAATTACCTAGTTGGTGCTTGTGAACTAGGCTTGGTCGCCTGCGCTGGACTGGTGTGTAACCTGCAGGTGCCTGTCACATAGGCTGAGTCACCTAAGTAAGACTGATGTGTAATTTGCAAGTGCATGCTAATGAGGTGTAGTCGTCTGTTAACGCTTGATGTGTAACTTACAGGTGCCCGTTAATTAGTTGTAGTCACCTGTTAAGGCCTGATGTGTAACTAACAGGTGCCTGTTAAGTATCCAATGTCACCTGCTAAGGCCTGATAGGTAACTAACAGGCGCCTGTTAATTAGGCATAGTCAATAGTTAAAGACTGAATTGTAACGAAAAGGGCCTGATAGTAACGGAAGTTGTTTTCAGGTCCCTGTATCGAGATTACAGGTGGACTGAGCCACGACAGTCTAGATTAGTATCCTCAGGTGCACGGTTGTTGCCAATATCTAGTCGGCTGGCAGGGAAAACGTATTGCGACGATTGCAAATACTAAGACCTCAATTACTTCTTCGCGCAGTCTCCCACGAATGATGTTGCTGCCCTTCCCCGTGGCTGTCGCCGACATCAACGTCAATCCCATTGCCCTCGGCATGACTCATCCAGCAGCGTCGGCGTCGTCCACCTCGTGCCGAGCTTTAAGCTATACCCCTTGCTCTTTAATTGTCACACACGCATGCATGTTGGCATCGTGTGACTACTGCGGTGCTATCTGTGGCAATGCGTGCGACAAATCCACAGACATTGCATGGTGCAAGTGTCCGTGCGCACGCATGTTTGCTTAGGTGCTTATGTGCGCGCGTGTGTGAGGGAAGGGTTATAAGCCGAACACAGTCGATCTGGCTGGACAAGGACGAGCGCGAGTACAGGATTGGTGTGCTTCTGCAGCACATGGCCTGATTGAGAAGGCTATGAAAAGCGAAGGCGCACTTAATATGGAAGCTTATCGCATGGGCTGGCCTGACGCTCAATTGCAGCCGCACAATTGTCAACGATGGAGAAGGTAACCAACTTGCAGCATGCAACTTTGAGCTTGCAAATGAGCACAACTCAAGAACACAACAAGTATGTGTGAGAATGAGTGCGCGTGTGCATGCGCGCACTCGTACGTGTGAAGCAGTAAAAGAAAGTACAAGCATTTAATAGCAATAGCAAGTGTGCTTGGAGCTTGCATAGAAAGTGGTAATGCATTCAACTCGGTAGAAGTAGAAGCCTCCAATGGTCTTAGACATGTGCGTGCACCTGCGCATGCACGCGCGCGCTCACATGTGTTTGCTTAGGTGCTTATATATGCACGTGTTTGTGGGCAGGGTTATAAGCCGATTACAGTTGATCTGGTTGAGGACAAGGACAAGCGCAAGTACAGGATTAGTGTGCTCCTGCAACTGATGGCGAACCTGATAGAGAAGGCTGTGGAGAGTGAAGGCGGTGCCTCAATGCAACACTTGATATGGAAACAAGCTCACGTGTCGGGAACGGATGAAGGCAGGTTGTGTACACTCATGAAATGTTGTTCTATTTACTTGATATGGACACACAAAGGGCTTTTAGGATGGAAGGGTAACAAGGGGATTGTTGCCTGCCAAGTGTGCAGCTGTAAAGGCGACGAGATGTAAGAGCTGCCCCGTAAGAATTGTGCAAGGAGCTGTCATAGCGTAGTACACAAATGGAGCTGCAAGCAGCTGTAACCCATGTTGTCGATGTCTATGGTATGAATCAATTAGACGACAAAGCTTTTCAAATCTATGTCTGAGAGAGTTGCCAATACGTAACGCGTTGCAACCAAAAGCTAGGGTTGTCATGCTATAATTATTGATACCAATTTGTACACACTCGTGCTTGATACAAATTATCACAAGTGCATGCATGCATGTATGCATCACGGGGTAAGAGCAATACTGCTACTTAGTGTAGGTAGGCAGGTAGGTAGCAAGTAGGTGGACAACTTGGTGGCTTGCGCGTGTGTTACACTCTTATGCCATGCAGTGCATGCCACAATCCATGCATACTATATATTGTACAATAATACTGCAATATTGACAGTAATACTAGCACGGACCGGAATTGTAAAAAAGCGTTTAAAAGAGTTTGCTTGTAGCCTTCTCCCTGTTTGGCTTGAGCTGAGCATGTTGATAAGTCCTGCACACAGCACACATATTGGGAAGTATATGTGCGCATGCGCGTTGGGTGTTCAAAGATTAAAGGTGCTGTGCACATGCTTGTGCTTAAGCTTGTGTGCTCGCGCACGTGTGCGACAGCATGCCCTTGAGAAGATGAGTTATTCATGCCTCGGCTACCGCCCTGTTACTGTTAATGATCTCAGGCTATATCACAATTTTTAGATGTGTTACACGCTGTCCAAGTCAACCGACCAAGAATGGCGTATAGATGGTTTTATGAAACACTTTTCCAACATGAAGGAATAATCAACACCATCAGCAAATCAATATAGTACACAAACATAAGCAAGATGGAGACGTGCAATTACTTGAATCGATATCGATTATATAGTTGGACTCCTTACTCTATGATATCCATGCAGCAACACTCGTGCCAACACCATTGAGTGCTTGCATATGGCTACTTGCTGGCTCCCCCGCCAAGCACTTGAAACGCTTACACACCTTATATCGATGCACAACACTCCACAACACTTTAACAACATTTCTACCACCTAATAGCGGCTATTAGCGTTGAGGGCCTTGCCATCATGGCTTGCTGACACCTTGTTGTAGTACTACAGGGCGTTAGCAAGCCTTTCAAAACAAGTCAGGTTCAAAAAAAAGCATCGACCAAAGGTAATGGCGCGTTAAGGGCCGACTGCAAAGCCGATTTGTGATCACTAATATGACATTTGTTAAAGAAACAACTCCATGGACCTTCCCATTTTTAGCGAGTGACCAAGTAGGTGGTGTTCTACCGCAAAACACCACTGCCGAAAAACACCGCAGGAGTTACCCGGCACTGAAGTTGGATTTGAAAAAAGAAATCTATCCGCTCTATAGAAATTGCATATTAACCTTTGGGGTAAGTTAACTTGCTAATCTATCCCTCTAATCTACCTGCTTAATGTGTCTGTACAATCAATGGATACATGCAGCCGGCAACTTCTGCGGTGAGGAATGCCATTCCGAAAGCGAATCTAGCGGAAACGATTGTTGGTGGCGATTGCAAAGCCGTTTTTTGTGACATATCAGACGTATCAGGGCTCTGTTAAGCTAGCATCTCGTTTGATAATCCAATCTTTAAGCGCCCACGAGAGTGGAGTCTTGCGGCGACACTCACCATATTCCATTAATTTGAAAGCGATTGCTTTTGCAACAAACAACACAACCGAACGCTGCTGTTAGCAGCGGCTTGTCGGTTGCAATGCTTCAAGGTGCACCGACTGAGTTTTAATGGTCGTCTTATTGACCTTGATTACGGTTTGACGGGTTGCGTCGCTGCAGGCTATAGCTTGACGAGGAACCCCAAGTTGTAAAATTGATGTACGAAAGTGGGGGCGTTACTGACTCCCGACCTAGCCAATAACTCGATGAATCTCGGAGAATGGTCCAATCATGCTCCAAAACACCTGCGCCCTCGCCGCCTCCAGGTGCATTAACCCGCGCTATGCCATATATGCCTAGCAAATGCTTACTGTTGTCAGCGCATTTGCCTCTATAACTTACAGTTTTCCGAGCAACTTTAGGCGTGGGTGCTTGTAGAATTATTCAAGTATGGCCAATAAGTCGCCAATATCAATGTATTTGAACCATATCTTACTTGACGCAGCCAAGTCTAACAATTTCGCGGCCAATGACAGAGCGGTGGGCGTTGCAAACATATGGGCTATGATGCGCATAGCCCATATGTTTGCAAGTCTGATTACCCGTGATGCCCGTTTGAAATGAACAACATAATTAGCTTTGATGCGATAAAATACATTTATATCATTAAACTATCACACACTCACGCACGCACGCACGCACCCACCCACGCTTGCACACGCGCACACACGTGCCATGCCATATGGCATATGCCACACGGTGTACATTTATGTGTACATACATCATTATATTGTTTGATGTATGACAAATCAAACGCAATAACATTTATTGATTTTGCCTTCATTATTAACACCTTAAAATTGATATCATTGATAAACACAGTAGTGGTAGACACTGTTGTAGAGACGCGGTGCCTATAGAAGTAGCTGCCGAATACTATTTGGCTTGTCACAAAAGTATATGTCAAGCTGGTCGCAAATCTTCTACAACAAGTTTATTTCAATCCCCGCACGGTCTGTCCATTTTATCACTCGGTCGGCTACTCTTGTTGTCGATAAACTCTGCAGCTCAGATAGGGTCGCTTGGATCAAATCCAATGATTAATCCATCAGCAGGCACACCTTCAAGCTTTCACTTTGGATTCTTGCAAGTACAAACAATATAGTTATTACATCAGCACCAAATTGCACTGTCACACAAAAAGAACACAACAATGGAAAATGACAGTACCAATGCTTGAAATACTCAGTAAACGGTAGTACCACGTAAGGTAGATTCCGCCCTACCATACGCACAAAAATAAACCTAGCCATAAAACCGCATCCGTCATTCTCTTCACTATTTGAATCACAGCAAATGGCAGGTTGTCTAGAGTCAAGGAAATTAAAGTTGCTCGCTTTAAAAAACCGCGTTTTTTACTTAAGCGCATGTTGCAGAGCTTCGCCATCTTGTCTATAAATATACTGCCTTGGTAAGCATCTACAGCACATCATGTGTTTTGAAGATTATTTAGCAATTAAGTTTATTGCTAAGTATACACCTACCACAACTACTCGGTAGTATGATACTGACTACTCATGTATTGATGGAGCCATAAACTCCAAAGCTCCCAAGGAACTGCTAAGATTCATTCACATTGCAATATGAACGACCACCGTTTGCCTTACACAACCGATATGACCTTCAATGCTGCCCACTAAAACAGCTCAACGGTAAGTACAGTGCATCGTTGCAAGCAACAGCAAGAGTGCATGTTGCCATGCAGCTCAGCGCGCGGCGAATGCATTGATGCAGTGACTATACAACCACATCTTGCACAGCTAGCAGCAATAGCCAAAAGTTACACAACAACACTATAAACAGAAAATAAACTCACACTCAAAGTATAACAGCACGATAGGAGGAGGCTTGGGCCAGATGTTAAGCGCGACATGGTCACCATCATTCAATTCATCATCCCGCATAGCTCCAATAACCAGGATCTCTTTGACGTTCAACCAAGTTGCGCAAGTACTCCTCTGTTTTATCATTAGCTGCCTTTCCCTTCTTGCCATAGAGCTCGTACTCCTCTAGGCCGATAAGTCTGCATTCTTGCAGCGAAGTATATATATATATATAGATAGATCATTATATTGCCTGATGTATACAACACTGATATGTACCTACATGTTTAGCTGAATAATGCGGCGCACCGTCAGCGGCAAAAAGTCACGTGCAGATTCCACACCGCTGAAAAGACGGACACATGTGTCCACTCTTGTGTTATCGACCACAATTGCAACATCTAAGTTAGAGAAGGACGTAAGGCGGCACCTCACTCGCAACGCAGCTGCTGACAAATATTAGCTACTGCATGCGCCAATTTAGCGCTGCCAACCTAATTGTGTCATATCATGCAAACCATGCTAAAACCATTGGTATTTTGTTATGTTTCTCCCAATATTCATGCTATTACCAATACTATAACAGAAAACTTTTTCATCGCAATTATGATGCAATCAATGAATTTGCATCTTTTGTAAGTATGTACACACACTTACAAAAGCGTGTGCACACACTTATTATTGTTCTGCTGCATGCGGCAGCGTGATAAGGTGTTGAGGCTTAGCAATGATCCCGTTGTGGTTGGTCATTATTATTGATGTCACATCGTACAATGTATTATCACATAATAAGTCGTATCTCCATAATATGTTTAAAAATACCGTGAAATACTCGTTTCATTTTTGTCATATTGTATTGGTATTCGTACTTTGTATCGTGCGAATATGGCGCGAACGTGCTTTGCAGCCGCTTCCTTCGTTCATGTCATTTGCATTGTGTTTAAAGTGGTGGTTGCGCCCGGACCTGGCCATTGTGGCACATGTAGCGATTGCCTGAGCGTTGCTTGCATGCGTCCGTTGAAAAATGCTGGCAATGGTGCCATTGTCACAATGGCACCATCGCCAGTTGGGTATGTACGGTACATACCCAACTGCACCGCCATGCAGCGCGTCAACATCAGTATGGCCACCTACATGTTAGCCATGGTCTTTAGCATCAATGCATGTCATGTCAATGCACATCACAGTCCGCACATGCATCATATGGTATTGACCACCGCCAGGCTATGTGCATAAAGAAATGCGATGCAGTATTATGGCATGCATGACACATGCCATATTGGTGTGCGGTTGCAAGAGCATATGCATTAATGTACATGATAATGAAAGCGTTGCATGTGTATTATCAAATATTTGTACAGAGAGATAGTGGCATGCTTCGGTGCGCTACCATTGGTAATTTGCTAAGCAACAAGTGTGTGTGTGTGTAAGTGACACACACACACACACACACACACACACACATGCGCTGCCATTGGTTTTTTGCTAAGCAACAATTGTGTGTGTGTGTGTGTAACATATATGCAATGTTATGCATGTGACCCCATTGCATTGTGAACATGACATGCACACACACACGCACACTTGCACACGCCAGCAAACAACTTCTTACACCACCGGGCTACCTATACAAATCAGGTAGCTACTTTCGCTAAGCCCTTGCCCCGTTAGTCAACATGCATGCGTAGTTACCTGTACACAAGTAGAGTCCCCATAGTTAGGCACCGGTGTGGCTGTAGTTGTGGCAGCAGCACAAAGCAGACGGACTCCCCCTCCCTCTGCTCTCTCGCTCTCTCTCCACCCGCCGCCCTGCTTCTCTCTTGGCAGTCTGTGTGTGTGTGTGTACAAAAGATGCAAGAGAGAATTGTGTGTATACTCATATATGATGTGAAAACTTGCATGCGTCAGCATGCCCTCAATTAACAACTTGGGATTAGCTACAGCAGCCTGCAACATGCGCATAACCGGGTCAAGCAGTTAATGAACACCACAATGTGGGGCTGGCGCTTTTCTCAATCAATCCGGAGGTGGCTGGCAGTGTCATGCCCAATCAACACCATCATCGGTTGTCCTGCTGTCACGTGTGTTGTTCGCAGATAACACACGTGATGATACACGTGACAACACAGCGTCGACCTCAACGGCACAGGCAGTCGCATGTCATGCTGACATGCTGCACACCAGCCAACCCTAACCCTTACGGCAAGCAGAGCTACCCAATGACGGCAATTGCAGCGCGTTGTAGGAGCAGAGAGTGGGTGAAGGCGGCGGTTCGGGGAGAGGGAAGGGAATCCAGTTAGTCTGCTCCTGTTGTCATTCACGCTGCAAGGGCTGCCGCCAACCACATCGCGGTGCTGATGATGATTTGAACACTTGCATGCTTGTATGACTTACGGGGAGGGCAAGTATAGTAGCAGCGCGTACCCCGGTGATGGGTTAAGTAAGATGCTGTGGTGGATGTGGTGGTGGTGAATGACACCCCATGCATTGATGTGAATGACACCTCATGCATATGCAAAAACAATGGCAAGATGATAGCAACAAGCAGCAACATCAGCAGCTACATAGCAGAGCAAGCAACCCTAGCAAGTAGGAGCAATGGCACACAACTTGGCTTTGAAACAGGCACGGAGGATGCACGCAAGATAACAGTGAGATGGGCCCCATAACTGCACGCTCAAGGAGGGAAGGAAGCAACAAGCCACGGCTCCTTACCTGAGCAAGCAGCCACAGTGAGAATGCATGTGGCATATGTAGCATACTATTTCTTGTACACCTAACAATACCACGTAGCAACACTGTTTGCCAATCAACCGATGAGCTAACAACAGCTACCAACATCCACGAATACACCAACTCAACACAGTAATGCGGCACCACACCTATCCGCTAACTTGAGATTTACCACACACATTAGTCATCAATGCTTCACCTAACAACCTACAGCCTGCAAACGCACATACACGGGATGGCTGTCCACGGAGTTGACAATGTTCTAAGAAGCGTTTCGCAAATCAAACAAGCGGTGTTTTTGCTGTACAGAGTCATAATGCCGCAGAAGCTGCGAGAAGTTGAGGTTCGGCTCCGTGCCATGGTCTTCGCCTGGGCTTGTCGCATCACTGACAACATTTCTGCAGCAGGGGACATTGACAATCACCAAACTTACATGGAGAGTTGCTGGTGACACTGCTATTAATCACAATGCGCACCTTGAAGGTGAGGTGGCCAGCTCCTTCAGGTGCATGAATGTGTAGGTCGGGATGCTCTTCAAACGCGTGCGTAACATGCGGAAGGCCTCACTCTGCAGCAGCCACACAACGGTCACAATCTGGTGGCTCAATCTACCCATGCCAGATGCAGCAGCTGCAGCACCAACAGCCAACCTGGGGTAGGAGCATCAGCAACCCGTATAGAGTCTTCATCAAGAACGGATGTCTGTTAGGCTCCAGCAGCTGCGACAACAAGAGAAACTGAAATCTTTTAGATTGCATAACATCACACTGCTATGCACAGCAGCCATTGTGACGCGCGTGTTGTGGATATGTTCAAGGTCACTGCTTTGCGGTTTCGTGCATGACTTACAAACAACAAACCTGAAGGCGAAGATATGTGAATGTCGGTGACTCGATCAGATGCACAAGCCTATCCACCTGCGCTTGTGAAGTAAGCAGGGATGTAAGCTCACAGCCAGACTACCTGGCACGCATGCACGCACGCGCGCACGCACGCAACCGATGACGCACACCTGCACGAGGATGCCCACACTGAGGTCAGACTGGCCGCCAAGGCGCGTGATGATGGAGCTAGCATGCGGGTACGCTTGCGCAAGGAGGCAGAGAGCAATGGCAGCAACGGGCGAGTGACACCAGCACGTGTACAGCGCGGTGAGAAGGGATGCTCCCTGAGCGCTGTGGAGAGACTGTCTCAGGGCGGCCCGCAAGGGTGCGGCCTCCTCGGACGTGAGCAGAATGATGTTCAGCGCCTGAACCATCACATCCGCAAACTCGACGTTCTCCTCCTCGGTCAGGATGGCCGCAAGCTCCCTGTACACGCGCTCAGCGTCCAGCACCACGCAGAACCGCCTCAGCACCAGGCTGCCTCTCTTCTCCAGCAGCAGGCGCTTGCCCTCGGCGTTCCTTGGCTTGAACTGCGCCAGCAGACCTGTAAACAGTGCCCGAAATATCTTTTCGTCCTGCGCCAGTGCAGCAAGCACCGCCACTGCCCCCAAAACAACCTGCAGAGTATGCACACAGAATCGGTGTTACAAGTCCATTGTTGTGGATGTTGATGCTCAGCAAGAAGATACAAGTCTACCTGGTCACTCGGGTCCGCCAGTATACCCAAAAGTGATGCGAAGAGGTCATCAAGCTTACCGAGAACCTGCACAGTGTGGCTGGCTGTTGTTGTGGACTGCAATGTGTAGTCGCTGTTGATGTCAAGGTGTCAATGCTTACCTGTTGTGGCTGTGCTTGCAGAAGAGCTGATATCCATTTCATGGCTTCCAGTCGCGTATGCTCCCAATCATGCTTCATCTCTCTGAGCAGAAGGGTGCATGGCATCCCACATCATGCTGCAACAACTACCACAGCAACAAGTCCACACAACTAACCTTTGTGCCACTGCTAAGACAGCCGTGGCGTCGAACTCAGCCGGAGTCAGAAGACACTGTTCTCTCATCTCACTGTTTGTCTTTACAGCCAACTGCTGACAGACAAGACACAATCAGAGAAGTTAAGAGTGCATGCTTGCAATGATAACTTATGCGATGGGAAAGGCTGAACGCAATAGCCACAATCACACACTATGCACATACCTGTGAGATGTTTTCTGATTTGGTTGATATGGACGCCAACAGGGCTCCCAGGATGGAAGGGTAGTAAGGGAATAGCTGCTTTCCTGCCAAATGTACAAACTCGCGCAGCTGCACAGTTGACAATATGTGAGCGCTGCTTGCCAAGTTGGCAGGGAACAAATGAAGGCCCTGCTGGTAGTCGTAACCCACCCACGTTATCGCTGTCTGTTGCGTGAACTCATCAGATGACAAAGCCCTTGACACTAGTGTCTGGGACAACCGCCCATACGCAACGCTCTGCAACACAACAATGCCAGGTTTGCTGTGCTATGATTGTTGGGCTCAGTTCTGCTTTACACAACACCACCGCACATGGACACTGCAAATGCTGGTAGCAGTACCGGCGCGGACTTGAGTTCTTGTAGAAACTCGCCCAGTGCAGAATCTGCTTGTAGCCTTATCTCTCTGTTTGAGTCGCTTAGCATGTTGAAAAGTCCTGCGAGTACAAAGCATTGAGTGTGCGCAAGAACGCCCGCATGAGTATGAACACCAGCGCATGCGCTGGATAAGAACTGAGACGTTGGTTAAGCATTTGCTATGCCCCTTACCGTCAAGGAAATCGGGCAAGTAAGCCAGCATGTTTATGTCCGGCACGCTATCCAAAACAGTTACCCAGCCAACCAGAAATTGGCGCACGTACGGGTTTGGCACGCTGAGACGCTCTCGCAGCACCGGGATGAACTTCTCAACACTATCGTACATGTGGTTCAGTTCAACGGCAAACACCCATCATGCATGCAGTGGTTGGCAACACACGCATACACCCAATCAGCACCTAAACTCTTCACTCTCCGTGACAATGTCCTGTGCATAAATCAATATCATTATTGAGCAGGTGGACATGAGTGCACAGCAGGGTGCTAGATTGACAGGAGGTCATCAGAGTTTACCTTGACAAGGCGGTCCAGTAAATGTGCGGCATTCTGCACCATAGGGTCCGCGTCGGCGGAGAGCTTGCACAACGCGTCAAACACGTCGTTGAAGTAGCGGATGAAGTGCAAGCGCGACACCTGCGATCCGCAGGTACACCTTTTGTTGGCATCTGTGCACGCACAAAACAGAGAGAGCAAAGAACATTACCAAAATAACAACAGACAAACATGCATGATGTCATGTGACTCCTGATCAACGAACCTTTGCTATGTTGTAAAGCGACTCGCATGCGTAATACCTCACGCGCCCCTCCTGATCCGTAAACAACCGCAGCACGGGTGGCACTATTCTCTGCTAGGACAGCACACACAACTGCTGTGACAACTGTAACCCGAAAGTGCAGTGCAACAGCGCAAATGAACTGTTTCTCACGTC
Source organism: Chlorokybus atmophyticus (assembly GCA_009103225.1). Taxonomy (NCBI): domain Eukaryota; kingdom Viridiplantae; phylum Streptophyta; class Chlorokybophyceae; order Chlorokybales; family Chlorokybaceae; genus Chlorokybus; species Chlorokybus atmophyticus. Next base: position 256,536 of record RHPI01001715.1, read on the forward strand.
CAAATAGGCTCCCGACTCATCAGCCAGCCCAACTGTTACAGCCGCGAGCCCAATCAACCCACCCTGTGCCATGTTCATGATAAGCAATTGGTCAATATTGATCTGTTAATCACAGGCGCAACGACAGCATTCACCTTGCGAAAATTGGACTGTGGCGAGAATGCGTAGTCGTTGATCAGGAGGTGCAGTATGCGGTATATCTGGTCACTGTCCCTGCACGCCACGCAATGCTTGACAATGTTCTCCACCTGCCCATGGAATGCAATGCTTGAAAACAGCAATGTGATCTCTCCACCAGCCAAAGCACTGCTAACATCAGCAAGCTTAGGCCAACAACAACCATGTTCACATGCAGCTTAGTTGGCCAGCTGTACTACACTCATGCCCACACCAATGCCATACGGCGATAAAACCTTTGTTCATGCATGCACAAGGCAGCGACTAGCCATGCACGGACCAGCAAGTGTGCTTAATGAAGTGGCATGAACGCAGCAGCGGCAAGCTCACTCATTCATTATGTCAAGCATGGCTGCATGCTGGATTCGTGCGCAATAACAAGCTTGCGACTGACTGACGGTCGGCCTCAACCTCGACTGCGGCAGCCTTGCGCTTGTCGTAGAGCTTGTCGCTGAGGGCGCGCAGTAAGGGCGGCGGGAAGACGACAGCTCCTCCAACTCCGGAAACTCCGCCCCCTCCTACTCCAGCCGATGCTCCGCTTCCACCTCCGCCACCGGGTGGGCGGGGCAACTCCCCCATCAGCCAGGCTGCGTATGCTGCCGCGGCTGCATGGGAGCGCCCCTTCAAAACTCTCACTCTCACTCTCGCTGCCCGTCCGCCCGCCTGTTTGCCCGCCCAGCAGCGCACTGCCCAGGCAACTCTGAGAACGCTTGCTTCCTGGTGCGCCTTAGGCCTGGCCAACACATGAGGTGGAGGCTAGTACTATAGCAACTTGCCACATTGCATGTTGTGTGTTAAACACAAGTGTTGGTTGTGCTGCGAGCATCACAACATGGGACATGTGCTTACAGTGCCGCACTGACATGCATGATAATGCATAACTTGTAAACCCCTCGATTACATATTTCCATTCCAATTATTACACATAGTATAAGAAGAAAATATAACATTACTTGTGATAGCATCACGCGATTGCATAATATGAGATACATGTTCAACTAAGGTCATTCATTGTGATAGAGTAAAGCACCGCAGGTTACTTGCAATGTGTATATAGATATGTATATATGCACATATAAATATATATATATATATGTCTTTTGTTCACGATAGCAATGTTGAGGTGCTAATAATCATTACTAGTAGTACAAATTAATGTTGTTTTCTAGTATACACATGCCAAACATTATCAAACAACATTTTAAAATCACGTTGCAGTTGTTAAAAACATCTGCTTCATATGCTCAAGATATTATTTTACACAAACTTACAACGTTATGTGTGTATGTGTGTGTGTGTGTGCGTGTGTTGTACATGTGTGTGTACATATTCATATATGTACGTATTGTATCAGTTGTACGTGTACATATTTATGGACATGTTTGTGTATTGATATATGTTTGTCAGTTTGTAAGCATATACAAATATACATGTGCATGCGTAATGACATGTAATCGCACATAGTACAAGGTTGTGCTGATACTGCAACGAGCGAATAAAACACGATGTGCGCGGTTGCGGTCCAAGCTGCACTCACTCATTGTGTGTGCTGCATGCACATCACTATACTTATGTAAAGATGACAATAAGTGCAACTATGTATACACTTAGTGTAAAAGCTATGTACCGGTATGTTTGAAGGAGGAAGGGGGGGGGGGGCATTGAAAATTGCAGAAAATGATGTATTTCATATAAGGTTATTCTCTATCGCATGTTGTATCGATCAACAAAGCCTCAGCGAAATGCATACCTCAGGGGGGGGGCAAGTAACATGTGACAACAATTCATTACTACTTGTAGCATTTTGCTTTGTTGAGACAAGTCCAAGCACCCTCAGCTGTTCGCTCAATACTTTCCAAGTCGGTGTTGATGGCATAACTTGGTGGAGTTCGTGACGGCGAATATCACGCGGCGTCTCTGCCGTCAAACGCCGAGTCAAACGCCCGACACATCCTGTCCGGCGCGTTGCATTCAGCCCTGTCCTTTGCAGGCAGTCAATGCCATGCAGCTTGCCAAGCTTGTGGGCCACATGCCCTGGTAGTGCCTTGCTTGTGCAGAACGTGACGACGCTGCTGCGGCCAGTCCTGTGCTGGAGGAAGAGCAGGCAAGGCTGAACTGAGGCGCAGAGCTTGCGTGGAGGTGCCGGCAGGAGAGGTGAGCAGCAGAGACGAACAAGCTGCGGTGTCTTGTCGGCGTACAATGGCTAGCGTGGTTATTGGGATGTCGTGAGATCGTCACTGCAGTGTTTGTGGCAGTATGTGAATCATACAGCAAGCTAAGTAGCAGTAAGGCATACTTGGTGCAGGGGGCAATGGTACTGCTGACTGGTTTGACAAGTAGTCCTTGGCAAATCAACCCTGTTAGGTTGTAACATACTGCATGCAATCCTGAGTTGTTTCACTGTAACCTGTGTGCAAGAGGCAGCGTTGTTCGTCTGTGCTGATTCTGTCATGATCGATGTAAGCAAGCTTTGAGTGAGTGACTGCAGTCAGAGCGTATGCTCTCTTGGTGATGATTTGTGCTGGGCGGCCTCTCTGTCGACTTGCATACTGTTCAGCAATCTTGCGTGGAGTGATGATGCTGGTCTTCACAAATAGTTCCCTGTTTGCATGCAGCTTTTGCCGGGCATCTCGTTCAGCTGATTGTTTTGGCCAGTGTAAAATGGCCCATGTCACCGGGTATGTGTTGCATGCCTCTGCGTGCTCTTCACCTCACCTGGTTTCGGCAGGTGTGTTCAGCTGACTAACCAACCATGGACGTGACATATTTGCTCTACGCTGTTCTTCTGCTGGCAGCAACATATTGGCTGCTGCTGAGAACATCCCGCCGCTCTTCCAAGCTGCATTCGCCCCCCGGACCAACAGCGCTGCCAATTCTTGGCCACCTTCACTTGGTGCGAACTGCTTCCAACATTGCTGCATACCCTTGATTAAAAGCGCGCGTGCGTGTGTGCGCACTTGTTCTTCATCTACGTGCTGCCATGCGAGTGCAGTGCATGTGTCTGCGCATGCGCATGTGTATGCATGTACTTGTCTGTGCTTGTCTGTTGCTTGTGGCCATTAGGCTGTCATCATCACCAAGGTGATGACAGCCCAAATACCTGGGTTCACAGCTCACATCATGCTGACTAGTCAGTTCTATGGCAGCTGGGCACTGCACCTCACCGCTCACTTGAGAAGTTGGCGGATAAATTTGGCGGCTTGGTGCAATTACACTTTGGTTCGGTTCCAACCGTAGTGGTGTCGGATCCAAAGGCTATTGATGAGATTTTTTTGAAGCATGCAACTGTAACTAGCACTCGGCCACGCCCGCTTCCAGCAGCATTGGTAAGAACCTTCGTTTGTAATTGTCTGTAGAGGTTCATCACTGGCATGTAAGCTACTTACCTGCCTAGCTTTGTTGATAAAGCTTGTAAAGGTGAGCTGTGTGCTAGCTGTCAAGTGCCTGTATGCATGTGGTAACCATACGGTGTGCAGGAGCTGACCACACATGGCGGCGATGATGTTGCGATGGCCGAGTATGGCGACAACTGGAAAAAATTGCGCCGCATCATGCACGTGCACTTTTTGTCCAAGAATCAGATTCAGCAGTCCGAAGCCCGCATTACCACGGAAGCCAAGCATTTGTTGCAGAGTTTTTCAAAGGTAGACTGAACGTAGCCTCATTGCTGATGTGCTCGCTTGAATTTTCACAAACACGTTGACTTATGTGCAACACATGCATGCACCAGGCTGCACAGAACGATCAGGCGCTGGATCCAGGACCTGATTGTTCGTTGATGACAGTAAATGTAGTCTGGACGTTTCTCTATGGCAAAAGGTACGCCAAGACAATAGAACAGCACTTCCACGCGTATGTGCGGGGGAGAAGGGGGTAGCTTTGATGCGATAAAA
>RHPI01001715.1:263260-295237 GCA_009103225.1 Chlorokybus atmophyticus
GGGGGGGGGGGGGCAGTGCAACCAACTTTGTCGCGTTAGGCTTGACAGAAGTGATTCCGACTTTCCAGAAACAACAGCATCCATTGAGCACATCTTTGCAAATGTCGCCAGCGCCACAGGTATGTTGCACTCACGCAGTATTGTTGAGGCCCTGTGTTTACTGGTTGGTCCGTCCAGGCCTGGCTGATTACGTTCCTTGGTTGTCTTTCCTTCCAAACAAGAAGTTGAAGGATCTTGAGCATTGGAGTGACAGGTTTGAGAAGGTACACAAATAGGATGTGACTTGTGCTTGCATGGCAATTGCGCAGTGTGCATAAGTCGACACCGACAGAAGTATATGGGTTTCATTCCTGCAGGTGCTGTACACCAATATAGACATTGTGAGAAAGAGTATAACCAAGGGTGGCCCAGCCACCAACTTTGTACACCATCTGCTGAATGTACAGGTGCAATTTCTACAAACCCTATCATCTAGTCAGTCCTGGGATCATCAGTAGTTGTCCACTATTTCAAGCAAGGCTTTGTGCGTATTGAGGCTCTGTTGTCACTTACTTAGGAAGAGGAAGGTCTGACCGACAGGCAAGTCATGTTGCTATGCAACACGCTGGTGGGTGCAGGGAGTGAAACCAACAGCACAGGACTGCGCTATGCCCTGCCCTTGCTAGCCAGCTATCCAGAAACCCAGAAGGCCTTGCAGGTATGCACGATTTAATCTACCCTATTGGCTGTCAGGTGCAGCAAACCTTGCTATTGCTGAACTCATCAACCACCCTCGTACAGGGTGAAGTTGACAAGGTGGTTGGACGGGAGCGCCTTGCCAGGGCTGAGGACTTTGAGAGCATGCCACTGCTGCACTCTTTCATCAAGGAGACCTTTCGCTACAAGGTCAATCTTGTTTGGCTCTCAACTAGCTCTCAACTGCCAAGCTTTACACGCATTGCTGTCGTCCACGTCTCACTCTCGCTGTGCACAGCCGGTGCACGCCCTCGGCCTGCCGCATGCCACAAGCGAGGACTTGGAAGTCATGGGGTACAGCATCAGGCGAGGCACACAGCTGTTGATTGACTACTGGACGCTCATGCGGAGCCCCAAGTATTGGGATCAGCCCGACATCTTCAAGCCGGAAAGGTTTTTGCAAGACGGTTCGCAGGTGGGTTCATGCAGCCATGGTCAAGTGTTGTGAGAGCAAGCATCTTGCCTTGCTAGCTTGCTACTTGCACTGATGACTGCTGCTACAGTTCAAGGTGAACAATCCGGCATTCATACCGTGGGGCATGGGCCGGCGCGTGTGTCCTGGGATACTGCTGTCACAAACCGAGCTGTTGACTGTGCTGAGTGCTGTGCTGCTCTGCTTTGACATTTCAACACCCGATGGCAACCCCATTCAGCTTGACGAAGTTTATGGACTGACACTGGCGCCTGTGCCTTACAAGCTGAAGTTTTCCGTGCGACCTGGAGCTGAGAAATTGATTGCGCAGTAGCTGGTTTCTTTGGCTGCAGTGTCAGTGTTACTCACCAGGCAGTCATTATCATAGTGCAATAGGGTAGCCCGAATACTCAAGTTGTAATGTAAATTGTATAGTAGTTGTGACTGATGCGGTGCAGGGATGGGAATACCTGATATACCGGTGTCAATTGAGGGTGTTATTTTGTTGAGATGACTTCAGAAAAACAGAAAAACTTGTTGACAGCTGCAAGTGATTCTGCTGGTATTGTTATCTTGCTGCGGTATTATATAAACCTCTCCACCACATGCACTGCCCCATTAGCTTGTGTGTACAGGATATGCGCGAGACAATTGGCGACATGCATGACGTCACAACAGCATAGCATACCAACCGGCATGCAAACACAGTCACATACACCACCACCGGGCTATATTGACTGCCTGTTTACCTACCACACTACCCTACTCTAGACCTCCACGTTAGGCATGCATACATGCGTATTGTTGGTTGATTACCTGTGCAACACACGAGCAGCAGTGTGTGCCTAAGCGTTGCCTTTAAGATGTTTACCATATGCTCGCACTCTTGTTATGGAGGAGTCACTAGCTTGTAAGTGCAAGAGTGCATCTTGTGTAGTGGTGAGACTGTTGATTGGTGATAGTAAGAGTGCATGCCTTGCCCCGGATATGTAGAAAGTGAAGTCCATAAACTCTTGATAAATATCATTGGTTACCCATTATGCCAATGCAATACTTGAGTTGTGTGCCTGATGCTGCTTTGCTACTCTGCAGGTAGTTGCCCCAGCCCTTATTACGCCGTGCTCCAGATCTGACTGCCTCATCAGCATTGCGCACATAGGACCCAGCCCCTAGTTGTGTATGATTAAATTGCTTGCGGTAATGGTTGTGTGCTTGGTAATGTATTGTGCGTGCTTGTTGATGCCTATGCTTTGTGGCCCCTTTCGTTTCATTACACTGCCGTATGTTACCGCGTCGTAGCTGGTGGTGTACAGAAGTAATGCTGCCTTCAAAGAAAAGAGCCACGAGGAGAGAGTGGGCACAATGGGAGAGGGGAGGAAGCAATAAGGCCTTCTCTTATACATTTTGCGCACGCGCGGGGGGAGAGAGAGAGAGAGAGAGAGAGAGAGAGAGAGAGAGAGAGAGAGAGAGAGAGAGAGAGAGAGAGAGNAGAGAGAGAGAGAGAGAGAGAGAGAGAGAGAGAGACCCTCGTTAAAGCTAGCGCGTGTAGACCCCACGCAATAGGTTAAGGCAGCTTGTAAATGGCTTTATTTGTAACCAACACTGCTGTGTACCAACCAACTCGGTTGTGTTTGATTGCAGTATCAGCATACCATCATGTTCATATTATGACTATTGGTCAAGTGACAACCTTTTCTGAACTTAAAACAATTTATGCAACATGGCTAGTGCAATGGCTAAAAATTGAATGTAGATTCATGTTTATAACAAACCAAAACATATCACCTCGTTGATTGATATACTTTATGCAAGTGCATATAGATAGAGCAAAAGCATAAATGTATAAGTTATGTGCTCTTCACAAAATGTATTCGGATTGAAATGGTAATGCGTGGCATAAAATTGACGAAAGAATGCAATCGTTATAAGTCATATGTGATGCACCTACCTTACAGGCAATATCAACACGTGATAATGTGTGAACATATTGCATGCCACATTCAAATGTCGTAAATACCTTGCAACAACGATTTGCATGCTACATTCATGGATTTGAATCATTGAATCATTAATAAAGTAGCAATATTGCAAGCGTTACGCATGTACATTTGCATATACTTAAAAATGAAACTTGCATAACATTGCAAACATTGCGACATGTATAAGATAGAAGTAAGCCCTGAAATGTCTCATACACAATCTAAGACACATTCACGTGTGCATCAGTCAAGAAGCAGCCCCTTGCTAAGGGTCACGCGTTACGCTACGTAACTCGTCGCTACTGGACTCGTACAGCGACGCTGCTCCCTAATCAAAGTGACGCTGCTGTGCGCACCGTTAGGCTAAGCTGACAGTCAACCCGGCGGCACCTGCGGCGGCGGTTGGGAAGCAGTAGGCGGCGAAGAAGGGTGACTACGACAGTCCGACTGCTCAGTGTACACGAAGGCAAGGCGCTGGCCAGGTCAACACCGAGCAGCAGTCGTTGCATGCTGCCGCTTGACTAAGAGGGACTGGACTGGGGACTTGGGGCAGTGCTGGAGTCTGGAGTCGGAATGGGCAAGTGGATGGAGGCGGCGTGATTAGCAGGCGGCGGCTGCTGCCGCCGCTGGTACACGGTGAGGTCATGTGCTTCATAAGCAACATTGATCTTGCGCAAGCAAGATCGGCCACTCTATGTGGGGAAGATTTCTTGTGCGTATATTCAAGCTGGTTGATTACACTGAGCACTGGCCACGTACTACTCAATCAGCCCAAGCGACAAGATCACAGTGAAACTTTGCAAATAGAATGTAATGTGGGGCTTTCTTGGGGCCAGAACGCTGCTTGCAGCTGTGACTTCATTGTCTAAGTCTAAGGTTAAGTCCAAGTCTAAGTCTAAGGTTGTTATACTGGACCGGTAGTACTGCACCTTGCCAAAGGCAGCTTTGGTTTGCTGTCAAAGTCACAGTGCACTAACACGTGTTAGCATACGCGTAAACCAGTGGAGTAGACGAAAACAATGAGTGCAACGCACTGTTGCTGTTGTCGTGTTCGCTGTGTAAAGCCCATTGGCTGCAAGCAATAGTATGGAGTTGTAACCATCGTGTGTTGTGGCAGTGGAAAATCCTCACGCAATGACACTTGCAAACGCTTCCCTGTGACAACACAGCTAGCGCACACGCACGCGCGCGCACACACGCATGCCCTTGACATCATCCAGCCATGATGACGGAGCAGCAGAGATTCCGGAAAGCACCGCTGTTCTTCCTGATCGGTCTGCTGGTCATTGCGACGGCGGTGCTGCTGCTCGGCTTCTCGCGCGTGGCCGTGCAGAATGGCCGGCAGGCATGCAGCATTGATCAGGAGTCCCGCCAGGCGCTTTTGCAGGACTTGCAGAGGGCGTTGTTGACTCGTGGTGAAGCCAACACCAGTGCTGTTGTTGTTGGCACGCACGCAGCTGCTTTGGAGTGTCCAGCATGCCCAACAACCCCACCCGAACAACTGCAGCTGTCGTGCCCCGAGTGTGAGACTTGCCAGCAGTGTGAAGAGTGCCAAGCATGCCCGCCATGTGTTGCTCAGTCGGGTGCAGTTGTTGAAGAAGGTGTAGGAGTCTCCGGGTGGCACGCGTACCATGACATGGCGTGCGGGGAAGTCCTTACCAACAGGTGGAAGCGCCGCCTTTGCTTCTCGCCGTTGGACATGCGGTTTAACGCGCAACAGCAAGACACGCCGTGGGTGTTGCCCGAGCTCTCTCTGGAGCTAAGAGTGACCGGTGCGTTGGCTTTGGCTGGTGGTAAGCAAGGGAAGTTGGCACCCGTTTGCAACGACACGATGCGGATACAACTCATTGGCGATGACGTGCACATCTCGCCGTCGGGCGTGGAAGAGGTCGCCTGCGGCGTGTACCGACTGCGGGTCCAACTGCCCGCTGCCAATAGCTCGTACGTTGCGAGGGTGCGGATACTACACGTCGACGGCGAGGGTGGAATTGATCCTGAGTACATCATGACGTGGCTAGAGAATGTTATGGGCAACCCCAAGCTGCTCAACCAAGGCCCCATAGTGTACAACCTCGACGCCGGCATCAAAGGCCGCCTGTATGTGCGACACACGCCTCATCCTGGCGGCGCTCTCGAACTCAGCTGGCCAGCCACCCCTCTGGACTACCGCCAGGTAGGTGGACTTGTGTGTAATGTGGGTTCGACAACGTTGTGTTGGAAGGGTGCTACATCGACACAAAGGCAGGATGTGAAGAATCAATGCTTACTTTTGTGCAGGAGTTGCCAATCTGTAAAGGTGGCGATACGCCAGGTCGGTGGAGCAGGGCGCAAAACAGGTTGTACCCACCATTTCTTGGCGAGCATCTCAACTGGCTGCCGTACACTTGCCGATACAACATGTACACGAGCTCAAGCCTGCGGACATGCCTCGTGTCAAAGCTCCCAAAGCGCGTCACTATCCTCGGCGAGAGCATCATGGGTCAGGTATGTGTATAGTTGTTCTCGGCATTTGTGCAGGCACACACACTGACACACGCACACGCACACATCACATTATGTGCAAGCATGACATTGTGTATGACTGCTGTAGACCCCACGTTGGTTGACACGTGTTGTCCTGCACACACGCAGATGTTCTTTTTGTTTGCAATGCACGCGAGCGGCATGAAGCTCCGGTCCGAGACATGGCCGCAGGGCGGCTTTTACTGGCCGTCGAGCGAGGTGGAGTACCACCGTAACTATGCCAACGCGGACACGGAGGTGTTCGACCACATCAGTCTATTCGAGCGCCACGGGCTGTACTCCGTTATTGAGGCCATGAACCAGAACCCCGAAGTGTTCCAGTCGGGCCACCTCGTGATCGGGACCGGACACAACGACATGATGCGCAAGACGTTCGCCACATTTGAGGAGAACCTTGCGCTGCTTGTCAAGACACTCAAAGAGAACAACTACAAAGGCCAGCTCATCTACATGACCGCACCTGTCCGGCATTATAAGGCGTTTGGAGGCCACCCCGACGAGTGTGTTTGCCCTGATGGCCGCCCACACAACTGCACAACAAACCCAACAGACTGCTTGTAAGTGCCGTGCCGCTCAAACACACAACCGCCTAGCATTTGGTGAAGCGTTTGCATGTGCATGTGCGTGTGCGTGCGCGTGTTTGCGCACGCCTGCGCATACGCGCGTGCACGTGTGTGTGCTTGCGCGTGTGCTCAATTTGGTTTGTGTGGGCAGGTGCGATTGCGCAAAGTATTATGAGTGGTTCTATGAGTACCCGCCTGGGGCAAAGGGGCTAGCATACAGCGATCAGGGTTTTCTAGACGCTCCGCACGCGTGGAATGCAGAGGGCAAGAACAGGGTCCAGAACGGCATCGAGCTCCCGCTGATGTGCAACACGTATAATCGTGTGAAGCTGGCGAACAAGGTCGCCGTGGCCACGCTGCGCAAGGCGTTCCCGTGGCTCATAGTTCTTGACTACGAAGCCATCACAGACCCTCTGCCTTCCGATTTCTGCTTCGACGGCCTCCATTACGGCTGCTTCCGCAATCATGTGGAAGAGCGCAAGTTGGGGCCCTGGCAGGTAATGTTGGGGCACAAACATTGGCATGTGTCAATGTTGTGTTGTTCATGTTTACTGACTCAGATGCTCGGTTGATCCGCAGTGCCGAAATCTGGCGAATAGAGCAGTTGCCAATGTGCTCGCCAACATTCTTTGCAACGAACAATAACGAACAACAAGCAAGTGGTGTGCGCGCGCAAAACATTGTACCGTAGAGAAGGGAGTACTTGTGTACTAGACAGCTATTTATTGCATTGGCAGGTGCAGTTGTTTGTGCACCTCGGCTGCAGTTGTCTTTTTGAGTACTCATCAAGTAGATTGGTTGTGAACATTCTGCGTGCATGCAGTCAATGCTGATAAATTCATGCTGCGTTGCGTTGAGCGTGCGGGTGAGCCTTGCCGCTGTGTGCTGACGTTGTTGCCACTCAGCAAGGCTCACCTGATAATAGTGCAATTCACGAATGCTTGCCAACAGCAAGTAAAGGGGTAGTGCTGTTCACCGCAAACAATGTGGCATTGCTGGTCGAGCAGGGTTTTGTGAGAGATGCAAAACGGTTGTCGTTGGATACACATTCGAGGTGCTGTTGTGTGCACACGCGCGCACATGTGCGCATTTTGCCACTGCCCTTAGAAACAAATCCCGTTGCATCTTTTATGCACAACAGCACAATCCCTGCATTCAGCTCGGAGAGCACATGCATGAAGCATTCGTGTCTTGCATATTGTGCACAACACCATCACACACACCATCAGTGTCATTAGACTCTCAAGGGTAAAGCTGCGTTCAGCACCGCAGATACCAGCCCCAACACTTGGCCAAATTCGCGTGCGCCTGCTGTGTGTCATCACCCGACGGCGGCGGCGGTGGAGCATGTGGCTGCGGGCGGCAGGCTGGAGGCTTAGGGCGTCGCTGTCGTCGTCGCTCCTGCTGCAGCACAGCTGCGAACAGCAGGCCGCTGGGCACAGCAGGTCCTTCGCCGCAGCAGCGAAGCGCAAGGGAGGAGGCGCTGCACCATCAGGAGCAGGAGCAGGAGCAGGAGGATGGGAAGGTGAGGCGGCAACTAGGGCGGGCATGGCCGGCGCCGTGGCCGCCCTAGTCAGGGAGTACGCTGGTCTCAGGGCTGGGAGGGCGTCGCCTGGGGTGCTGGAGTCCCTGACGGTGGAGGCTTACGGGGCCAGGACGGCCCTGAAGGCGGTGGCATCGGTGTCGGCCCTGGACGCCCACATGCTCTCGGTGGTCCCCTTTGACGCCTCCCTCGCCCCGGCACTGGAGAAAGCTATTAGGGAGGGACCACTCGGACTCAACCCAAGGCTGGAGCGAGAGTCGGCCGCCGCATCCATACTCGTGCCCATACCCAAACCTACACCGGAACATAGGAAAGCACTCGTCAAGATGGCATCGCAGGCAGCCGAAGACGCCAAGGCAATGCACCATTCCATGCATGCATTGTGTTATTTTGTGCCTCTGGTTGGACTGACTCTCATTGGGTTTCAGCAGTCGCTAGGAACATGTTCACACCATCATCTAGTGCGACACTGCACGTGTGTGCAAGCCACCAGCGCGCACGCACGTCCGCGTGTGCATGCATGTGCAGATGCAATTGCAATTGCAATCGCGTGCTGGCATGCATCATGTTGCAGTCAGTCAGTCACCCAGTCAGCTGATACATGGGAGTGCGATGTGCAGGTCTCAATGCGAAGGGTTCGGAAGGAGGCGCTTGAGGAGGTTCGCGCGAAGAAGAGCGAGATGGCTGAAGATGACTTCCGCCGCATAGAAAAACAGGTGCGGTGAACATTCATCCATGACACATTGCACAAAATCCCAAGCATGCCTTGTTTCAAACCTGCCATGCCACGCTTCATTGCAGTCTATCCCGACGCGACAAGTTAAACTACTCAACTCATCCCTCGGTGTTCCTTCTCTTGCTGCGCAGATACAGGCATTGACCGACGAGCACATCAAGCAAGTGGGTGACTTGCTGTCCTCAAAAGAGAAGGACATCTTGGCATGAGTGGATAGCATGTCATGAGCTGTCTGCTTTGCTTGTCCTTTTGCAGTTTTGCTTTTCTTTGTTGTTGCATGCTGGCACATTGCCCGCCCGTTACCGCGTAGCTGTCATGCTAGATTGTTGGCTGTCTGTGATAAACTGCGCTGTAAACTGCAGCCCATCTTGTCATGGTATATGATTGCGTTGCAGTCGTAGCGGGTTGACTTGCACCCAACACGCATTAGCACACGCTGAACACAGCGCACAACAAATGACCCTTTTGAGGCAACGGCTCTTGTTACATCAGAATGCGTAGGGCGCAATTACAAGGCAAGTCACAAGTCCACACAACTGCAGTTCACTTCATAGCACAAGTAACAGCACTGGCGCATAGCCTCAGTGCTCTGTCATGCCAGCAGAGATGGGTTGCATGCATGCTGTGGGTTGCGTGTGGGCTGCATGCACTGGTTAGGAACTCAGCTAACATATACAAATGTGCTATCATACGCTGTGACTGCAATGTTCACCGAGCAAACATGCAGTTGCTTTCTCATGATGAGGGTAACTGAAAGCGAATCAAGTGCAGGACAAGCACACTGTGATGACAATTTGCACGAGCACGCTATCTTTATTTTGATGAATGAAGCAATATCATGTGTCAATTGTATTGAAACTGAGGCTAGTAACGCTGCTTCAGGCAATGTGAACAGCACATGCAATATGCCTATGCATGACTACACGATAACATGGTAGGGAATTGTTGTGTGATGTAGCGATAGGAATAGCCCGGTGGTAAGTTGATGTGATTAATTGTTGGTATGAGATTGCATGTGCCGTATGCTGCATGCTGCATGCGTCATGCAGCACTGAACTGTTCGCGGGGGTTGACGTGACGGAGGGGTGGCAGAGCACGCAGCACATCACTGCACATCATCGCACTTTTTGCCGTTCGTTCCTTCCTTGCTGCGCGCCACTACCGCTTCTCACCTTCGCCTGCTGCCTGTGCTTCACAGGTTGGTTAATGTTGGTTGGCTGCCTCCTGCTGCTCGACGCTTGAATTGCATTGCACATAAGGCACTTAGTGTGGTGTAGGATAGGTGGTAAAGGCCCCGGGTGTTAAAAAAGAGTGTTGGTGTTGGTTGCTTGTGCTTGTGCTTGTGTGCTGGCTACTTACAGATGAGCATGTTTGTGAGATGACTACGATGCATACCCTATGCTATGCATGCCACCGGTTGACACCTTGCATAGTGTAGCATACTATCTCTTATACGCACTGCTGCAACGTATCATGTTGTTTTTGTTGTAAATCCACAAAATTGATGTGATGCAATCGTCAATGTGTTTGGTAAGCAATCAAGCCTGAACAACAATTCACAATGCGTCCTCAGCGGCGTCCAACGCCGCAAGCACACCCGCCCGCACCTCTGCCGAAAGCTTGGTCCTCGGCCCGTTCGTCGAGTAAAACTTGCCCAGCTGCTGCACCGCAGACGACAGCTGCTTGCATGACTCCTGCAAAGTAAAATTGAAGCGTGTTAGGCCTTGATCGATGAACACGCGCTGCGAGATGAGCGGTGTTGTGACCCACACCGCACAAAGTGCATTCTTGCCTCAGCGGATACGAGCGGACTGTCTCGCCATCGTGAGACAAATGTCCGCACGAGCTCTTTCGCCCCTTCTGCCTGTTTCCGAACCTGTGAGGGACAGTAAAACACCAACCCAACATCAAAAGTTGGAAACTTGCATGCACAACAACACCACCATCAACCACCACCGCCAAAAACAACAAGGACAGTAGAGAGGACAACAACAACTACGCACCTGCAGCTCTGAGGCCCCGTCAGCTTCGGCGCGGATGGTCACGCGGAGGGCGTCCACGAGGGCGAGGGCGTCCGTGCGGTAGCGTGCGGGCACGTTGGGGTTGGAGCGGGAAGAAAGCCGGGGCAGCGCACGCAGGATACCCTGCGACCGGGCGTTACTTGTTTACTTTGGCTGCAGTCAAAAAAGCAGCGCACAATGCTCACACACGCATGCAGGCATGTATGTGTGTATGCCTATATGCCTGCGTGCACGCGCGCGCCCATACGCGCATGCGCCAATGTGCATGTGTGTGCGTGTGCATTGTGGGTAGTCAACAACACGCAATGGACTGTACTCTAACACACAATCATGTGCACCCAATACCAGTGATATCACCACAACATCAATGCCAGAACATTTGCAGCTCAGTGTTAGAACAATCTCAACAAGCTCCAACTGTTACCACACATTGGTCAACGCCCGTGCCGTGGGTATTATGTGCCAACAGAATCACACCATCCACTGTGGTGTCAAGGCATGGTGGCATGAGCGTCGACAACAACCATGTGCCAGTTGCAAAACACAACGCTGCCTTGCGGGCTTGCAGTGCATGACAGACAGGAAGCAAACGAGACATGAGCCCTCTGCGTGCGCGTGTGGGACAAGCGTGTGAAAGCACTGTGTGCTTAGCGTTTGTCTTTACCCGACCAGAAGTAGCGAAGAAAATAAGGGAAAGCATTCGTTGTAATGTTCGTACTTAGCTAACAGTGCATGCTTACGGCACAACCACAGCACTTACCGAGGCGTCGCCAGCTGCTGCTGAATCAGCTCTAGCCGCCTTGGCAGTCAGCGACGCCGCCGCCCACGCTGCCACTACCCCCGTCAACGCTGTCACCGCCGCCCTCCTGGACACCCCCGCCTCCGCCCTCGCCTCCGCCCTCACCGCAGGCGGACACCCTGCTTGCCTTGTACTTGACGTCAGCGGCGACCTCCTCCTGCTCGACAGCGACGACGAGGAGAAGGAGGAGGAGAACGACGTCAAAGGAGGAGGCAGCGGTAGCAGCGATGCCAACACTGAGGTCACCATAGAGGACTACAGCCACACCGCCGCCGCCGCCGCCCCTGGCCTAGTGTACCTCCGTCTCTGTCCCTATCTCTGTGCTTGTCTTTGTGGGTGTGGATGATATGGGCGGCGGGGGCGGCGTCAAGGACGATGATGATGATGAGGAGGAGGAGGAGGAGGAGGATGACCTCTATAGCCAGCTGTACGGCGACGCAGTGACGGACGTGCCTGCGGGGGTCGACGCCCAGCATGCGGAGGAGCCCCCGCATGCAGCGGCAGTGGCGGAGAAGGCGGCAGTCGAGGAGGAGCCTCCTCCTGCTGCTGCTGTCGCCACCGTTGCAATTGTGCAGCAGCAGGATGTGGCTCCCCTGAACCAGGAGGAAGAGGAGGAGGAGGAGGAGGACGACGACGACCTCAACATCCTGCTTGACGACAGGCCAGCCGTCGTCCCTCCACCTCCCAAACGAGTAAGACATCATATCCAAAGCATTTATCAGGTTTACCCAAGCGCACTCACTTGACATTATCTAAGCCATCAATGTGTTTAGTTGAACCGCATCTGAATCCACTTGGTTCAACTCTCAGTACAAAGCTTCACTATCTGCTCAGCTTCATTGCTTGCTTGATTTTTTGGCTGTTCCTCCTCGGACTTACAAATAAGGCGAGCGCAGTGATGATCATCGTCGTTGATGTTGACTGCGTTATCATGAGCATCATTACCAACTGTTCCTTTGCATCAAGCAGTGTTTACTTAGTGAAATATATATGACGTGTTGGCATCTGAAGCACATACATCACTGCTGTGCCCTTGCGCAATCAGCGTGTTGGCACAGCTGTGGAGTCAGCGTGCGCGGCATTAACTCATGCGTATCGTAGGCTCGCACAGAGCCCGATGGAGGCAGTGCAGGCGAAACTGGCGGGCAGGTTGTTGTTGGCGCCGACAATGACGCCAATGTCAACGAGGATGATGAGGATGATGACGATCTGAACATCCTCCTCGATGGCGACACACCCGCCGCTCAGTACCAGCGCCAAGCCGCTGAGGTCAGTGCACATGGGTGGATTTGTGGGGGGGTTTGCTACAGTTATGCTGTAGCACAAACCCGCTTAATTCAGTGTATGCGCATGATTGATTGAGTGGCTATGTTGCACATACACAGCAACAGCAGCGGTATTTGCGGCCTGGCGCTGCGGGTGTTTCTTCTCTTCCTCCGCAGCAGCAGCCTTCAGCTCTGCCAGGATTGCGACCCGCTCAACCGCAACTGCAGCAGCAGCAGCAGCAGCAACAACAACAACAACAACAACAGGTGCGCCCTGCCACGCACGGCTCGTGGGCCCCGGCTGCTGCTGTTCCTCCAGGAGGCGCAGCAGAAGGAGGGGGAGGAAGAGCAGAGGGAGGAGGTGCTGCAGTGGCCGCGCCACAGCAAGTAGGCTGTCATGTACCAGAGTTGATCGGCATGCGTGGCTTCCTGTGCACGTTCATGTTTGTGCATGTGTCTGCATCCATACCTGTACAAGTGTGTGCGTGCGCGTGTGCTTGTGCGCCTGTGTGTAACATCAGAGAGGGTTGTGCGTCACACAGGATATCAAGAAGGTGTCGATAGCGGAGGCGTTCACCGGCGTGCGCAGCGTGCTTGAGGTGGACTTGGACACGGTGGAGGAGCAGCCATGGCGTCACCCTGCAGCGGACCCGAGCGACTACTTCAACTATGGTTTCAACGAGCAAACGTGGAAGGAGTACCAGCGCCTGCACCAGCAGAAGCGCCAAGAAGCTCTCCAGCGCGCAAGGACCCGATCAACCCCTAACCACAATTACAACAATAACAACAACAACAATCACCACTCCAATATGCGCAGAGGAGGCTTGGCAGGCCCGCATCGCGTGGGCACGCAGAACGGTGCCGAAGGCCACGTGCAGATCCTCACCACCACGCCCGAGGGTGGAGGCGAGTCTCAGGATGAACGTGGTGGCAATGGCAGCCCCGTCAGTCCCGCGCACCATGACTGGCGCCCGCCCATGAGTGGGCACCAAAGAGGCTTCTTTCCACACCACCCTCACATGGGACCCGTCGGCCCCATGGGACCCGGCTTTCCGGGACCTTTCTTCCCGGGACCCGGGCCCTTCTTCGGGCCCGGCCTCCCGCCCGGCATGCATCCCAATGCGTGGATGCCCAACGGGGTACGTGGTTTTGGGCTCTTCACATGCGAGCTATGATTCGCATTTGTTGTTGCCTGCTTATGTGCTGATGCAATACGTTGGGCTTCCAGGGTATGCATTGGAGGGGTGGTGATGGCAGTGGCTGGAGGGATCGGTAGCAGCAATGTGGTGTGCATGTATTTAGCGCTGCGCGTGTTGTGGTGTGTTACTGCTGCATGCGTCCAGGCTGTGTATAGGCTACTCTAAAATAACGGCTGCGCCAAGCACTGACCGACAGGGATCTCCATCGTAAGGTTGGGAGCGGTGCAGTTTTGCCAAGTATCATGCTAAGATGCTAAAGGTATACAAGGGATTTACATCTTTCCGGGCCGCTAGATGTGGCTCTGTGCATGCACATGTGGTCAACTTAGATGACCAACAATCAAGACAGCATGGCACCCCGCTGCGTGCGCAGCTGTATCAGATCACAGGCAAATCAGTATAATGCACAGCAGGTGCCGGTCTTGCACAAAGTGCCATGCAGTAAGTTGGTGCAAGCGCGGTGAGGATTGCTGCATAGTCCAGCTATGATTACTCGATGATGTGCGCAGACAACCGCGTTGGATGACCACACAAGTGATTCACAGTCAATCGTTTGCACAACTTACTCACTGTACAGGGTACATTACAGGGGCCCCATTGCACGAAGACACAGGCACAGGCACAGCACTAGGCAAAACTGCATACACACCAATCGCAACATGGTTGCACCTGCGACCTAATGCCCAAAGCAAGCATGCGGTTGTGTGCATGGATGACTGCTGCGTCCATTTAGCCAGCAACCGAACCCAACATGATGACTACCGCATCACGCAACCACAAAGCACAAAGCAGCACAACTCACAGAGCTGGCCTGGAGAACAATACAACAAAACAACTGCTGCTGGCACAAGGCGCACCACACAATCAGCGTGACTTCTCTCTGTATACACAAGGTTTGGTGTGCATGTGCGTGTGGATGCCTACACCCACACCACAACACAGGCGTCAACTGAGGCGCTACCAACTTTGGCGCTACTGCTACGCTGCATCTACAACCTCCAGTGCTAACTGGCAATTGGACAGGGGAGGAATGTATAAGTACAAGTTTGTTCTTTTCGCTTTTCTACTCAATGGGTGGAGTGAGCATAACTTCATGCTTGGCTTCTTCCTGTACAAATGAGCGAGCACAGAGCGACTTCACCCAGCGAGGCTTCAATATGGCTGCCTTCCTTGCTGGCTTTCAGCTCAGTGCTGGGAGCGGAAGCGAGGCTGGTGCACGCGGCAGGCCAGGCCAGGGCGGCGGACGCCTCTGCCGTCATTGCTGTTGTTATTGTTGCGGGGGGAAGTGGGGCTGGGGCTGTTGTTGTTGCCGTTGACGCCGCCGGGGCTGCTTCGCCTGCTTGAGCGAAGCAGGAGGGTCCTCAACTCCTTGGCCCTGTCGCTGTCCTGGGGCTGGAGCAGCCCACCACCGGCAGAGGGGGCGAGCAAGGCGGGGAGATCGTCAAGAGCGAGGAGCTCCTCGGCCTCCTCGGCGGTGAGCTCAGCGTCAGAGTCAGCGTCAGGGTCCGCCGCCGTAGGCGCACCAGCAGCCACGTCACCCTCCTCGGCCAGCAGCCACTGCTTCATCCACCGCTGCGTGAAGGCCGGATCGCCGCTCTCCACCTTCGCCCACCACTCGGAGCTGAAGTCCTCCACGTCCTTGTCGCCCTCCTTGTCTTGGACGTTGTCCTGCTTGGTGTCCACCTCAGCTGCAGCAGCAGCAGGAGGAGTCCATTCCTTGGCCTCAGCCCTCAACATACCCATGCTGTGCTGGCCTGCTCCTCCTCGTCCTGCACCCTGTAAGTCCTTCGTCCTCCCCCTCCTGGACAACAATGTCGCCGACGCCGCTGCCAATGCCGCCACCGCCCAGGCCAATTGTCCCGTAAATACGTACACGCAACGTCCAATGCAATAATTATAGGGAGTATTGGCGCTGCGCAACAGCCTTTGTTTTGTCGCTATGTGAGCAATGGACCACATTTTTGTCTTGCCTTGTCAGCGCCACATCAGCTCTGGAGCCGGTGCCGATTGGGGAAGGTGATCGGGTTCGGAATGCCGCTTCAGCAATACAAAGGCTGCTTGCTTTGCATGAAGGACTGAAGAGGCGATGCAGCCAAATTCGCGTCACACATGTTGGCTTCATTGCATTCGGTTCAGTAACCAACAGCCATTGTATATATGACCCTCGGTACCATATCATGATATGTCAACTTTGATGCGCTTTACGTCCATTTTCGAATATTGTGCGAACCTTTTTGTTGCACAGTATTGGTGGCGAGCATTAATGTGCATATATCGAGGTTTGCTTTCTTCGGTCCAAGCACAAAGTGCTTACACTGTGCATTCCCGTGTTGCATGCACATCGTGCCAATTGTAATTGAACTTGTATGCACAATATGGTTGTTATGCTTGTGCTTGGATTGAGTGTGCATTGTTTACTTATGGTAATGGCGATGTTGCGTGCATAATGTGCATATGTATATATGTCTAAGTTGTGCATAATGAGGTTGTGCATACACAGACATTAGACTGTACCACTTGTTGCGTAAATCTGTTGCTCTTGCTAACATTTTGCCTTCTTGCATGCATGCTTTGCCTCCGCTTTGTTACATGCATGCCAATACCGAGAGCATTCAATCAGGCTCAACATACCTTCACGCTTTACTTTATGAAATTTGCGTCATGATGTGTGTGCTACATGACTATTTTTCTTGAATCTTTAGTGGACAGCTTATGTATATGATTACAATAAAAGGGTTTTTACGCGTAGGTCAATTTATTACTTATTACTACTTCCTTTCAGCGTAACTGGTACGACGATATAGTAATTTATTATGCGAAGTTGTATCTCAATCACGGTAAATAAGTGTAAGATTGCGTTATGTAGGCAACCTTTAGATATCATAACAGGTGTCTCGTTGTATACCTTTGTACGAATCATGCTTCAGATCACGTAACGATATCAAACAGATGCATATATGTAATACTTTTTTAAATGTTTATGCATTGAGTTCGTGAACTAATGGAGTAGTGCGGATAATATACATGATTGTTATAAATTTAACAAGTATACTGTATGTACACATTATGTGCAAATTGTTAAGATATTACCCCTTTTTTGGTACGCATTTTATCATCATGTACAGATTAATAGTATCAAGCTGTAACCGTTACAATATTAACCAATTATCATGCTGCGGATATCTATATGTGTGGAAGCCTTTTTTGAGGGTTTCATTACAATTTTGGTACGCCAGCGTAGCCCACAATATGTAGGTTTCACTCTATAGGGTGCAAGGCTTGCACCTTCCCATGCAAAGTTGGCATGCTTCAATCGAAGCCGCTCCACTTGTACCTGACTTATTTAAAATGACTTTATGCTTTTATGTGACATGAGCGCTTTAAAATGCACTTAGAAACTTGAAACGCATGCTTACAAGCCAGGCAGAGACATCTGCAGAAACAAACAAGATCTTTGGCGCTGGAATCCAACACTGCCACCCACAGCATTGCGACCGTCCGATCTGGATGGAACCCACCATTGCGATCGCCACAACGGTCGAATCAATCATCTGAAAGGCTTGTTTTCACTGGTGTGGTGAAACTTTCATCACACGGGAAACTATTTCGTAAATTGGTAAATCCTGACAGTCAGTCTTGCTTGCGACCCAGCGGCCCTGCAGTAAGTTCACACTTTTATTTCTACTGTGAAGTCATTACTTTTGTGTGCCTGTCATGTCATCCTGCAGGGTGTGACCGCTGGCGTCTCCGCCGTCGTAGCCGTTGTTGCCGCCGCCGCCGCCGTCATTGTCGTCGTCGCCGCCGAGTGAGCAGGTGCGTTTGTGTGCGGCGTCTCTATCACGGAAGATACGCACGCTGCTGCCCATCTCTGTCGACGCATGCTGGCTCTGTGCTGAGGCTAGGGCTGAGCGCTGACTTGGCCTGGCCCCAAGACCTGGCCTGGTCTGGTGTAATGACTGGTCCTAGCTTGGTCCGTCGGAAGTCCGTCAGTCTGTGGCGCAGATGCGTCAAGCTGGTAGCATGCGTTCAGGGTAGCATGCATGCAGGGTTAGGGTTGCAAACGCGCACACTACCACACTTATGTTCTTGAGCTAGGGTTTGCCATAATGCCAGTTGTTGTTTACAGGCTTTGCAGGCGCGGGCTGCGTGGATAGTAAAGGCGCTTCTAATGGCGCAGTCCGGTACGCCCACCACACACGTCTCAGCCAACAGGGGCGGCTTGAAACCTTACCTGGTAGGCAACAAGACATGGCGAGACACATTGACATGATGCTGCAAGCGAAAAACAGCAACACACCGATTCGCTTTTTCTCTCTCACTTGCTCGCACATTGCAAGGAAGTTGTCATGTGGTTGAGCTGAATGGCCAGATGTTTGCAGTGCAATTTTTGTCCAAGCCAGTGCATGTTTGTGTTGTGGTCTTTGTTCAGTGCAACATGCATGCATACATGTAATATTTAGCGGACATGCACCAACATCTCTCTCTCTTGCAGCCTTACATAGCGGGTGGGGCGCTTGCTCTCGCTGCCGCTGTGGTCATTAAAAACTCGAAGAAGGTGGAGGGAGGCCCGAAGGAGACCGTTGCAATCCCAGCCAAGGCCGTGTCGCACGGGCTTGAGGGCTCTGCGCGCGAGGTTGTTGCAACGCAGCCATCAGAGGTCACATACAAGGTACACACGGCCACGCTCCTCATGTTGAACTGTCTTCATTACACCAGACTCATCTTGTGGTGCATTTCTGTCTTATTCTGGTGTTGTGGTCTTGATGCGTTGTGGTAGTTGGTAGTTGTGTAATCAAAGCAGTTGGGTGTGTGTCATGTTGGGGTCTGGCACCCTTGCAGCGTCTCTCTCGTCACTGCACAGCCTGTATGTCCATGGAAGCCAGCAAAGGGCATGCCCTGAGCAAGCCTGCATGTGTAGTGTATTCTGATTCTTGTATGGCTGGCAACAAACATGCACGTGTGCGTGTTTGTCACCAGCTGCTGAGCATTTGTGTCCCATCCAGTTGCCAACTTTTCTGCTGCTTGCACCAACGCACTAACTTTGCTTGCTGTTTGCACACTTGCAGATGCAAAAGGGAGACACCCTCTTTGATGTTGTGTACCGCAAGGTATGTGCGCGGGGTTAACTTGAGTACAGTGCAACTCGCCAGTTCATATCTCGCTGCCTGTTTCTTGCTGCATATGCTGACTGGCACACGTGCACGCAGTACAAAGTCAACTCGACCTCAGTTACAAAGGTCGCCACCCTCAACAACATTCAGGATGTCAACAACGTGCCACCGGGTACCGACGTGATCATCCCTGTTGGCGGCAAAGTCAACCACAGAAGCAGCTGAGGCGCTAGCTAGTGTGACTGAACACACCGTGCCTTGTTTTTAAGGCCACCCACCTGATCCCATGTTTATGTTAGATCAACATCGCATGTAGTATACTTAGAGATTGGAAACAGCGCCCCACTGTGGCTGCTTGATATATCAATACATGACATAGCCCATGATGCCTTGCATGTGGAGAGTCTGCGCTGGGGATCTTTTTATTATCACTCAAGGCGGCTTTGCCAGCATGTTTGATGAGTAGCTGTTGCCTCAGAATGACATGTCGGATTACTACTAGTTGTCAACATGTGTTTCTAAGCAACTTTGTTCACTAGGGCAACATTATACAGTTATACCAGGAAAGGCCCGGTACAAATACAATCAGTGTAACACTACATTGACACCTAGTGAGTTGGCTTGTTTTGTGTAATAGTGCGGTGGTCATGCAGAGTGCCGAGTCAGCGATGGTGTTGTGTAATTTTATGGGGAACTGTGGGGCCAATGCAAGCATCGCAACCGCAGTACAGACACGCAACAGTCTCTTGGACAAGTGAATGTGGTAAATAGGTGGTGTAGTGGCATGTCTGGCTTGCCATGTATGTTGCCGCAACCTTTACATGCGCATATTTCATAAAATCAGCACACCCTGCCAATTTTACACGGAAGGGGGGCAATGTTATCCTAAAACACAACAGTACTGTGCTCTGAACGTAGAAAGGAGCAGGAGACCAGCTATTGTACGTATTGCTATACATGGAACTAAGAGTTACCGGTAGTATGTACAACACACGCAAAACAGAACAAAACACAAGTGCGACTTAGCCAACAAGGAAGCCCACCAGGATGCCAAAGAGGGCGCCCGCGAGCACCTCGGACTTCTTGTGCCCGATCGTCTCCTTGAGCGGGTATTTGGGCAGCGTGACGGTGAAGTTGCCCTGCGTGACCTGCACAGCGTCCTCGGCAACGGGGCTTTCGCCCGTGTCGGGCGTCCCGAGACAATCCGTCACCGCGGCCTCGAGAGCTATGCGCTCCCTCGCCGTGGCCACGCCGCCCGCCTTTCGTTGTTGTTGTTGTGACTGTGTACTGTTGCTCTGCTGCGATGCGGACGTGTACCCGCTTACGCTTGGCATGGAGTCGTCGACGGGGCTCAACGCCAACATCGCAGACGTTGATGAAGATGTTGAAGCACCATTACCGTTGAAGCAAGCATATCGGGACGGATCAGCTATCGCCGCTGATGCCATTGAAACCTTTGCAGGTATGAAGCAAAGCGGGTGAGCAGTGCTTGGTTGTGAGTGATACCCGTAGGCTTGGGAGGCAATTGCACTAAAATCCTACCTGGTTCAGTTTTCTGGCCTCAAGTGCGAGAGTGGAGCGCAAAGGGATCGGTTCGGGCAGAGCTGCTTGCAGATCGGCCAAGTCCGCAATGATCCTGTTCAGCTCGCCGGCATGGATGCCGGCTTGCTTGCGCACGCCCTGTGTGACACCGGATGGTAACTTGTTTGGACCAACATACAATCAACTTGCGTACTAGTACTGTTGCTATCTCATCTCGTGTGAGCGCATACCTGAGCGTCGTACATCACTATGCAAGCCAGCACAATGCAGACGGCGCATAGTGGGTCGTCCCAACCCCTGTGCCATGATACAAGCAAGGTTAGTGTAACACAACATTGTAGAACCACGAGAATCAGCAGACATCCCAGTGCACAGCTTGCATAGGCGCACGCGATACACGCGCCCACACAAGCAGAGCGCGCGCATGCACAGATAACAACACACCGACACACTTTGCATACGCGTATGTACGCACGCGCGCATACACCTTGCACGCAAGCATGCACACAGACATGTACGCTCACGTACCTTTCTAAGCCTGTTGCAGTGGCCAAGGCAGTGATTGCCTGCACAGACAGCATGCAAGCTCACAAGACTTAGTCATCTCCAGTCAGTCAAAATCGTCAGTCAACCCAATGCTTACCGCTGAATGTGATGACGGCATGCCTCCCGATCGAAACGCCTCTTTGATGGTGAACTTGCGGAATTGCTTCGTAACGGCAGCGGTTGTGAAAGGCTTGGCCGCCTGCGCCAGCACGCAAGCGACGGCTGCAGTCCATAACGCCTGTGCCACATCCACCGTACACAAACTCACAACATGCGTACAAGAACCACCCAACCAAAGCAAAAGCTGCAACTACAGTTAACTGTGTCGCAGAACCAGTAAACAGAAGGACAACTGATCACGTTGCTCCTGGCAATAAATGGCAATGCAGTTCGTGTTCAAAATTGCAAAATGCAAAGCTTTGCATGTCCCTCATGCAGTGAGACGCTGCTAAAGCAGTTGCTTTCAACCCAATGCGTCTGACTGCGCGTGGGCGAAACAGCTGAGTGCATTGCTTCTAAACAAACCAATCAGCCTTGTACCTGGTAGTTTGAACATGGGAGCAAGTATTTACTGCATTCGCAGTGACACTAGTGGCCTTCGACGTCTTCAGCCAAAGTGCACATATTGGCTGTAGACCAAGCATGCATTCATACCAGCTGAGCTTTTAGCAAAAATCACTTCTTGGATGAAAGCTGCTCAGCGTCAATGAAAGAGCCGTGGAGAGTAATGCCAACGACAAAACCTACTCACGACCTCTACCATTGCGATATGTGGCCTCCTTCCCTGCATGTGCTCACCAGGTGGGCCCCACCTTGTTATCTAAAAGAGTGCCAGCAGCAGCATGCACCTCCAGGCCACAGCGCACACCACCACCAGCAGGGGGAGGCGTGCTCCGCCTGCTCGGTGCTCGCAATGCGGCTTTCAGCGAAGGCGTAAACGTCGGCGAGCGTAGCACAGACCTTTCTTCCATCCGTGCTACAGCGCCCGCCGCCGCTATCGCCACCACCGCCATGACTGCCACGTGTCACGTCCTCCTCGCAGGCTGAGCTGGCCTTCATCACCACTCTGGTCTGTAGCTGAGCTGAGGGCGGAACGCAGCGCGTGTGCGCCGTCGATCATGCAATGGAGCCAAATCGACGGTCTGGAAAAGCCGGGAATGAATGAGTTTCATGTTACGAAGGGAGCTGGGGCTGGGGAAGAGTTCTAGAAAACTGGCCCTGATCAGCAATGGCACTTTGCACTTCCAAGGTTAGAGTGCTACTCACAGCTCAATTCTGTGCTCATGTCAAAATCACTTGAAGATGTCAAAGTTGTGCTTTTATCATATATCATATATCATGAGAGCCTTGACCCACGATTATCATAATCATGGTTCAGTTTTTACATATATTTATATACTTTCGTGTATGTGTGGCCATCAACAGTTATTGGTAAATGACAATAAGTAATGCTTAATAATGTTATGTGTTTCATAAAAGAGTTGACTCGCTCTGTGTAAGGGGTGCTGAGCTTAGCTATAATAAAGGCCTTCCTTATACAAGAGGTTGTTGCTTGCAGTTTGCTACTGTCCAGCGGGAGGGCTGCTTTTTGGCAAACGAGACTAGCGTAGCTTTTACTTTTCTTTATTGGATCCCTTGCGCATTCCGCCCTTTATGCATGCGCATTATTCATCTTGTCTTACACATGTGCATTGCCTTTGATAGATATTAAAAACAATTAATATGATGCTCAATTGCATTCAGCAAAAGCAAATTGTGTGTAAGATTTTGTCAGATATATGTTGTATGTTAGCAGCCTGCTCAACATGTTAAATCAGTCCTTTCTTATGTGCGTTGGTTATTCACTTGACAATCACATTACAGCATCTTCGCCATCAGGGTTATGAAAACATTGCTGACATGTTGAAAGTTAGATACCTCATGTACATACACATATGTACTATAGTCATTCGGCTGTTCACCATGTTTGATGACGCAGTAACTATAGCGTGTAATCAATTAGCGTGAAATGGTTGACTGGATCAGTTAGAACGAGGGTAAGTAGTGGCGGCATGTGTTTGGGGTATGGGGCCTGCCCCGACCTCGTATCGCGAAAAACGCGGCCGTTTTAATCACTAATCATGCTGCAATTGCACTGAATCCCTAGCGGTTTTAGTTCGCCGTTGGTAAGCAGTTGCCGCTGAGATAGTTTTCAGCATCTTTTACGCGTTCTTGCAATGATTGGCCATTTCGCTGCCTTTTTCGGCAACGGCTGTTGTCACCGTTGCGATCCCATTTGATCAATCTCATGCGTGACCAAATGGTGGCCTAACGATGCGATTTTTCGTTTACTTGAATCTTAACATTAAGGTAATTCAGGTTAGCATTATTTTTACATTTGTGACCTCGGCATTGCTCACTGAATTTCGCAGCACGTACCGTGGCGTAAACGTTACGTTGGATTGAGTTTTGTAACACTTAACTGCAAGCTGCTAGCCATATTGCACTATATTGCAGCATATTCATCAATGTTATTAATGTAACACATCAAAATGATTAACATGCAGCCATAAGCGGCCACGTATGCAGAACTGTGCTTAATTTTACATTTATTGGCATGCGCTTGACCCATTGGATGTCCTGTGGACGGCCAGGATCGTGTTTAAGCAGAATCAACGGTGTAAGGCTTGTTCTCGCCGCCTAGCCAATGAGAAGCAGGCGGGCCGCACAAACTGCCGCGCAGCCCGGCAGTCGCGGGTGCCGTGTGATGGCCCTAGCGCGGGATGTGTGATGTAGGTTGAATGCCGACAGGCCGGCCGGCCCAATAGGCGTGATGGGCGTAATGAATCTGCGCTTATAGCATGTATATATGCTCTTAACGTTCCAGAGCATCTGATGCTCTTGGTCGCCAAGAGCATACGATTTTTGAGGATAACAGTATGCTCTTACAAAAGGGTAGACTATATAGTCTACCCTCGTTGAAAGACTTCGGTTTATACGAATAACCCCGTTGAGATCATAGATGTGCAAAAGACCAATGGTTTTACAGGCACATATCATCGGTTAGTGGAATAGTTGTGTACGCTATAAGACTACAACGGAGGGTTAAAATTTTGTGTGAGCTCAGTCTTGTTACGGGGGAATACCTCGTTAATGACATGTTTATTTTAATATTATAAGCATCAACATATAACAAGACTCATATATAGTTACGTACATAATTAATTTATTGTCGACTATTATTAATTCTATTTATGCCACGTTAAAACATAGTAACGTGGATTACGGTTATTTTGCAATACCCCCGTTAGTAAAATATATATTATGCAAAAAATAAAAAAGTACATATTATTGTAAACGCCAAGAGAATAACCCCGTTGATGGAATGAAAGTTGAAAGATACACGTGATTTTTATAGCGGAGGTAGACTGTACAGTTAAGGTACATAGTGGTACGTACCTAATTACATTAAAACATTTATTGTACAGTCTACCCCTTTTAAGAGCATACTGTTTGTTTTCAAAGATAGTTTGCTTCTGGCGGGGTTATGCTCTTGGCGATAAAGAGCATAATATGCTCTTAAGCATTAAGAGCATCTGTATGCTATAAAGCGGTTTAATACGCCCATCACGCCCATTACATCACGCGCATTACGTCACGTATTATGCCATCACGCTCATTACGCTAATTACGCGTGACACTGTACCCATCACGCCTTGTCTATCACACTCATTACGCCTGATAACACACCCGTCACGCGATCCTCCCTCAATGTTAAGAATATGCACACCTATTTGAAAAAATGGCATAAAAATTACTATGCTCTTCGCGGTTAGTCATATTCTCTTAAGCACTCACATTTGCCTGTAGCATCGTTGGTGATCTTAAATCGTATGCTACAAGCGGGGTTATTCTCTTGGAGCAAAGTCTTTTAGCGGGGGTGGACTGTACAACGCACACATGACGCATATGTGCACCGTGCATGTTGTGCTCAAAATGAATGGATTCTTTTATTCACTCACATATACTTTGTGCAATTGCACGATATGGGGATGTGCTTTGGAAGGTTGAGATTTGTTTAACACAAATCGAATGGCTGATAGCTGATAAACGTCGCATAGCCAATGAGAGGCAGGCGGGCTGCTCGGCATGCGCGGCAAGCATGCAGTCTCCGGTGCCGTGTGTGATGGCCCTCAGTGCGCGTGATGTGTCTTTGTGCCCTAATGCCGGCCTCCCGGCCGGCATGCCGGCCCAATCCCGCCCAATCAGCCGCACCGCTAGTTGGATGCTATTTAACACAGCTTCTGTCAGTATAACATTATGAATTGCAAGTATTAGCATAAAATTTCAGTTTAAGATGCTACATACATTATCATCTTTTTCATTATGCTCACCGCAAGCGCCTTGCCCCTAGATCCGACGGGTTTACAGCGCTTCTCGCGACACGCGGTCGTGAGAAGCGGACGTTGATTGCGCAGCATGAATAGTGACTCTCTTAATTGATGGATTTGCGCGGACTAAAAGTCGTTGCGTAATTAAGGGGCTTTACCATGCCTCGCCCCTGTCGGACAGCTTTCCTTGCTTAAGTTGTTAGGCGCCCTTAGTCAATAGATCAGCGCGTGCATATAAATATGTATGTATGTATAACACATGTATATATAAGGATATATAAATATGCATATACATATATATGCATATATATATATATATATATATATGCAATACATGTAACACTTAATATTACAATATCGATACATGTATGCAATATACCATGATTACGATAATAGAATTATAAGTTCGTACATAAATATACACATATATATATATGTGCATATGCATATATATATTTGTATAATAGAAATTAACGCTAACATATAGAAAGTATAAGTGTATATATCTAAATAATATACATAAGAAAAGGTATATATATATAATATGATGTGTAGCTATAGATAGAGCTATAGAAGATAACATTATAATAATAACGTACCTAGTGTATGCATAATACATCAATTGTGTATATGTATGTGAGGTTGTATCAGTTTTGTCATGCGGCGTCAAATGCACATGCTGTGCTCATTTTTACATGCTATATCAGAGCGGTTAGGGATGTTTGTTGCATGGCCACGATCCACTAAAAATATATCAAAAACGGTGTCAGCTTCGACGCTCACATCCGGGCCAATCAGAAATCAAGGGTGCAACCCGGCTGTCGTTATGTGATTAACGGGATAAACGTTGGCTTGCGCTGAGCATCATCGCTAATATATATTTACACCAACAGTTAGACCGCGCGAGGGGCTTCTCCCTGCCACTCATCTTGCAAGTCGTGTCCCTGCTTTAGCGAGGTTGATCATGGTGTGTCGTGTCGAATCCTCGAGGAAGCCACCAGAAATTTGTAAAATTATGGCCGGCGATGTCCGAGAGTGTCGCGTTTTGTCGTGCGGTGGGTCTTCAACTTTTTTATTGACTTGCGTGGACCCGACCGGAATACTAAGCCTCTGGCTTGGTTGCAAATGCTGCAATGTCGATGGTGTTCCGGCAAAGTCCGCATGCTGCCAACAAAAAGTGTTTTAACGAAAGTTGCTATATTAAATTACTTAATTATAAACAGTCCGTGCATGTCCGCGCGACAAATGGCGTATGTCAATGGCCCAGCTGATTAGGCTAGACACCGCCAGGCCACGCCGCTGAGCTTAACGCAAAGATCAGGCCAGCAGGCGGCGACCTCTCTGTCGTCTCTGAGAGGTCACAGAGGACCTCCCAACACGTTGCCGTCCCCTCTAGTGCCTTTGCCAGACCAAGCCACGCCGCTTGCGGCCTGGTGGTTAGTGCACACAAATGGCGCTACCACGGCCGGCGCTGTTTAGCTGGTTGGCTCCAGCGCCATCGCATCAGTATACTCAACATTTATAGATGCCGCCATCGCCACTCCTTGTAGCACCCAACGACGCAAAGTCAAAAGCTGACGGTGGCCCGGAATGTCCGCATGGACACGACCAGCCTCCAAGAGTGGAGGCTGAATTCATATACAATCCATTAAATGCATGCCCGCGTCGTATCCGCGCGGTAGCTC
Source organism: Chlorokybus atmophyticus (assembly GCA_009103225.1). Lineage (NCBI taxonomy): Eukaryota > Viridiplantae > Streptophyta > Chlorokybophyceae > Chlorokybales > Chlorokybaceae > Chlorokybus > Chlorokybus atmophyticus. The sequence goes on from RHPI01001715.1 coordinate 290,290, forward strand.
TCGAAATTTCGCTTTTCGACAAGCCACATTCGTGTGCTATCCGCAAAAACAGCCCTTGCACTACGCCGGTCACGCCGCATCCTGTGGCAACTACCGAACTACGCTGCTGGTGGACCGGCGAATCCACGCGACATGACAAGCCACGCCACTTCGACTCAAAGGGAACCCCTCAAACTCGCGCCCTATCGCACGCTATCAATACAGCCATTTTTGCAAGATGAAACCCCTTCGCTCGGTCCAGCTGCTAATGTTGATATGAATCTGTTTTTAATACATGAAATCAACCTCCCCATAATATAAGTGGTGGAATTAAGCGTTGCAATAAAATGATTGTGCATTGCTTAAATGCAAAATACTGATGTTTGTAACCATGCAACCGTTGTGACAACAATATGGTGAATTGGAGGGGCCTCAAGTCACATCCAGTCAAGGACGTTGTTGATTAGCAACAGCTGTCAACCATTGCCCTGATGGGTGTAATAGGTTGCAATAACATATTGTAACAATTGATAATAAGGTAGCAACAGTAGTTCATGTTCATGTTGTGCCACTCATTGTGCTCAACTCAATCATCACACGTATCACGAGCCCAAATCATTGCGTTGTACCTTGATGACCAACGCACAACCGTACTTCAGCTGCGCTTGGAGTCTACGGCACAGACTGTGTGCCGCACAATTACAGCCTCCATAGACTCGGCGGCTTCGAGAGCACGCACAAAGTTGACTTCTGAGTCAGGACCCCCGAATCCCGCGCAGGTTCCAGGAGCCCGCTTCCATGCCGCCATGCCTCGGCTCGCAGCATAATTCCACGGAAAGTGCAAAGCATGCGCAGGAAAGCGTCACCATCCGTCGTTGTAGCTCACAGAATGATGATTTGTGTATGATGATCCATTGCTTAGACAACGTCAGAGAGGAAGGTGGGTCAAGCGCTCGACCACACGCATGCGCGCCGTCCAAGTGATGCGAGCTTGCATAGCGGCGTGCGTGGTTATGCCTTTCGCGCATGTGGCGCATAACTTCGCTTTGGTCAGCAACGCGATGAGCTATTGCCAATGACGGCGGCTACCTTGCGCCTGATGGCGCCGATGCCGCTGTTACTGGCGGCAGCGTTGCTACTGCTGCTGGCCACCCAAGCCGCCGCTCAGTATGCCACACTCAGGTGACTGGGCCTGATGGGCGCTGGTGGTGCTGGTGCTAACAGCATCTTGGTGTAGCTGTAGTTGCTGTCAGTTGTGATATTATTGTTGTTCTTCTTCTTCTTCTTCTTCTTCTTCTTCTTGTTGATGGTCGTGGTGCTGTTGTTTGCCAGAGCTGTTGTGCATGTCAAGCCCGTGTGCATGTCAAGCCCGACTCGCTGCGAATCAGCGCGGGCTTTGCATGCACGGCAGCCCTGGCAGCCAAAACGCCACTTGTCACGAGTGACGCTGGCTGGCTGGCTGGCTCTCAACGCTCTAACTTGTTGTGCACTGCTTTACCACAATGCAGGGGCTGCGTCTACTGCGACACCTGCAACAACGGTAAGAGCCTAAACTACTACTCGCCTCACTCTTCTTTCTCAGAACCACTCCTACACGCATGAAAGACACCAACTTCCTACAACTATCCAACTCTGTTTCAACTGTTGCTTGATGCTTCTACAGGTGTTTTTGATGGCCAGGTGGACACTCCCTTAAGCGGCGTCTCTCTCCTCATCCAATGCAAGACCACTGATGGTCAGGTGACTTCTCTCTCTGTCGACACGGGTCCCGACAGCTGTTTCGAGGTCTCGGGCGTCCCGACGGTGGAGTCGTACCAGGCGGAGGGACGGACGTACCAGTCTTGCAGCGTACGGACGCAGAGCGCTAACGGGAACGCGTGTGGAGTGGCGTCCACAAAGAGATGTGGGATGGAAGTGATGTTTGCGGGAGAGAAGGCACTGCATGCGGAGCAGATACAGTCGGTGAGTGCATTAGCAATACACACACGCGTGCACACACGCACACACTGGCGCGCACACGTTTGCGCACGCACAGGCACGCCCACGCGCACAGGAGCATGCATGCACCTGTGAACATGCGTGTATCAGTGCATGCACGCAATGCAGGCATGTGCGCGAGCGTACGGCCGTGTGTTTGGCGTCAGTGCACATGCACCAATGCTCATGACGTGTTGTTCCACAGGTACCTCTTCCCAGCTTTTGCTTCAGGCCTTCAACTATCCCTGACAGCTGCAACCCACCTCCACCTCCTCCCTCGCCATCCCCTCCTTCACCATCTTCTCCCCCACCATCACCTTCACCTCCTCCTCCCTCTCCTTCTCCCCCTCCTCCACGACGTCCACCACCACTTTCATCCCCTCCACCCGTCAGAAGCCCTCCACCTACTCCATCTCCACCACCACCTTCACAACCTCCCTCGCCTTCTCCTCCATCTCCACGGTCTCCACCGCCACCACTGCCACCTCCTTCTCCCTCTCCTCCACCTCCGCGATCTTCTCCACCACCTCCATCCCCTTCCCCTCCTCCTCCACCCTCACCCTCACCTCCTCCTTCTCCACCACCGCCACGGACCCCACGACCTCCCCCACCACCACCTCGTTCTCCTTCACCACCACCTCCACGACCGCCGCCACCACCTCCATCCCCTCCTCCACCTCGTCCCCCACCACCACCTCCTTCTCCCTCGCCTCCCCCTCCCTCCTCCTCCNCCCCCCTCTCCTCCACCTCCTCCCTTCACCTTTACTGGCCCCCACCCCGAGCTCAACCGCGTGCAGTCGTGCTCTCCCGCCACGTGGCGCGACTCCCTCTACGCTTGCAAGTGGCCACCCGGTTACACTTACGGCTCCACAACAATTCCTCAAGCCTTCCGATGCACGGCTTTGACTGATATCACTTGTTTCACACGGTTGGTGTTGAGACCAGGTGGACCCGCCGTCACGCAGACACTCAGCGGGGCTGCCGGGAGCAATAGTGATGAGTTTATCAGATATGCGGCCACGGCGTTGTTGAATGCAGCAAGGGGGTTGACGCCAGAGAATCGTGCATCGGGTGTGAATGTGTACCCATACTCGGTGGCGCAAGTCATCGCGCAGTTCAAGAGCGCACTCGGGAATGCTGCGGCTGAAAGGGATGCGAGGAACTTCTGGCAATGCTCCTTTACGGTGGGTGTTTTGAGAATAAAGTGTTTGTGTGGTGTTGGGTGGGGTGTTTGATCTCTCGTGCGGTCAGACTGACTTGTGCGTGTATGTGTGCGTGTGCGCAGCCGGGACCCGCGGGCAGCATCCCACAATGTTACAGCGAGTTTTGCAATATTGGTAGCTGTCAGTGATGAGTTATGATGTGATGATGCAATCTGGTTGATGAGCGTAGCGTTGTGGTTTTGACCTAGGGATAGACTTTGGTTAAAGTATTATAGTGGCTGTTCAGCCAGGGATGACAACTTTGTATTATGGTAGAGACTGGTGAAGATCACGACAGCCTTGCGTTGCTGCCACAAATCAGTGAATGTGAAGGGTGATAGACATAGACATACTGCGGCCTACCCTCGTATGCAATGATAACAAGTGCATACGCCAAACGATGCCAATGTAGTCCTGTTGAGTCAAACGAAATGCTGTATCTACAGCCTAACAACCACTACTGTTACACCCACAACTGGTTCTTCGTCATGTGCAAACCCAGCAGCCTGGTCAGCCCACATCGCGACGTGCGACAGCCTTGACATCAATTAAAACACATTGCACACAACTGGCACTATTGTTCATGCAGCAACTCAGCAGCCTGAAAGCATGAGGTATCATGGAGTAGCCAATAGCAAAGGCAGTAGCGATGGTGGATGCGCAGCACACCACTTGCTGATAGGCAGTAGCTGAACAAGTCAGCAAAATAGATTGCTGTGAGTTGCATACAACATGTTGCGTTACTGCATAGTTGAAACAAGTACGCGCGAACCCCAAACCTTGCCAACACAAATGGCAACCATGCATGGCACAGCTTACTACTAAGTAGATGCAGACTGGCCGCAGTACACAAACGTGCGGTGCACTGCACTCAACAGGAGTGTACTGTGAGCACAAACTCACAGCGCTGTATCCACAAAACACTTGCAACTTACACTGGCAGTCTACATTATGTACAAGACCAGGGAGGTGACTACAAAGACCTGTGGTGAGAGCCCAAGGGTCCAGATCCAGATTTAGGAAGCGATCCAGATCCGGATCTGCTCGTCAAACTTGACCCAGATCCGGATCCCCCGCCCCCGTGCACAAGATACGGCGCATTGGGGGATTTGACCACAATCACGGGACACGGCGCGTACAGCAAAACCTGCTCGGCGAGAGTCTGCTTCCGCCCCACCACCATGCTCACCAAAGACCTGAATACGAGCATGTGTGTGCATGTCCATAACCACAAGCATGTGCGTATGCATTCGCGTGTACACCTGTGTGTGTAAAATGTATGAACATGACTGCGCTTGCACAACTTGGTATGCGCACGCGCATGTGCATGTGTGCATGTGCTCATGCATGTGCAAATGTGGATGTTTACGGTTACGTAGTGAAGCCTTACCATGATGGCTTTGTAATGTCCTGGCCGCCAACAATAATCAAGTCCACGCAGAGGCGCTCCGCCGCATGACAGATAGCTTCGTAGGGCTCCCCGTCAAGGTTCTCTTGGATGAAAGGAACCTGCACATCGACGCTATGTGTTGACAATACCAAAGGCAGCTGGCAGTGATCAACCTACAGACAAGCATGACCAGTAAGGGGGGAGTACTGACCTGGGCTTCTTGCAACAGCTTGCCAATTTCGCTCAGATGAAACTTGCGCGCCTCACGCGGGTCCTCACGGCCCCACAGTGCACGCTCTGGCCAACAACAGTACGGGTCAAGCACGAGGCGCACGTGCAAACAACGATGTTTCTCTCAAATAGGAACAACCCAACAGCAGGACCCCCCCCCCCCCCCCCC
>RHPI01001715.1:295329-319331 GCA_009103225.1 Chlorokybus atmophyticus
CCCCCCCCCCCCCCCCCCCCCCCGCAGTAACTGTCTAGTAACACATGCAAAGCCTGACCAATGGAATCCTGCATGCAGAAAGCATGAAACACGTAACAAGACAAATCGTTCGTGATAAAGTCGTCCGCTTCGGTGTGAGACAGCACAAAAAACATCGTGGTTATGCACAAAGCGGCTGTGTGATCTTCGACCGTGTCTGCAAACACCAACTCGACGAGCTAACAGCCTCCTCAAAGCTAGTCAGCATGCAGCTAGCTGGCTGAGCAGCTCAGAGAAGCGGCTGCGCCAGTTAGGCGAGTTGTAACTGTAAGAGCAGAGCTCCACGGCAGTTTCTAACTTTAAAGCCAAGATAAAAAGCAGCTGTAGGATCCGACCCTACCTTGCTCTTCCGTAAAGCTAGAACTACAATACAACTCAAACACCATAACTGGCTTGATGTTGTTAGCCAGAGGCAAGAAGGGGCTGTCTCAGCAAAAGGCTGCCACTGTGCTATCCCAAACACATTGCTCACAATGTGTTTAGGATAGCACTACACCAAGCATGTGAACGGTTATGGACATCCTCACCCCGTATCTCCCCGCGGTGTATGACGTTAGGCGACGCGTCCTGCGCATGGGCGACGTACACCTTGTCCCCCTGCCGGATGTGGTTCGCCAGCGCCCAACGCAGAGTCGGCCCGTCACCCGCGTCGCCTCGCACAGCGATTAACACCTTCCGAGTTCCCGACATGACGCGCCGACCACCACCGCCGCCTCTGCTGCCGCCGCCGCCGTCGCCTTGGTGATGGTGCCGTGTGCACCGAGGGGGGTGCCTCAGCCAACTTGGCTCGGCTGCCAACAATCGCCACGTGGCTGAAGTCTGGGGAATCTGGCAGCGCTGCGGGTTACGAGGACACTGACTTGCAGTTGCATGTTGTCCAGGCCTGCATGCAAGTCAAGTTGACACGGTGCATCACCTTACGGACATGATTGTTTTGTTGATATAGTAGTCCGCATTTCTTAAATATTTGCTCCTCTGTTCAGAGTAGGCTGTTCATCAACTTGGGTTTGTTGAGTCAATTGGAAAACTGCATATGTTACGGGCACGTGCATCTCTAAACCCAAAAGCAAATGCCGGTTGTAATGCGTAATACATACACTCTATGCTTGTGTGAATGTTATAAATACAACCTAGATAACAATTGCATAATACTATGAGCATGCGGCAAACCTTAATTGAACCTTAAAAAGCGCATAAAATTGCCGTAACGTGTCCTTAAAATCGTTAGTCACAACATTGGATACGAGAAAACCCACTTACAAGTTATGCAAAATGTTTGCCGTACTTAACGTTAAAATTGCGTAAAGCTTTCGCTTAAAGTTTACGTTGACTCTTGAATTATAGAAAATTCACAACCCCGCGAATTGTAATCGCCTGTTTTTGCTATGTAAAATATGTTCGAGATGTGTTCGTCGGCATGAACAATGTACAACCGCTTTTAATAAAATGTTGCATTATAAATGTACATGTCTTACAATGTCCATGTTGCAACTTCGAGCAGTACCAAAAAGCTCACGAAGTCTCAACACCGCCAAGCATCATGATCATGACGCACCTTGCATGAGCTACATTTGGTAAGCGATATTACGGTGAGTTAAGCGAAGTAAACTTGGTCGTAGCTTCACAAACATTATGCACTATATAAAACTACGCACAATCAAGATCACATTTACAAGGAACCAATGCAACATGGCACTCGTGGTCGTGCGTATATGTAGGCATTACCTTGGACTGATGTAGCTACTGAACTTAGTGAACTCCGCATGCGCAGGTGAGTGGCTTCACCTACATCTTGAAATGCAGCAGTGCTGCCTTATACTCACGTGAGGTTAGAACAAGATTGTAGCTGTCAACGCTTTGTGTACCAAGAAGTGGAGGGTGATGCGCACATGCGTCAACATTACATCACACACAATGCACTGCTTGAGACTTATGTGCACACCATGCAGCAGTACAAGCAGGGATGTGACCACTAAATTGCACTCAGTTTAAACCAACCACCTCAGCTACTGCTACCCATATCGCTACACCCCGTCAGTCAGTCTTGCAGGCTGAGCAGCCACACGCTGTGTTATCATTTGCACCAACACGCTAGGTTAGCGTCCGCAACGACAGAAACGACAGCAGAGTGAAACACTAGGCGCATTCCTCCCCTCTTCCCTATGCCCCCTGCCTCCTGTTCTCCCACGCTCCCACGCTCCTCCCCTATGCTTCTCCCCATCCGCTCGTCTCCCCCTCAGCTGCATCGTTGCTGCCCTTGAGGTCCCACACCCTAGCTGCTCGCTGGCTGGCGCGAGGTCCCTCCCCTTAGCTTGCAGCGCCGATGCGCAGGGAGGGTCCCTGGCTGCACAGCCGCGCGGTCTGTGCCATCATGCGCAGTGCAGTGCCATTGCAGTAGTGGTGGTGGCGGGAGAGAGAGAGAGAGGGAGAGAGAGAGAGAGAGAGGCACGTTTGCAAACATGCATGCACGCCACTGTACTGAGAAACCATGAGTCCTGTTCAACATGAGGGGCAAAGTGTCCAGCGGCACTGATGTGTCGTGTGAAGCGCATCAAAAGCGGCCTCGGTGCAGTGCATGCAACTTGAAGAGCAAGTGTGTTGAGGTGCAGGCAAAGTCTCTTTGGACATGCGGCACAAAGAACGCACCGAGTCCAAGCAGCAGGTGGCTCCAGCAGGTTACCTTGCTGCTTCAATGCTGAGTTACACGTGTGCTAACCTATTACAAGGGTACGCCCACCATCTTGTCATTCTGATCAAGTAGGCAAATTCCACCAAAGAGCTGAGCTTTTGTCGCCACTTAACACACTTGCTCTTGCATGCACTGCACCGAGGCCGCTTTTTATGCGCTTCTCACGACACATCAGTGCCACCGGACACTTTTTCCTCAAGCAGCTTTTATGCCATTTTCATGCAATGCAGTATATGTACCGTATATACCTGTAAGGACCCTTTTGCTTGGCTTGCTTGCGTCTTTTCATTGTGACAGGCGCTAGATGAGTACAGTGTAGTATGCCTGCTCATACTGTACGTGGCTGCATGGTAACTGCAACGACGAGGCTCAGCCAAGCCAGGCATAGTCAAGGCGTCGTGGTGCCAGCTGTGGTACAGCATAAGTACCAATATGCGAACCGTGCATGCCACACCGTGCCATCAACATCACCTTTAGCCATGTAGCAGCAGCAGGCGGCGCAGCCTGCGGCTACGTCATTCGCAGCCAAAGCTATTTGCCACTTGCAAGTCAAGCCGTGCCGTGCACTTTTATGTTCCGTCCGCTATACAGAGTGCACACACATCACGTGCAATGCAACGCCACTGGAGCATGGCACGGCACCCCAGTCTACAGTCTCAGTCTCTCTCTCTCTCCCTCTGCACAGAAGTACTTTGCGCTTATGATGGCGCCGCTAACACTGACCACCATTGGTGAGTGAATGTTGTTGGGTTGTTATTCGTCACTGAGTGTCAGCATTTAACATTGCATGCCATAATAAACCAATGAAATGAAATGTGGGTTCCGTGTCTGATTTGCATGTGCTTGTGGTTCCGTACCAACTGGGTTGCTGACTCTCTTTTTGTCTGTATGTGCATGTCTGTGTGTACAGGACCTTCTCACTGCGAAAAGGTATGATAATGCGTGTCTTTCACAACCGGAGTGCCCATCACACATGCAATATGAGAGTTAGCATTCTTTACAAACCCTACACGTTCATCTGCTTGTCAAATGCGAGCTGGACTAATCTTTCCGATTGCAAAACCTTCGCTACGTTGTATTGTCATTGACCACAAAAAACAAACCAGTTGTGCTGAATCTCATGCGTTCAGCTCAACATCCAACTTAACGATAAGTTGTTTCTTAACGCAATCAACACCCAACAAGGCCAGGTGGGCGCTCCAGCGCAATGGCATCGAGTTTCATGAAGTCCGGCATGTGCCCATATGCCACTTCCCTTTCACCAAGCAAGCCTATACATGTGTCACACACACACACACACACACACACACACACAAACACACACACAACAACAACAACAACAACATATGGGGCTGTGGTGGAACGGGCAAGACATCGACGCCGAAGCTGGTGATAGACTCCAACAGCACCATCAAAAAGTCTGCCGACATAGTCCGCTACATCGATGATGTAGGTTGCAAGCGTGAAGGCAATATTAACGACAATGACGATAATAGATGCCTGTTTCCTGCTGCTAAAGAAGCCGATATCAACGAGCTCGGTAAAGACAACTCGGGGGGGTATGCTACGACTAAGTGCATGCTTTGTTACATTGTGTTGGTAGTGGAGTACTTTGACAAGATGTTGGGAGTTCATATGAAGCGAATGGTATACTGGCACGTGCTGTACCTGCCGCTGGCGTACAAGATGTTGTCCAACGGTGAACGATGTATGTGTGCGCATGGTCTCTGTGCGCACACATACAACAACATGCGCTTGCGCACACACGCATGCACAAACACCATACATGCAAGCGCGTATTAATTCAGCCTAGTACACTGTTGTAATAACAAAGTGTTATAATAACAAAGTGCTGTTTATACGAGATTATCACTCCAACGTGACATGACTTTTTTCTCACTACATGAAGGTGTCGGTCACTTGGAGAGGTCATTTCTTTGGATTACGTGGCCACATATTAGAACGGCCCTCGCAAAGAGGTAGAAGCTCAGCGAAGAGTTTTACCTGACATCCAAAAAAGGAGTGGACGACGTCTTCGCTAAGGTGGGCGTTTTGTGTGAACACAGTATTACACAAGTCCAAGAGATTGAACACATTGTGTATATGTACGCTATGGTGCACATGTAGCACAGCCGCGCGTTCATGCGCACGCACGCACGCACACACACACACAGTCATCTCCTTCAGGTGGAGGCCCTTCTGTCCGATGGGCGACAGTACCTCACAGGCGACACATTTACGGCCGCAGACTTGACATTGGCTTCGCTGGCAGCACTTATGATGTACGCACACACGTATACACGTGCACACACATTTGCACGCACATGCACGTGTACAACATTCCACCCTCAAACAGACACCACCTAACTTGTCGAGCGCAACGGTTGGCACCCCTCCCGCCGCGCAACCCACGACACCACGTACGGCGAGTGCTCCAGCAGCGACGGCAGCACCGCCAGCGTGCCCCTCTCCCTCAACACCCTCAACGCGCTCGCTCGCGGCAGCGAGTGGTGCATCCTTATCGGCCATTTGGTAACATTCCCACCCAGATGTTGTGTCACGTACGCAGTAGAGCGGTTATCCGCCTTGTCTCTACCAACAAATAACACCTTATAAGGTGGACACGGCCACGGTATCTCACGCAAGGCTTTGATGACTAGGTAGAGTCTCTTTCTCGTTCGAGGCGGGAGAAGAAGATGAGGCGCCACACGGGCGAGGCGTGGCGCATGATGACTTGGGTGGAGTGGTGATGGTGATGTATGTTTGTTGTGTCGATGTTGGGTATGACGTGGGAGTTGCGGGGTGGCCCGCCGCGCTGGCGGAGGAAGGTGAGCATGTGTTCGGAGGGGGAGATGACGGCGTCGCCGCGCTCGAGATAGTAGCAGTAGCAGTCCAATGCCCGCAGTTGCGTTGCAATGATTGTAGAAGTGCTTGTTTGCAACCATGGTATGGCATGTGCGCACGGAATGCCTGCATGCGGGAGCACTGAATGATGTATGCATAGTGTTGCACATTTGCAGTCTGATGCCTACGTGTTGTGCGATAGGTATACACAATCTCGCGCAGCATTACAATTCCAATTGGGGAGGCCACTCCGTCACATTGCAAGACAACTGGCGATTATTGATGAGAACCATTGAGAAGCACTTCCTCGACGGTTCGGCTAGGCACACCAACTTTAAGAGCAATGCAGGAGACATTGAAAAGAGACGCGTGCATTCGGCAGGTCTACATGGAACACCAACTCTTAAATGGGGGGAGTACAGACTGTCATGGGATGAGGGTGAGTCTTATGAGATGATCAGTGCTTGCTGAAATACTTGCATAAAGCATGTCATTTGCAATGCATACTAGTAGCTATTACTAATGTATGCACACACGCAGTGTGGATACAGAGACAGGTTACGAAGAAGGTTGTTCTCCTCACTACGCTAAGCAGGAACCTAGTCCTTAGCTAGCCAGAATCTGGTCAGCTAGGGTTGATTGGTTTGTGAGCAGAGAAGTCTAGGTGTTAACTAGCTATAAGAACTAGGTGCCACCTATTAGTAGTTTTCATAGCTAGTCAACCCTAGTCCCAACCAGTTCTGCACCTGGTTGCGGGACTATGATTGACCCTAGTTTAAACCTACCCACTATCTAGCCTATCATGCATACTAGGTATGGCATGAGATACAAGCTAGAGTGCACCAGAGTACCTACCAGCAGCAACCACCAGAGTGTGCACAGACAAGGCTAGGCAAAAGCTGGAGTTAGCTAGTCCCACATTGAGGCATTTTACAGCTTCAGGTGACAAAAACAGAGTCCGTAGAGAACATAGACTAGCAGAGCCACTACCAACACCAGGCAATCTGATCTGATTAGGTTGCGGCTAGGTGTAGCTAAATTCATCTCTATTGAGGAAAGATGCATGGAACTGAGCCAGCCCCGCCCCGCCACTTCAACCCGCCTGAGCATAGCATAGATTAATCATGACAACACCGACAACATTATGCATAATTAACAACACACACAGCTGCACAGAGGCAAAGGCGCAGTTGTATTATTCTCACATTCAAACTACGGTAGTGAGTTACGTAATACCGTATTTGGAAATATAAAAGTCCAACGAGCCTTAGCGTACCTCTATTTTTGTGTTACGAATCTAACATCAACTGATAACCGCATATACACTCTCACTTCACGCTAGTTATCACGCCTCTGGTCGGAGACCTATTTTTTGCTGGCGGTAATATCAGATGCCTGATAGATAAATTAAAGAACTTAAAAGTTTGACTGGCATCACCAGCCTGTACCAGGTACAAACGACAAACTTTGCTAGGTACGATTGGATATATGACATTATTTGATCAGACATAGAGTCTGATCTTATCTAATAAGGCCTGACTATGACAAATTATAACAAGATCGTGGTAGATCCTACTAGATGAAAAATAGGTGCTGGCTAGGTTTCTTGTTTAGAGTACTGCCTACAAGCGCGGCAACCGCAACGGCCCAATAGCGGTGGAGCGCAGGCAAACGGAGAGGGACAAGCGGGCTCGCACTACTGGGTCAGGCTCCACCTCTGCAGGCATGAGCTCTAAACGTTTTTGTGCATCTGGCTGCCGGAAGGGGTCGGAGGTCGTGCTGCTTGGCATTTGGCTGGATGCAAAACATGCAACAACTCCACCATCGTGGCGAGCTACTCAATGCTGCCTCAAGGTCTTATTGCTGTTTCAGTGCACGTGAACACAATTCGCTTTAAGACTTACTCATGTCGTTACACTAGGGCAACTACATTAAAGACAGTTGCAGTGGCCAAGGGCGTTGTCAGCGGCATCAGCAGTGGTGCCCTTTGCCGCTCTCAGAGGCAAGGCTTACAACATCAAATGCACGTGGTGAGGGCCATTGAAGACTCGCTCCTTCGCGTAGGCACACATTTGCATACCAGAAGCGGAGAAGGATGGCACGAGGAGTCTGTGCATAGACTACGAACGAACGGGTAAGAGTTGATTGATGTGAGAAGGAGCGAGCCAGAACCTACACATTGTACATTGCCAATGTGAAGACCTTTAATGTGTCCATGAGTCTATGTGTGTTTCACTGAGTGTGACGCTATGCCATCAGGTGGGGCGGGAGATTCCATAGCCAGAATTTCTGTGCGCAAGTTTGGTGGAATGCCTAAGCAGCAGCTTCTCAAGTGAAGGGGACCCTAATATTGCCACCGCTCAACTGGTGCTTTGAGGATGATGAAACCTATACACCACTAGCAACTAAGCCTTCATGCGACAAAAAAGTGAGTTGTCAAAAGCGACTTTACTTGTTGTTGTTGTGTTGCGCATTAACAAAGCGCTGTCTGCGCAGAAATGTGACCATTTGGACTCTTGCACATGGGAGGAGAGGATGCGTGCTGCTGCTGTCTGCTGCGCCGTTACAGACGACCCCTTCGATCAACTTCTGCATGAGGTCTTCGTGGCGCACCGTGTAACATACGGCACTCAAGGGAAGGACCCCAAGCATCTGCTCACTTTGGCAGATCTCATGGATGAGTTGGTCAAGGTCACCCTGCTAGGGTGTGTTACAATTTGGGATAGATTGTGACAGACCTCACTTATGGTAGCGTCTTGCCACACATACGGCAATATATATATATATATATATATATATATATATATAAATATATGAAGATTGGAGATAAAATTTGTGCAAGTACAATGCTATGTGTGTATGCTTAAGCATCCGAGCTAGCTCAAGCACTTGATGTGTTTAGCAATTATATACACATATATATACATGTGTGTAAATGTATATGCGTGTATGATATATATATGTATATATGTATATATATGTGTGTGTGTACATAAACTCATGCGTATATATAAGCTGCATAGCTTCGTTACGGTGTTCAAGCTAATTGTTAACAACTGCCGCCGGCCGCGGCTCGGGTGTCATACGGTCTAAATGTACCGATATCGGTAATTGAATACCGATAACAAAGTAATGTGGCGGGCAAGGACGCAACAAATTCGTGGATTGAAAGAGACCGGTCGGTATGTCATGCTGCCCGGACAAATCGACCACAAATTATAGCGGCAGGGGGTCTTGCCAAAGACGGTGAGTTGTGAGCATCATGGACATAGGTAGCATGGCCGGTGTTGGCGGCGGGGGCGGAGGTGTCTCTAGGCGCGGTTCGATCCCTTCACTTGGTCAGATTGGGCGCTGGCAGCGCCTGCACATTCAAACAGCAGCTATGCCTGGAGCTTCTCGCCAAGCTATGGCAAGCGAGGTTAGAGAGATGAGCATCGACACCCAAACGATGCGTCTCCCAGTTTCAAGCGACAAGCCGAGGGACAACCAGCTGCTAGTAGCAGTGGTGCAATCGGTAGGCTGCGCATTAGGAATGGCATTCCTAGCCGCAGGATTCCATTCACTCGGCAATTCCCCGAAAGTGGGAATGGAGAATTGTTGCGCTTCTACAACCAAATCCTTGCTCGTAACGATGCAGGAAGGTTTCGTCATTAAGATCGGTGCTAATTTGTACTAGCGCTTCTTGGGTTAGCTGTGCGTCATTTTCATATTTTAGCAGTGTGCGTCAGCTGTGCATTCAATGCACAGCTTATTTGGTTGTCGCATGACATGTGGCTTTGCCCTAATTGACGCCCTTTGTATGGCAGGGGCCACATGGCAAATCGTCGCAAATTGAACACGGTGACTGACAAGGGACTCAGGGACTGAGGGGTGCCCGACCCTGCCTGACCCTACCTGACGTAACGGATTGGTCCATAAAGGACTTTTTAGCACGGCCGTTACTATCAAGCAACATATACCGACGGCAAGCGGTCGATCAACAATTACAATCGACGGCGGCCTGCCTGTGACGGCAACACCGCACTTTAAAGTGACGGCCGATTTTTGGTCGTCCCATTTGCGCGATGGCGACCTATCTGCTATACAAAATAGGTCGCCATCGCGCAAATGGGTCACGTTTTGATCACACACAGTGACGGCCGACCGTTGGTCGTACCCTGACTTTCGAAAAGTATGCGCGACGGCCTGCCTACTTTGGCAAGGTAGTCACCATTAGTCCCTATCAGGTGACCTTACCATGTTTATTAAGTGACGGCCGTTCGTCGGTCGTGCACTTAACGCGGCGGCGACCTACTTATTATGTGTAAGGTATGATAAGCAAGTGACCGCCGGTCCTTAAAGGTCGGCAAGTCGGGACGGTGGTACTGGCCGGCAAGTCGAGACGCTCGTACAATGCAGCCGCCGTACTATATTGATGGTACGAACTCTGCCATTGTTGCAATGGCATTATCGTACCATACTCATGGTACGATAGTGCCATTGCAATAATGGTACTTTCGTACTATTATAATAATACGATAGTGCCGTTGCGAGTCATGTTTCGACAACACGTTTGAATAACTTAGGCTGCCCAAGTTATTCAAACGCTCAACGGCTTAAAGTTGAACTGAGCGTTATGGGCGGCGGCGGCAATGGTTAACAGTAGGTGAGCTTGGTTGTTGTCTGACATTGTACTACGCGCAACATCGCATGCCATCTAACCACCCTCCTTGCCTTAGGGCGGCCAGACCAGGCCACGCGGCGGCAGCGGCGGCGGAACAGGAACGGCGGCGGCGGAGCTGGAGCGGGCGGTGCAGGAGCCGTAGCTCAGTACAAGGGTAGTACTAGCAGTAGTACCTAAGGTAGTAGTAGCAGTAGTGGTAGTAGTAGTAGTTGTGGTAGTCTAGTTGTACTAGCAGTAGTAGTAGTAGTACAGTATATTACATTGTAATTTATTTATTTTTTTGTTTTTTATTATTTGTCACGCATTCTTGCACAGCTGATGATGACAATCACGTGTGACACCTAATCATGACTGAGCTGTACCAGCAAGTACCTTTAAAGGTACACATCATTAACGGTAGGTACCTTAGGGTACCTGACAATTTCGCTCAGTTAGCGTACAGTTGCCGGTACCTAACTGATATGTACCGGTTAGTTACCTGTTAACTAGGTCAAGTCCCTTTTGCTTAACTGTTGACTACCTGACAGGTACCTATTAATTAGGGTCAGTCCCTTTATGCAGACGGCCGCCAATCAATGGTGACGGCTGTTATGCTCAGGTCCCTGTATCGAGATCGCCGGCAGACTGAAGGTTGACAGTCCAAATGAGTATCCTCAGGTGCACGGCCGTTGCCAATATTCAGTCGGCCGGCAGGGGAAACATTTTGCGACGATAGCGGCAACACAAGTGTTAGGCCTAACATCGGTGGGTTAGGAAGAAGTATGCTGTTTGCCGAGTTTTCAAAATGTGTTCGTGTACATAAAGTATCTGGCGAGTTGGCCAGCAGCAAGCACTCAATAGTGAGTGTTAACAGTAGGATGGCTAATGTACTTTTTTTAGTACTCGTACTCATAAAAGTACCGAAAATTGGATTTTATTGGCCACCAAGTTGCAAATTGTGTAGAATGGATTTATAGTCGTGCCATACATGATTGGAAGCATAATTTCAAGGCCTACACGTGAAATAGATGCTGAGATTTATTGGCCATTAATTACACCTGACTACACTATTGGCAATGGTGTAGCACCTTTAGATTTTCAAAGTCATACCAATATTGCAACACATGAACCAGTTAGTAATTATGAAATCACCAATGCCATATCAAGCAAATCATGACAACCAACCTTGCAATAGCATCAGTACATGCTAGCAAACGCAGGTTATATTCACTTGCGCATACATCATCAAGTTCAAAAGGTTATTGAAGTGGTAACACTATACCACATTGCGCAGCCGCAAGCTGCATACTTATAAGCATGTTTGGAATCTTCACACCATGCTCATGTGACAATCAGCATAACGAGTGATTCTCCTTGAATTTATACGTTAAAATGAATGCCTTCTCAAGAGGGTTTAATTTTTGAAGGTAGTCTACATTTGTTGTAGCATGTTACCTAAGTTACAAAAAAACAGTACTGAATACAGTACAATTACCGGCCAGCCTAGTGTTAATGCATGTAAACATTGAATACAGTACAATTACCGGCCAGCCTAGTGTTAATGCATGTAAACATTGTAGGGTAAGGAATTGCGTGTCTCTGACTTACCCATGGTTTGTGATGTGTTTTTGTTGCTTATGGGATTGAAAATGTCATCCCGCTGCCAAAACCCCCTTCTGCTTGGTTGGGTGACTGACTGAGCAGCAGCTGCAGCAGCAGCAGTAGCAGCAGGTCGCGGGCGCGAGGTCCCTCCCTCCCCTCAGCGTGCAGCGCCTGTGCGCAGGGAGGGTCCCTGACTGACACAGCCGTGCAGAGGTCCCTCGCGGTGTCGCGCCATCATGCGCAGTGCCACTGCAGTTGAGCAGTAGAGAGAGAGAGAGAGAGAGAGAGAGAGAGAGAGAGAGAGAGAGAGAGAGAGAGAGAGAGAGAGAGAGAGAGAGAGAGAGAGAGAGAGANATGCCACTATACTGACAGACCGTGAGTCTTGTTCAGACTTTGCTTGAGGTGCAGGCAAAGTTTCCTTAAGCAGGCTGCACAAAGAACCCATCGAGTCAAGCAGCAGGTCACTTGCTGCTTCAATGCTGAGGTTACACAGGTGCCTACTTTTTACAAGGGTACGCCCACCATCTGTTCTGATCATATAAGTACTCCACCAGCGAGCTGAGCTTCTGCCGCCACTCAACACACTTATGTTTGCATGCGCTGAACCGCCCCCGCGTTGCCAGCGCTCAAGCTCAGCTTTCATGCCATGCAGTGCAGTGTACCGATGGCCCTTCGCTAGGCTTGCTTCGCTGGTCGATGTGGCAGGCGCTGAGTACAGGACAGTGTCGTAAGCCTGCTACTGCTGTACGTGGCTGTATGGGCAATGACGAGGCTCAGCCAAGGCTTGTTGTGGTGCCAGCTGTGGTACAGCGTAAGTACCAGTATACGAGTCGTGCATGCCACACCGTGCCCATCAACGTCATCCTTGGCCATGTGGCAGCAGCGGGCGTCTCAGTCTGCGGCTACGTCACTCGCAGCCTAAGGTAATGCTTACATGCCACTTGAAATTCAAGGCAGGCTCAGCTGTGTGAGCCGTGCCGTGCACTTTGCACGTCACTATACGGATGGGACACAGTACGTGCGATGCAACGTCGCTGGAGCATAGCACGGCACCCCATTTGTGTGCTATATAAGTGCAAGTATGTGTGGTACGTGCATGAGGTTGCGCGAGCTTAGCAGATTGAAGCCTGTCCTCTCTCTCCCTCTCTCCCTCTCTCCCTCTCTCCCTCTCTCCCTCTCTCCCTCTCTCCCTCTCTCCCTCTCTCCCGCTCTCCCGCTCTCCCGCTCTCCCGCTCTCCCGCTCTCCCGCTCTCTCGCTCCCTCTCCCTCTCCCTCTCCCTCCGTGCGTGCGTGCGTGCGTGCGTGTGCACGTGCGCGCGCGTGCGCACAAGAGTACTTTGCGCTTGTGATGGCGCCGCCAACGCTAATCACCATTGGTAAGTGAGTGTCGTTTGGTTGTTGTTCGTCACTGAGTGTCAATCTAACTGAAACACACAATAATGCATGCAATGAAAGTGTGTTTCTCTGTCTGATGTTGCATGTGTGCTTGTGGTTCAGTACCACTGGGTGGCTCACTCTCTCTCTTTCTCCGCGCGCATGCGTGTCTGTGTGTGCAGGGCCTTCTCACTACTGCGAAAAGGTATGATGTGCTTTTCTCACAACCAGATTGCCCAGCACACATGCAGTAGGAGAGTCAGCATTCTTCAGTAACGTGCGCGTGTGCGTCATGTGAAATCTCGTATGTTACGACTGAGCGGGTGCTGTGTTGCATTTGTGATGGCAGTGGAGTACTTCGACACGGTGTTGGGAGTCCACATGAAGCCAGTGGCATACTGGCACGTGCTGTACCTGCCACTGGCGTACAAGGTGTTGTCCAACGGTGAGCGCCTGTATACACATGAACACTGTACACACGCATACATCACCATGCGCTCGCGCTCGCGCTCGCGCACGCGCAAACTTGCGCACCTGCGCATAGGTAGGTACACCCAAGTGCATGTGTGCACGCGCGCGCACACGCACACGCACACGCACGCACCCACGCACACTAGCGTGCACGCAAGCGCTTGGTTCAGCCTACTCTTTGTGCGCAACAAAGTGCTGTTTTTTTTTGTTGACAGTATCAGCCCCATCGTTACTTGACTAACCTTCTCAATTGTGATGAAGGTGTCGGCCCCGTGGAGAGGTTCTTCGATTGGGTGACGTGGCCACTGATCAGAACGGCCATCGCAGAGTTAACGAAGCTCAGTGAAGTGAGTCGTATCTGAGGTCCAAAAAGGCCGTGGAAGACGTCTTCGCTAAGGTGAGTGCTGTGTATTGAGATACAGTGCCACACAACCCCGGGATTGAGGACAGTGTGTATGCGTTGGCGCACACAGGTAAGTGTGAATGCGCATGTAAGCACCGCCAGCGCGCGCGCGCGCGCGCGCACACACATTGTCAACTCCTTCAGATGGAGGCCCTTCTTTCCGATGGGAGACAACTCGGGCGACACCTTCACAGCCGCGGACTTGACGTTCACTTCGCTCGCAGCACTCATGACCTACCCTGAAGAGTAAGTGAGCGTGTCCTTCACAACCCACAACCCAACATGTGTGTGACAACAATCTAATTCTATACAACAGGTACGGCACTACCGAGTTGCACCCGTAGAGAGGTTTTTCCCCCGCCTGTCGTTGAAGAGGTGGAGCGATATTGCAACTCGGCCGCGGGGAAGGTGCGGGAAATGATGATGTGGGTTTGTGTGTTACTTCATGTGGTGATGTTGATGTTGTTGTGTTGTGTGGCGCAGTTTGGACTCCGCGTGTACAAACAGCATCGCCATGTCGTCGTCTCAAGCGCGAAAGATGAGTACTGATGAATCAGAGAAGCGGTGTATGTCAGAAAATGTTGATAGGCTGATGCAGATTGATGCAGTGTTTATGTCGCCTGGTTTGTACGGACTGGGTTGATTGTACGCGTCGCTGACCTGAGCAATTGCGTCCCGTGTGTATGCAATTGTGTGGGTATGTACGCGCACGCGTGTGCACATCACTCGCCAATTGCATTCCGGTTCACTCGCCAACAATTCGTTCATACACGCCTAACACAACTTCTGTTGTGCGTCGTAAGCACCAGAACCCGTGCATTGCGTTGAATGCTGCGTGTTTGCCACTTGTTCAGTAAGAAGAGCATGGCGTACACTTATAACCAATGTGGAGGCAGTTCCCTGCTTTGCATGTCATGTTTGTGTAATGACCTGGGATTGCCTCCGAGGAAAGATGTGGACACAGTCATTCTGCTGTGGGGTCTCCTGCTGACATTGCGTGTGTCTTGGCAAAGAACCTGAACGTGTGACGCTGTTGTTGTTACTTTTAGCAAATGGTGTAGAGCTGGTCCAAGGGAGTTTGCGCCTGCGCATATACGCCCCCGCATGTCTGCCATCATCGCGTCCATGTCATCACTACACATCCACTCAACTGCGGACCTACAATACACTGCACTACCAGTTCAAAAAACCACAGTGCAATATGTACAACCACTACCACTTCCACTACTTTAACCCAACCCAACAGAGGAAATGCCCTACTCCCTAACTCCCTCCCTTTGCCCTCGGCAGGTTGCGTTGCCTCAACCCGCTCTGTCCTTGCGTCTCCGCCGGCTGCGACAGATACAACACAGAAGGGTCCGACGGGTCCACAAAGGCGTTGTTGACGGCGTCTTGGACCATAGAGGTGGGAGGAGGGGGAGCAGATGGAGCGTACTGTTGTTGTTGTTGTTGTTGTTGTTGCTGGGATTGTTGTTGTTGTTGTTGGGACTGTTGTTGGCGTGAGGATGCGAGCATGGCGTAGAAGAGGGGGAGGAAGGTACCGACGCCACCCTCGCGGAAGGAGAGCTTGAAGTCGTGGGGGACGCCGTCGAGGCTGCCGGGAGGACCGCCTTCGACCTGGGAGTGGGGTGTGTAAGGGAAGTATGGGTTGTGTGTGTGTCATTGTGCATGGCTGTGTGATAAAGTTCAGTGTGCGCACATGTGTGTGCACGTGCGTGTGCATACGTACCGAGAAGACTACGCCTGTAATGTTGTTGCAACCGAAGATGGGCTGATTGAACTTCTCACGCACAATGTAACTCTGCAAGAGAAGATGCCAGAGTTAGGGTCGGTGTCACAACAACCACTGTTGTCAAAGCAAACCACAGCTACTGTAAGCCAACATGAAAAAGAGTACGGACTACCTTGATTTGTGTTTCCTCACATGCATACCGAACTGCAAACACAGGGCTGCATGCACACACGCATGAACAACTGAACCACTTCATGTGAACGACCAACGGATCTCATCATCACGAAGTCCCAAGAGTTGCAACAGCTGTGTGCTCCACGCATACGGGCACAGGACAAACAAAAAAAACTCCAACGGAACACAAAAGCGTCAGATCACTTGTTGTCACACGCACAGCACTGACCAGCGGGAGGTCAAAGGCATGGATGGCTGCGCCATTCTGCCTTGCGTCAGCGCCGGTAGCGGCGAACACCAGGCGCACGTTGGAGAGGTACAGCACGCCTCTGGCACTCCACTTGCCACCACTCCCAAGCCTGTAAACAGTACTGCTTCAGCACACTCGTCTTGAAGGCAAACAAATCCATCCATCCATCCATCCACTGACTGGTTGCCTCACTTGCTAGATGGTCCGAATCCAAACCCTAGCCTGCAGCACGAGCATGCATGCACGCGTGCCTGCTTGACCAGGACGACGGGGACCTACCCCGGGAGGTTGTCGACGAGGAAGTTCACGCCGTCCCTGCGCAGCACGAACGCTTCTCCCGAGAACGGCACAGGCAAGCCACCTCCGCCCGCCACCATCTCCGGATTCACCGCCATCCCTACTGCCGCCGCCGCCGCCTGTGACCACGACAACAACTACGACGTCAGCTAGGAGGTAAGGCACCTTGTCGTTGCCTTGTTTGCTGGCGGCGGCAGAGGCGGTGTTGGGTGTGGGGCTTGTGGTTAGGCAGCGGGGCGGCGAGAAAGGGCAGGAGGCACATGGTGTGGCGGAGGAGGAAGAGGAGGATGAGGGCCAAATTTGGAGAGGGGCCGTTGCTGGCCGGGCTGCTGTTGCTCATGCTACCATGGTGGTAGCAATGACCTTACACGTAAAGTGTTGTACTTTTATGCATCTGAGCTCCATCTCTCTTCGTGGCATTGGCCGAGTACTCTTGCGTTGAGTCTACTGAGATCAAGTGTATATGCATGTGCTTCGCGCATCTCTAATGTTGGCTATGTGCATGTGCATAAGCATTCGTGTGTGCGTGTGCGCATGTTGACAGTTCAACAAATCGACAAAATGCAGTGTGACATCATGTATACAGCGGCATGTTGCTGTCACAAGTACAGACATCCATTACACATACACAATACACATACAGCCCTTTTAACGCCACCCCGACAATTTGGTGCAGCGTTCGTGCGCATCCCGGGGGCGCCTCAGCGTATACATATACACGCCATGATACACACATACTACAACACAATCGACAACAAGCACATTGTCTATACCCACCCCACTATCTATCCCACTCACTCACTCCCTCATTCACATCAATCCCCTGCCCTCACCCCCCTCAAACACGAGCACCCGCAAGGCAACGTGTCTCAACCCGACTCCAGCATCAAGTTGGGATGTTGTACTGTTGGGTTTGTTGTGGTCTTCACTCCTCCAAGCCTCTGCCTTCCCGGGCACGAGCCACGCTTCGAGCGTGTCGCCCACACCCAACGACACGCCCACGTGCCAACGCCTCTCCTCTTGGGCCTTGTTGTTGTTGTTGGCAGGGGAGAGCAGGGCTTGTAGGATGGCTTCAGGTGGTGGATTATTGGAGTTGAGGTCGGTTGCGGTTGATGCGTGCGGTGTCTTGGAGAGGGTGAGCTTGATACCTTTGCAGCCCTTTGGGTCAACGCACCGCGCTCGCACCTGAGCAACGTTCAAAGCCAGCCAAGCGTATGGCTGAAAACGATTGGTACATACAGTGCGTGTGCGTGCGCTCGCGCGCGTGTGCAGTTCCACGTGTGCATGCTCGGTTGCGTCTACGTGCGTGTGCGCATGTGCACTCACTCTTTCATGCAGTTCTACACCACTCCTGATGCCTCAATACTGACTGGTCATTCGCTATCTCATTCACCAACTCACTCATTCTCTCACTCACTCACTCACGCACTCACTCACTCGTTCTGAATCCTTTTTCGCCTCAAGCACCTACCTCCATCTCAGCATTGGGCATGTGACTGTGGCTCGTGTAAGCCACGACCGCTGCGCTGCGCTTGGCTCCCCCGCAGCAGCCATCCGGCGCATATCCGCTGCACGGCGCCGCCCGCCCCAGCGCGATATGCGCCCCGGCGGAGGAGGCGATACCGACACCCGGGCAGACCCATGCGCCGTTTGTAGCCGTGAGTGGGGTTCTGTTGGGCGAGGTTGACGATGACGATGCTGTCGTGGACACGCTGTCGGACCACGTCAACGGCATCCATGATGGTGATGGTGATGGTGATGCGGTTGTGGTTGATGTGGAAGGTGGTGGCTTGGTTGGTTTTGGAGACGCCGACATGTCTCTTTCTGACGAACCCCAGTCCCACGCCATCGCCGACCTGGTCATACATACACATCACAAGAAGCATCCTGCAGACTTGCAATTCTCGCGCTAGAACAACGATGGCTGCCTACCTTATGTTGTTACTGTCGTCGCCGCCATCATCGTCCAGGAGAGGCGCGTACCCATACCTCCACCCCAGATGTCCCTGTTTCCCCGAGAAGTCAGCGAGGCTGTCGGCAACAGGGCGACGTGCACCCGAGGAAGAAGAAGAAGAAGAAGACGAGGATGAGGATGAGGATGAGGATGAGGCTCTCGATGCGCGCAGTGCCCACAAGGCGTCGAGAGCGAGGTTGTCCAGCAGAGACTGCGAGGCGGAGCGGGAGAGGGGGGTGTCGGAACCACGGCAGGGCTGGAGGGCGGAGGAGGAGGAATGGAGCTGGGGGAGAGGGGGAGGAGGGCAGAGTGAGTGGGTGGGTGGGTGCGTGTGCGTACAGTTAGGACACGACAGGGTGGTATCGCTTACGCACGGTTAGTAGTGGCACTGGCCTACTTGCCTGGTGTAGTTGTAGTCACAGTTAACCCAGCTTGGGCGCATTATCAACACTAGTCAGTGCACTTGTATCATCAGACATAAATTGGAAAATGATGTAACAATGTGCCGACAGCGCCACAAGGACACCTGGTGTACTTACTTCAAAGAGCGTGAGCGGTAGGGCAACGAAGCTGCCTCCTTCGATGGAGGACGTGGAGGCCTTGTTGACGAGGAGGGCGAGCAGCCACGCGTGGTACTCGCGGAAGGTACGCGCGCCCGCGCTGAAACAACCGCAGAACGCCGCGCGCTTCACCAGGATAGGGTACTCCGTCAAGCAGGTCTGCGGGTGGGTATGCGAGTGTACGTGCACATGCGTGCATGCGCATGCGTGTGCGCTTGCACATGCGCGCATCTGCGTTGCATGCACACACGTGTGCATGCGCATGTGTGCATCTGCGTGCACGTGCGTGCAAACACAAGTGCTCTGCATCTGATCCATCACAACCCATCTCCTCCTTACCTGGCCGTCTCCAACGCGCACGGTCCACGTGGGCGCCATCGGGATGGCAACGTCCCCGCCATGTTCGGCAGGCAGCAGCATCCCGGCCGTCACGCCATGGATGTTGCTCCCTCCTCCCCCACCTGATCCCCACAGCGCAGCCTGCAGCCTCAGAGTGGCCGAGTCGTTGTAACGCACGTCGTCCCGGACAAGAAACAGAGAATCCTCCTAACAACAGGTGATAAGTTAGATGAAGTGACCACAATTGATGGAGTAAGACATGCGTGCGCATGCGCGTGCGCATAGTCCACCAAGAGTGCGCGCGCACGCACTGTTTGTGGACTATGCGCACACGCACATTTATCTGCATGCATGCAGTGCATGCTGCTAAGTAGTGCACGCAGGCGACTATGCTTTTGTGTGTTCAACGAGTTGTGTGCATCGCTGCGCGAACTGCTTCGCAGTGCAAAACCAGCTCAGCCTGTTTGGTGCACACGTGAGTGTGAAGCAGAGTGCACTTACATAGAGCGCATCATGGTCGGGTGAGAAATCAGAGCATGCCGACTCCCACAGCACCTGCGCATCGACCGCTTGGTTCGCGGGTAGCGTGCGTGTAACGATGCGTGCAGGCCGTCGCGAAGTCATCGTCGTCGTCGTCGTCGTTGAGGGGCGAGATGTCATTGATGATACAAGCTTGGCGTGGAAGTCCAGCCACGTGTCGGCCGCGGCATACACGCGGGGCTTCAGTACGGGCGGGTACGCCCCGTGCGCCATCACGTGCATCAGACGATCGCGCAACGCCGTCACGGTCGGCTCCACCACGATCTTGCTCATGAACTCGCCCTCCAACATCTCCTCCACACCGCCACTGGGAGCATGGACGTAGAGTCAAGAGTCAGTCCATTGACAGGCAAGTTGTCAAGCACGCGTGTACGTGTGATACAGCAATCAAGAGCATGTCCGCAACCACCTGTGCGTGCAATGACAGGCACTATTACAATCATCAGGTATCTGTGTTCGTTGTTGAAACAAGCATGCATAGCGTAGTTTACGCATCCTTGCCAAACACGCTCATGTGTGTACTGGTAGGGCAGCTACGTGTGTGTGCGCGCATGTGCGAGCATGTGCGCACGCATGCTCATGTATGCACCTCCGCGCACAAACCCCACACGCGTGTGCACATGTTTTCCGCGCACGCACACACGCACGCATAGACGGACACACGGACAACACACCAACCTGTCAAAGGCCACTGTGGGTATTGCCCCCGCCGCGCACTCCGCCACGACATACGGCGAGTTCTCCAACAACGACGGCAGCACGGCCAGCGTCCCCCTCTCCCTCAGCACCCTCAACGCACTGACCCTCGGCAACGCGTGATGCATCCTCGTGGGCCACTTGCTCACAGTCCCACCCAGATGTTGGGTGATGTAAGCAGTAGATCTGTTATCCGCCCTGTCTCTACCAACAAACAAGACTTCATAAGGTGGACCAGGCCAGGGGATCTCTCTCAAAGCCTCCACGAATAGGTACAGTCCCTTTCGGCGTTCGAGGCGGGAGAAGAAGACGAGGCGCCATACTGGGGAGGCGTGGCGCATGGAGATCTGAGAGGACTTTCTACGCGTGTTTGTTGTTGTGTCGATGATGTTGGGGATGACGTGGGGGTTGCGGGGGTGCCAGCCGCGTTGGCGGAGGAAGGCGAGCATGTGCTCGGAGGGGGAGACGACGGCGTCGGCGCGCTCGAGACAGTAGCGCTCCGCGGCGTCGACCTCCAGGGATAGGGCGTCTGTGGTGGTTTGGAACGCAACGAGAGGTATGCGTGTATGTGCACGCGCCCGTGTATGTACGTGCACGTGTGCCTGTATGTGTGTGCGTGTGCGCATACGAGCGCATGTATGCGTGCTTGTGCGTGCATGCATGCACGCAGGCATGTGTGCCCATGCGTGTAGTGAACATCGTTACTGCACAACACACATGATGTCTCAGGTTACATATGTTGTGCAACAGATGCACATGCGTGCACTTTGCCCACCTGATGGTCGCGGGTCGTCGCTCGTCTGTCGTGCCCACATGTGTCCTCCATGCGGCACAATCACAATCTTCATCCCATCCATACCCCACCCACTCTCCTCCCCCACCCCCGTCTCCCTCGCCGCAATCGTCTCCACCAACACTCCCCCCCACTCGTGCGCGTGCAAGACCTCACACGCACCTTCTCCCCTCTCCCGCAACCAGTTGAAGAACGCCAGACCGATGCGGCGGTACGGGTTGGTCGTCCACACGTTGTTGTTGTTGTCGGAGGTGGAGAGGCACACGAGCGTAATGTCGGCGGGGGAGTAGATGGTGGAGGAGAGAGTGGGGCAGTCGAGGAGTTGGGTCGCGGGGGCGGCGATCCAGGTCACGTGGTAGCGGGTGGAGCGGGCTAGGGCGGAGGCGAGGAGCCAGTAGGCGGTGGCTGTGCCGGCCATACCTGTGTAGATATACACGTATGTGGCATGCAAGTATGTGTACATGCGGTGCAAGCGTGAATATGGAGTGGACGCGTGAATGGACGTGTACGTGTGGCAGTGGTGTCGTCCAGTGGTATATGAACGTGATACACAAATGATGAACTGATACTACTACAGTATGTATGCGGTCTTGACATGCGGTTTTGGCCACGTTTGTACACAACCATGAAGGTCATAGTAAGGTTGTCCAGTACAGCATCATGATGAGGAAGTGGCACTACCACACCAGAATGCATGCACTGTGTGCTTACAGTTGTGTAGTGATAATGAGATGTTGTCAGTGGTTACTACACTTGAACAACTGAGCAGCTATGTATGACTCCATACCTGGTGCGCCATAAACATCCGAGCTGAGTATACACACCCCCGTGGTTGCGTGTCCCCTCCCGGTCTGCACACGGCTTAGCCTTACATCACCTCCACTCCCCTGATCTGAACCCGCACTATTCCCGAGCGCTATCTGCCCGACCCCGAACACGACCGCAGCCGCCACGAGCATCACCATCACTCTGCTCGACACGAGCACCGACACCATCGCTCCCAGCTCGCGCCACCAGCAGCGCATCAGGACGCTGAGTCCACCCAAACCACTCCTGATATCGACCTCGGCGCTGTATTGTGAGTGCTTCCCTCTCTTGTCCATGTTTGTCCTGATGCGCGGAGACTTGTTCACCACCGTGAGGGGGGAGTTGTGGGCGTCGGAGGAGGCGGGACGCAACTGACGGTGCATGGCCTGCTGGGGTGTGGGTGTAGTTTTAGGTTTGGTTGTGGGTTGCATGTTGTCCTTGCTGTTTGACTGAATGGAGTCGACTCACTCTCTGCTGATGAATCGCGTGTAAGCGTAGTGCGCATGGAACAACAGTGTGAGGCTGGCACGCAACGGACTGTCCTACGCAGCACAGTCACCTGTGTCTGCTGGACAAACAATGTGTGGAAAAACAGTGATCAAGAATCCCTTTTATACACGATGTTTGACTGATGAGGTGACGGGTTGCAGTTAGAACAAGCCACCTTCTGTGTGCGTATCTGGTACACTATCATGATGAATGGTTTGATATAGCTGGTTTGATGTTGCCTAATATATAAGATAGTTTCGTGTGTTTCTCAGCCACCGTGCAAATCATTGCACGCTACAATGAACACCCACCCAAAGACGCCTTCCATCATGCACTACAAGGCTTTACCACACAGATAGAAGCAAAGGAGAGAGACTTGGTCACCTCATGTCACCCTGACTGTCACGTGGCGCTGATGTTGTCACTATTATGATGGTCTCACCTCTGAGTTCATCAACCCTGGCGGTGGCGTTGTTCCAGGCATCGTCATCCTCGTTGTCGCTGTCGTCAACATCGCCGCCGCACGCACGCCGCTCTCATCTGCGCCAGGTGTCATCTACCCACCCAGCCACAGCCACAACTCCTACGAAGTATCATTACCCACCCCCACCCCCACACTCCGCATCTACGCTGTTCCGCCAAGATCAAGCCGCTGTGAAACGGAGGACAGGACACAGATGGGAAGAGGAACTCGGCTGATCTGTGGTGGTTGGGTTTTTCCTACTCCCTTGCGTCTCTCTCTCACGCAAGTGTGAAACAAGAGTCGTTGCTCGTTTGTCAACAAGAGTACGGCACTCTCGCCTGGAGTTGAATGGACTTGTAGTTGATTTTGACTATCCCAAGGCGCGCCTTTGCGGCTATGCCATCACAGGATGCGCATGGTTGGAGTCAAACGGCGAGGAAGACGAGGTTGAGACAGAGCAGCAAAGAAAGCAGAGGACAGCCAACGCACACAGTTCGCATCTTGTACCATGGAAAGCAAGCGGAAGCCTAGGTGTACAACTCAACGGGCTACATCAACTACATCGACATCGACAACAACGACGACGACGTTAAACAGGACGGGTTCTATTCCCTCTAGCTTACTCAGTGACTTCTCACTTGCAAACTCAGGCAACCTCTCCCTCACTCCCTCTCTAGCACACACGCACAAACCAAGCAAAAACACACCAAAGGACAGATGGACGGACGCTGCTTGCTTGCCAGGTCGGATGCAACCCCTTGGTAGTACCAGTACCGGCCAGCTTGCAATTGAATTGTATTGGCAAGCTGGCCGTATATTGGGTGCAACCCCTTGGCGCCCTCCC
>RHPI01001715.1:319381-337842 GCA_009103225.1 Chlorokybus atmophyticus
GCGCTTCCCCCTGTCACATCACCTGCGCATGCATGCCCGCAAGAAAGGGGCCTCCTTCGTGGAGGCATATGCAAGTGAACTGTGCACTGCGTTGGGTGCTTGATGTGACCTGCCCTGCGTGACTTGCGTCTTGGCCGTTGGTTCTGCTGCGAGAGTTGCATCCGACGGCGGAGGCGGCAGCAAACGACGACCCTGATTCAGGTTGTGTGTTCTTTGGTGAGGTTCCGTGTTCGATGAACACGGTTCTGGCTGTGGACTTACCGGGTACACACTGAACGTTGTGCGATCCATGTAATCCGTCGATCACATGGCAAGATGCGTAATACATGATGTAACATGCATCAATTCTCACACCAATGATGCTAATTCAAGTGAAGCAAAGACTTATATTTTGTGTTCAAGATATCGAACAACTGTATAACATGTGTTGACAAGATACGATAAGTCTTGCATATCGCAAATGCAAACCTCATTGACAGGTCTCAACAACTTGTGTGATCTTATGAGCGCACTTGAGCGTGTATGAGCACCAAGTGAGAGTAGCACGCGCAAGAACAATGTAATGTACTAGTAAAAATATACATGTGAGTGCTTGTAAGTGCCTTGCTGCAGTATCATCGAAAAGCCTATACTTAACTTACAAATCATGCTTTAGCGAAAAGGGGTCAGATGTGTTGCACACCAATATAATTAATGCATGCAAGCACACGCGCACAAGCACACGCGAGCACACCCAAGCATGCACATGCACGCACGGCAGGTTCAATGAGACACTAGGGTCAGTCACAAACATGCAGCCTCACCGCGCATGCCCAAGGCATGCTCACCTAGTATGTGACCTATCTGATGCTCACCGTTCCCACAAGCACATACAATAGCACACTGAGCAGCTGCATGTGTTGCATAAGTCACAAGCAACAGCAAGCAGGCGGTGATGCATTGGGTGGATACATACATGCGCCGAGTCTGCTTTTGGGGCCCCTTTGTTTTTCCTATGTGTAGCTGTTGTAAGTTATGTGTATTTACTACACGTGAGCTTTATTATGCTACAAACGCAATCAGTTCAGGTGTCCCAACTCGGCTTACATGCACACGGGTCACCCCACCCTTTAGAACCGTAAAGCATCTTGAGTCAACTTTAACTGCAAGTGTTTTGCCCTTGTTGTACACACATCAAGTTGCGTGCAAACACATCTGTAAATTTGGCATGTGCAAATACCGCTCGCGACAAACATAATCATCAATAACTCTTACAAATATGCACCTCATATCATTATCCTACACAAGCGTGACCGCTCACTAGCTGCACACACTCACACGCAATTCAACCGTGCATATCATGCTAGCTGCTCAATCTGCTGCTCAATCTGTCTATCAGTTTCATGCCTATCTATCTGGCCAAGAGCTGTATGAAGTATGTAAACCTGTGGCTCTTGCATGCCTGCAGTATCTGTGATGTGCTGTGCTATGCGCTGCGTGCTTACTTTCGCAAAGTTTTACGTTGAGGAATAACAAGTGATGGCCGTACGAAATGCATCAGGATGAGAGGATGCTCCACCAACTTTGCATCGTGAGAAGTGCTCATTGATTTAGGCAATCATGTGCGTTACTGTTACCACTTACAACATATGCATGCACCAGGCCGATAATTGCACGACCAACAGCCTAGCGCGGTTGTTCAAAGAATGGACCAGAACAATAAATCACATGCACCATACCACAACGCCGCATCACGCATCAGATCGGTTGCAAGGGCTGCACCTATCGGCCTCAGCAATCGCAGCCAGCATGACCTTCCAGAAAGCCGGCACGTCCATCACCCGCGCCACTTTCACATTGGGAGGCAGCGGAGATGCGTGCCAGACGTCACACACCGTCTGACCCGCACTCAACTGTGGGTCAACAACATGGTCAGCACGATGAGTGCTGCAGAACATAATGGTGAGCATTTGCACCTGCCAACTGATGACCAACCTCGCTGTGTACTTCAATGTCCACCCGCAGTAGCTCTGTCTGTTGTTGAAAGTTAGAAGAATAAACAGGCTGTTAGCAGTTGCAACCTGAGACTGATACAACTTTACATGTTACCTACAACTTGTTTGTTTACCGTGAAGAGCTGGGGTTGGATGACATAGGCGACAGCGCATGGGTCATGAAGAGGCGGGTTGCGGAAGTTGAACACGCGGAAGTATGTGTCAGCGAAGAACATCAACAGCTGGCAAGCTGCAAGTGCGCACGTGATAAGCTCATTACCTAGCGCATCACCATTTACAAGTACAAAGGTTGACGTGCCCAGTGAGCATACCTAGTTTGCGAAAGGGTGTTGGGCTGGAACTAAGAATGCTTGCGATGACATCAGGCGTCACCAACGCCGTGTGCGTAACCTTTGCAGTTCATGTGAGTCCATGCATTGGCCCAGAACAACACAAACAGAGTGGACAGGTTGTCTAGTGCTTACCTCGAGTGGTATCATGACAACGGGGATGCTCGACTCAAACACCATCTTTGCAGCCTCAGGGTCATTCTTTGGGGCAAACCATAGGCAACCATAGGCAGTTTACTTGAAGGCACGCGTGAATGCAAGTGGCATGGCAACCAGACCCCACACAAGCCTTACCTACTGCCTGACCTGCATGTTGAACTCCGCCACCGGGCCTGAACAAATCATATTCAGTCAAAGATGACTCAAACTCAGTTTCTGTCACCTGTTATATGGATATGGATAAAATGTTGTAAACGGACCTGTGTTACCGATGCCCAAACACCCGCCTATGCAAAGAAAAAAAACGCAGCATGTTAGCATTGAAGCGCGAGAGTCTTAACGTAAAAGGAACAACAATGGTTCTTGAGGTGGTTTGTAAACTGTGCGCCTCACCCATTAGCACAACCTGCATAGGAGCATGTACAGTTAAGTTGGAGGCTAAACTGCAAAAGTAAAGTGTGAATGCAGAAGAAACGCTCACCTCAATCATGTCTTTGACTTCAGGGTACACTGCCAATAGCAGCGCTGCGTTGGTGAGCGATCCAACGCACACGAGCGCCACCCGACTGGCAAGCCTGCAGTTGTCGTGAGTCTTGCGTACATCACAACAACAACAACAACGACAACAACAACGACAACGGTAACGACATGAGCAACAGAAGGTGTTTGCAAACCTGCCTGTCCAGTGCGTACGCCCGCGATATCTTTTCAAACATGACATTCACAGCCTTTCCCTCCACCGGAGGCCTGCACAATACTCGTATCAACATCATTCTTAACAAACATGCCATCTAACCAACCTTACAGGCTGGGGCCAGCCCCCGGCCGAGGCATCTGCGGCTGGGGAAGAGGAGGAGGAGGAGGAGAAGGCGGAGGAGGTGGAAGGAGGAGGGATGTTGTGGACGTCGAGGCCGGTGATGCCATGAATCTCCGGACAGTGCTTCGCTGATCTTAGCAGCGGGCGAGGCGCCCCACTCACAAGCGCTGTAGTGTTTGTATTTGAGTATGTGCTGATAAAGCAGAGTGCGGAAAGTACTCTGCTTTATCAGCACATACTCAGAGTGCGGAAAGCACTCTGCTTTATCTGTGCGAGTGAATAGGCTTACGGATGTGATCAAGGCCGGCCATGCGCAGCACCTTCTGCGCGTTCACGGTGGTCTTCTCCACCTGCCGGAGCGCACGTGTAATTGCATGCCTCAAGTTGTTGGTCACGCAGCACTGTGTGCTGCGTTACATGTCATCTCAGCTAGGGCATTTGTGCCTACATGCAAGAAGCATTCAACATGCATGCTCCGACCTTGCGTCCAAATCTCAAGCATACCGAAACGTATTTGCAGCATTGTGAGTGTTACCAAATGCAAACTGACCTGCACTACACAGCATGCACTGCGTTCGAGGAGATTGTGGCAGTGGTAGCACAGAACATCAAGCAATGCTGTTCAAGTTGCCATGAATGGTGTTGGAGTTGAGAACACTTCTTGTGAAAAGAACTTTACCGACTGATTGCCGTGCACGGTGCTGATCCCAAGCAGTCGCAATGCACGGTTGTGGCCTGCCAGGATGATGGCCATGGCGTCATCATGCCCTGAACACAAGAAACACCAGACAACGACAAATCACCTCTCAGCATAATCATGTCACACAGCTTATGAAGCAAGCAACACACAAAGCAGCAGCTGCCTGTGTCAACCCCCCCCTTGCCTGGATCGCAGTCCAGCCACACCGCCCGAGGCGCCGGCTGCTGCTGCTCCGCCGCCCCCGTGGTGAGCCCCGTCAGCGAGGCCAGAGGTGGCAGGCAGCCGGACGGCGCTTGGGGAGAGTCCATCGTCTGCTGCCACCACTAATGACGCCGATAACGACAACGACAACGACGACGACGACGAGGAGGATGAGGAGGCCGACACCAACAAGAAGTGATCCGAACTGATCACAAAGCGATCACCGCTGCTGATCTTGGTGATCGCAACCTGAACCTGTTCAGCCTGCGCACGTGCCGTGACATAGCTCAGCATTGTGTTGCGCAGCGATTGCTACATCTGTTGAGCAGCGGCGGCGGCGGCCGGGTGATCAGCGTGGGTGTGGGTGTGGGTGTGGATGCAAGTGGTTGCTGCGTAGCGGTGGTGGTCTTGGTCGGTGTGCGTGTGGTGGTCGGCTGCTGCACTGGTTGCGCACAGCGCAACACCGTACAGCACAGAACTGCACCGCACTCATGCTGAGGTCAGTGCGCATAGCATTTGTGCACAACACTCAAAGTTCTGAGATCAATAAAGTAGGCACTAAGCCTGAGTACCTTCGCTACTCATGGCATGAAATACTCGTCACAGGTGATTTCCCGGCATCATTTTAAGTCGTCATGATGTGTAATGATGACTTGCTGACCAGTATAGCTGCTTGTTGCATCATGGAGTGGCGACGTTGTTACTCGCTATGCTGTTCTTTGATATGCCTGCCAGTTTGTCATTGTCACTGTTGTTTGATTTACCAAACCGTGCTGCACCTAACCGTACTGACCTCAATGCACACCAAACAGGCAACAAACCACATGTATATGCAATATGCACAGTGAGTCCAGCCATGCCGCATGTCCTTACCTACACTTCACCACACTGCACACATCTTCACATGCACGCGACATGTAGGCTTTCCAGTGTGACCAATGAAAGACTCACTCACGCATGCTAGACACAATCACAGCGGAGCGCACATCAAGCATTAAGAGGTCTGAAAGTGGTTGCGTCAACACCCAATGCGCCGCCTCACACATTATGGTTGCCGTGCAAACAGGACAAGGAGCATGATGCTAAGGTTATCAATGAAGACATTGGCTGTGCTACTGCCCTGTTGCTGCTTGCTTGCGATGCTTGCCTCCAGTGCTAAGGCAAACACATCCACACTTCAAACCACAACGAACGGAAGCAGCAGCACAAGAGACACATTGCGCAGCTTCCCCACCACTATGCTCGAAGAGTTTCAGGTGGGGGAGGTGATGTGGCGATCGTACATGGATGGCGGGATGAGGCGGCCCTATTACTCTGAGGTGGACACTCAACGTACTCAGTGGGAAGACCCACGCAGGCGTGTCGGGTTGTGGTGGGGTTTCATGCCTGTGTGGCTCGTCGTGGGGGTGAGTGTTGTGTTGGTGGCAATCACCGCCGCGCGCATAGGGTACCTCGCTATTTACTGCCCCGAGAGCCTTTGGCCCACCAAGGCCAAGAAGCACCGCATGCGCGGACAAAAGCAACGCCACCTCAAGCAGCGCGGGAAGCTCACGCAAGGCAAAAATGGTGGGGCTCACTACTTTTTCTAAGTGCAGTATAGCAGCTTTCTCCAGTTACTAAGAGTTACATCTGGAGACCTGTACTGGACAGGTTTGACTTTGTCCTCGTGCCTTGAGCCTACGCATGCATTAGCCTTCAGAGGGTTTGCTACATGTTGACGACTGGTGACATCAGATGCATGCAGGGTCTCACTTCTGACTGCCGTGCAATTGACAGATGATCTGATGTGCACAACACGTCTACCACTCAAGACTACCGAGTCACTTCTGCTGGCACGAGACAATCACCTTGACTGCAAAACCGTGTGGTGTGTTTGAAAAGCTGTTGCCTGCTGGCCTAATGAACCTCACATCTGCATGCTGAGCGGCTTGAGTGAGGCTGCCGCAGATAAAGGTACAACCCTGTGATCTTTGGAGAGGCTCGCAACGGAGACATGTTTGTATGTGAGCTACTCAGCTGCGCTGATTGGGCTGGATCTCCTGCAGTACTTTCACATAGGACGTCGGGAACCAACCAGCTTTGCCCTTGCATTGGCCATCTGACCACCCCGAGTCGGTGGTCTGTAGACATGAAACACAACTTAGACCCCCGGCTGCAAGAAATGCTGTGGTCAAGAACAAGATTGAGGTCGTGTGGTCAAGCATACCTGGCGCACAACAATGTACTCTCCTTTGCGCAAACTGAGTTCTCCCGGTTCCACTGCCGTGTAGTCATGCAACACCTGTCACAACAGAATGATGAGCGTTATTGTTCTTGCCTGGCTTTCCAACCTCTGAGGGTGTGCTATACAAAACATGGTGGTCATACCTCTGCCAGCATTTGCGGTTTGCTCGCCGGTTTCGGTGCTTTGGTTGCACTTCCGGGCTCGCTCTTCGCGGAGGAGCCCATGTCCAAGTCGAATAAGTCATCCACGCCGGAAGTAGCCCTGCTGCCAGCGGAGTTGGTGCGTGCGGCCGGTGCTGTGGATGCGCTGCTGGGCCGGTCCGCCGAGCGTGCCATATTGTTGGTCATCACGTCGTCGTAGGAAGGAGGGGGAGGTGCGGAGGTGGTTGACGAGTTGTCAAAGGCAGCAGCTGCACAGGGTGCGAAAAGTTGAGTGGCAAACACATATGACCATAGACATAACCATCAACGCCGGATGAATATGTGGCAGCTCAAGTGCTGCGAGCGCACGACTGACATGTACAGGGCACCGCAAGACGGTATATGATACAGGTACCTGCAGAGCTGGCGCCTCGCCGGATAGGGCTGTGCGTGCGCTCTTGACCATCGGAAGCCTGCTCTGTGCGGCGCTGCTCTGCGACCAACTGCGAGTATGCTGTATGCATGAGTTAACAAATTACAGCATGCAGCTCAATGCACAATGCACAGCATGACAGCGTAGCGGGTGGACGAAACTGTGCGTGTACCAGATAAGCTGTGGTTGTGTGAGTGCCAGCTAACAGAGAAACCACAAAACCAATCAAGCTGTGCAGCAGACAGCCTAGCTTGCTTGGTTGCTTGGTTGGCATCAACAGTTCCTGACTCAGCTCACCTGAACATACAGCCGGTCCAGTGTGTTGTATGTCTTGTTCAACATGTCTCTCTCCATCTCAACCTGTCCAAAGCCAAGGATAAGCACATACACATTTCATTGCTGTTGGGCGCCATTGCACGTGTACACCAACATGCGATAATGCTCTATACCATTGAGACCAGCCGCGCAAGCGCTTCCCGCTGTTGTGCTGCAGCAACTGCTTTGTGCGCATGCGCTGCCTCTTCGCCTTGGGCCTGCATGACAGCCACCAGTTCATGCTGCTTGGCCTCTATGGACGAGAGCTTGTCCTGATCCGCTCCAGACCCATCGCGCGCTATACGATCCCTGCGCTGCCTTGATTGAGCCACCTGCCAAGGACAGGGGCAGAGATTACAATTACAACAACGCTGGATGGACTTTGTTGCTGAAAAGGCGCATGATGCCCAGTGTTGTAATCAAGTAGAAAGACCAACACATGCATTCACTTGAAGGTGATGATGTACGCACCAACGCATCAACGTCGCTTCGCACTTTCTCATAGCGCTTTGATGCTAGCCGAGCTTCATCTAGATGTCCATTGTTAATTACTCCTCGTAGTGGCTCCACAATCTACAATGCATACAACATATTCTCACTTGCCTCCCAGTGAACTTCACCATTGCTGTGCTTGGCAAGAAGCTATCACCACCCAACTCAATGCGTAACCCGTACCTGGTCCTGTACTTTGCGATGGAACGTGTCACGCTCGCTTTCAAGCTGTGTCCTCGCTATACCATACTGCAAGCATGCCAGCCCCAGCGTCGTGCCTTGACCAGGACCCTCCGTGCCATACCCGCGGCAAAACTCAACAAGGCGAACGCCTGCAACCAGCCTTGCTGTCACAAAACTCTACGCAGTGTTGCCTGTGACACAGTATACACTGAAAAAGAGTGCTTGAGCAGGTGGCACAAACCTGTCTCAGTGTAGCGATTTCCTGCAGTGCACAGGTTATCCACAGATCGAACCAAGTCTTTGATGAAGTGCTGCAACACAGATGTTTGATAGGCATGGCAGTCTTGCACTATGCGATACGCAGAAACAAATTGATTTGCCAAAAAAAGGCAGATAGCACCAATGCAAGTCAGACTGCAACTGACTCTAACCTTGTTGTGCGTGGTAATGTGGTTTAGCCTTTCCAGTTCGTCATGCTGCTGCCGAAACTCATCACTTTCATCTGTTGGTCTTGGACCGGCATGCGCGCCACCAAGCTTCTCCAGCACAGCCTGCGCCGTCCCATGATTTAATTGCGCTGTTACCTCAACGTTGCTTTTGGCAATGCAACACCACCAAAGGGTCCTGCAGCAGAGGCTTCATGTGCTGCAGGATCACAAGAAGCACTTACATCTCTTGTGGAAAGAACCCGCTGTCGCAAGATGTCCATTGTGAGTGGAGGTAGCTGCTTTCAGTGCAGTGACCTCACACTGCATCACATGCGATCTCATGTTTGCAAGAAACAATAGTAGCAAGTACAGAAGCAGGCTCTCAACAAGCTCCAACAAACAACTATGTAGCATGCAGTAACATGTGCGCAGCATGAATTTGCACACAAACAACAATCAGAAACAACTGGAAAACGAGCTCTCAACAACCTCCGAACACCTTATCCCCAATTGACACCCGTATGATCTACTTAACCACAAGCAAGTCACCGGGAAAACATGCCATTGCCAAAAGCAGGCAACCTGTCCGCCATATTTGCTGGCGCTGAGAAATATTATACCACGCCCGCACAGAGAAGCAATCATGTCTCTACGCCCAGCAATCCGTTAATATACACAACATGCTTCGCTTATCATCTGATCAAGCATGGCACTTGTGGCTGCTGGCTATTATAGCCACAACTGCCATCACAGGTGTGCCGTGTCCGACAGTAATGCAACAAGCTCGTGTTCCCCGAATTATCAATAAGGCAAACCTGCGGCAGCAGTCAAGCTAACGATCCCCTCCGCGTCGCAGCTTGGCAGCCCCAAAACTCACAGCCCTAAACCTTACCGGCGACACTGACAGCGGCACGGGGAAGATCCACCGGCAGAGGCAAACACAGTCTACCTGCTGCCGGACGTCCTCACCCACGTGTAGAGACAGATCGCCGCCCACACCACCGCCCCCAACGACAAGCTGCGGCAGATCGCAGCGGGCAAGGCATTGACCGGCAGAGTCACACACAGTTGTGCTGGCACCGTTGACGGGAGCTTCTGACCGTCGGATCGCCTGCACGCCATGCGCTCAATGGCTGGATGTACAGTAAGCAGGTTGCCGTCCGATGC
The DNA here is from genome assembly GCA_009103225.1 of Chlorokybus atmophyticus. Taxonomy (NCBI): domain Eukaryota; kingdom Viridiplantae; phylum Streptophyta; class Chlorokybophyceae; order Chlorokybales; family Chlorokybaceae; genus Chlorokybus; species Chlorokybus atmophyticus. The sequence continues at coordinate 328,964 of RHPI01001715.1, forward strand.
CGCCACGGCTGATGGCTTGGATCCAATCGAGTTGTCGCTCGCAACAATTATGGCCAGTGTGCTATGGTTGATTTGAGTGATCAAGTGCAAATTAGCGTGCTGAGGTTGCTAACACTAGCGTGCTAAGGTTTGGGATATTCACAAAAGTCCGCACTGGCTCAGGTCTCGGCCTTCAAGTACAGGGGCGGATGCTTTGTTATATCACCCATGGTAGTTGATAAGCATGAATAGTGGCGAGATGCAATTCCAAGTACAAGCTTAACAAAATGGAATTGCATCTCTGCGACCATCTGCATGGTATTGATATCAATGAAACAGAAATGTGTAAAACGCTATGACATACAAACACTCGAGCAGTAGTGGAAGCTTTACGCGTGCTGATGTCGATCCGTGTTGCCACTCTGTCTTTGGGTGGCACTTATTCTTGTCTCCATGCAGTGCTTGCAAAGTATACATGCAGTGCTTAACAATGCGATAAGCGCTGGCAATAGGTTGATGTAGTGGCTGCAAGAGGACCGAACTAATCAGGAGGAGAGGTGAATGCAATGCAAGCGTTTGTGCCTCCAAAGCCGAAACTGTTGTTGAGAGCTGCTCTAGTCTCTTGCCGCAGCGCAACACGGGGCACAAAATTGCCATTGACACCAACATCCAAGGTGTGAAGGTTGATCGTGGGTGGCACTACTCCCTGAAGAATAGGTGAGTTAACATGGGCATCAATTGGATGAATAAAATATGTGCAGTACAGTCTGACTGATTTGAGACGGCCGCACAAACGATCAAGGAGCATTAGGGCAAATCCAGAGCTGCACAGGACAACGCGAACAGAACACAATTCTTGGAGACGCTATGTGAGCGAGGAGGAGGTTCTTTGCCAGATGTACCTTTGCAATAGCAAGGACGGTGAAGATGGACTCGACTGCCCCAGCTGCCCCAAGCAGATGTCCAATTGCTCCCTTTGTAGAAGATACAGCAACGTTGCAGGATGTCAGCCGCGACTCGAACACCTTAGATATCGCCGTTGCTTCAGCAGCATCACCAAGCGGTGTTGATGTCGCGTGTGCATTGATGTAAGTCACATCCCTTGGATTGAGTCCTGCCTGCAGGCAAGCGTCCAACTTGATGAGCGCCGGAGAGCAGTGACATCTATACATGACAGCATTTGGTAGTCCGCTTGCCTGCTGCAAGGCTCTTTGCATGGCAAGCAATGCTCCTGTGCCCTCCGCCAATGGCTGGGTTATGTGGTTTGCATCACCTGTCAATCAACCCTGTTTGTGCTACTCCTGTGCGCTTGAGTACTCAACATGTGCAAGCGTATGCATACCTGACGTTCCATAGCCTCGAACTTCAGCATACATCTTGGCGCCTCGCTCCCGAGCATGCTCAAGCTCTTCTAGCACCAGTACTCCAGCCCCTTCGCCAATGACAAAACCGCTACGATCTTTGTCGAAAGGACGTGAAGCCTCTGCGGGTTTGTCATTGTAGCTGGTGGTGAGTGCCTGAGGTGTGAACCCATCAGCATGCAAATACACGATTTGCGCAAGTCGCTTTGCAGCACACCCAGCATACCCACCTTCATCCTTCCAAAGCCAGCGAGTGCAATGCTGTCTACGCAAGCTTCGCTGCTGCCAGCTACCATTACATCCGCATCACCATACCTATCACCCAAACAGGTTCAGCCACGCTCGCATACATGCTAGTCGTTCAGGCAATGGCGGCTGTGCGATACCTTATGAATCTTGCAGCATCCCCAATGGAATGCGCACCGCTGGCACAGGCAGTGACTGCTGCATGATTAGGGCCAGCAAAGCCATGCTTGATGGACACATGCCCAGCCGCCATGTTGATCAAGATCTTTGGAATGAAAAAGGGGCTCAACCTGCGCAATCTCTCCGTAGCAACAAGCTGACCTGGCCACAGCCACTTAGCGACTGTGCTACTCATCTTCTTGAGTGTCAATGCGCACATTGCCACATCATGCGCCCAAAAAACGGCACAACAATGGTAGCAAACAAACTCAGCACGAGAATTGGAAGTATTCATGCAGGTACCAACTGACTTAAACAGCTACACACCTGCTTCCATAATGTCGGCTATGCACCCAATGCCAGACCCAATGGCTACTCCTGTTCGCTGGCGTTCGTGCTTGTCCTCTGGCGCCCAACCAGCATCAGCGAGCGCTTCTGCTGCAGCCTTCAGTGCGTACACCACAAATGCCGCCATCCTTCCATCCTGCGCTACATTGCGGCATATGACTAGGTGCAGATAACAACACAAACTGCCGACTGAGTGCACAACTACTAGTACACACTGGAGGGACGGCAATGTAGCACATTTGTCTCGCATGCTGCTTTATGTGTTGTGGGGTGCTGACAGAGTACTACTGAGCGTGAACAGGTCACGAGTAGAGCCACAAGCAAAAGTAAGATAATGTTTAATGAATGCATGTTATGTACTGAAGCGCTTGCTGTTGTCAACTGCTTGAGCATGCTCCATTGCTAATAACGGCTTCATGCATCACACAATGCTTGCATGGTGTCCGCAACCGTGTAGTACAATCGTGCGCTACCTGCTGTGCATCCAACAACTCATCAGGTACGCGTGCAGCGATCCGCGATGGCAGCTGGCTGAGAGTGCGCTCAGCCAGCGCCAAGCCCCCGTTCGTCGCGATGTCCGCCGGCCGCAGCTGGCGAATTGCGCAGTCTCCGCGGATCAGCCGCTGCCATGTTGCATCGACACCCTCTGCTAGAGGCGTCACCAGACCCAAACCTGCCATCAGGTTCTATTAGCTGTAGACTCAAGACGCCGTAAACGCCTCAGCAGTTGCGTCTTGCAGTGAAGCACTGTGAAGATGGTTGCGAAACCATCTTCGCGGAGTTTTAATGGTTTCGCAACCATCAAAGAGTTTACCAGATACAACCGCAATCCTGCACTGCACCGGTCAGAAACCAACCAAGACTTGCCCGCATGCACATGCACCACGACAAGTTGCATGGTGTCAAGTGAGACTCGAAGGCTGCCACTCAGCATAGATTGCATCCGTAATCTCTGTTGCACATCATCACTCACTGCACATCACTCAGAGTTGCATGGCATAGCTATGTGTCCTACACTGCGCTTAGGTAAGCTTGCAGCTCGCAGCATGCAGCATCCTATACCTGTAACGACCACTCTGCGCTGTGGAGCCAGTGGCGGGGGCCCGAACGGGTCGCTACCAGCAGCTCCAGCGCTGCCATAGGTGCGGCCGCATGCTACCCGCAGAAAGCGCAGCGTCCCAGCCGCCGCCCGAGCCATGAGCAGGGCAACATGTCCCGGACAAGTCTTGCACCATTTCGGGATGCGGACCCAAAGACTTTTCTAGGGTTGTTAGGGTTATAAAAACGCCGCTTGACCGTGGGATGCACGCATCCAATGGTGTGAGTGCCTCGCGAGGGATATGCACGGCGCGGTGGCTGTGCCGAACCTTCACGGCCGAGAAACTTTTCAGGCCCTTATGGCTTTTTGTACTGCTAAAGCTTGTCAGCAGGGATATCTCCGCGGCCGCCGCCGCCGCCGCCGTGGTACAGGTCGTTGGTAACATCCGTGGAGGTGATTGCTTGCGAACGGCCAGGGTTATCAGCGTGTTAGGTCGGGTCACGGCGGGTAAAGCACGCTTTCTTGGTGGGAGTTGTTGCAGCTGGTGCTGCAAGCTGACAGTACGATGAAGGTCACCTTCAAGACGCTCACTGGCAAAGGTTTTCAGCTGGATGTTGAGCCTTCTCAAACGGTAAGCATGCAGCGTATTTAGGCAATTGTTGTTGTTTATGTTAGTTGTAGCCGCTACTGAAGCAGCGCGTTGGCAGCTCCAGCGAGGGTCTGTCTACAACTTTTTTGCCACTGAAAAGCTATTGCCAAGCTTTGCTCCTTGCTACCGTGTCCTGTGCTGGTTGTTGCCATTTCGCATACCAGCTATTTACCATGCTGAACAGTGCCCAAGCAGTACTTGTCCGTTCCTGTCTATCAACTTGCGACATCATTTCAAGCACCTGATCGTAAGAGCACGGTAGATTCCAGCTGTTGCACATTTGCGGCAGGTCGAGATTAATTGTAGTGCGCAGTGGCATGTTGTGTTGTCATGCATGCCAGATTGCATTCCTTTGCTGCACACTAGGCGGTCAGGACACAACGTGTACTGCAGGGCTGTGCCTCAGCTGACACAGTTGGTGTGACTCGCAGGTCGCAGAGGTCAAGCAACAAATTGCCGAGTCACAGGGTGAAGCAGCCTTTGCTGTTGATGCGCAAAAGTTGATATACCAAGGGAAAGTCCTGAAGGATGAAACCACATTAGAAGCCAACGCAGTGACAGAAAACGGGTTTTTGGTTGTTATGGTTGCAAAGGTATAGTATAGTAGGAGCGTCTGTCTTGCTTTACAGGGTGCACTGTGTCTGTGGCATGGTTGTTAACTTGTTTGCATGCTGCATTTGCAGCCAAAGCAGCCTGCAGCTGCAGCAACTTCTGCAGCTGCAGCTTCTGTTCCAAAGCCTGAAGCAGCAGCAGCAGCAGCAGCTACGACAGCACCGCCTCCTTCTGCACCGTAAGCATCATAGGTTATGGTAGCATCTGTTCCAACTACTTGCACTGTTGCACTCATGATGACAAGTATGCATGTGCGACAACAGGGACACAGCCAGTCGTACTCCGGCGCCTCCAGCAGCAACTCCAACTGTTGCACCACCAGCACAGTATGTATTTTGTTGCAAATCATATGCAGTACGTCTAGGCCCATGTATTGCATGGCGTCTGCAGCTTGGCTTGGCTTGCATGGTGCAAGTTGTTGTCATGTCTGTGCAGGGCTGCTGCTCCTACAGATGTGTACGGAACAGCAGCATCAAGTCTGGTTGCGGGAACACAGCTTGAGAGCACAATCGCTGGCATTATGGAAATGGGCTTTCAACGGGAAGAAGTTATCAGAGCTCTTCGCGCAGCTTACAACAACCCCGATCGGGCAGTCGAGTACTTGATGACGGTAGGTGGTGCATGTTCTGGGATTGAGGTTGTTCTGCACAGCAATTTTGCCCGGAATATGCCGTGCCTGCTTTGTTCCACGGTGCTTGTTGCTATTCAAAACCTTGAGGTCCATGTACTGTTTGTGCACACAAAATAGAAAGTACTGGCCACTGCACAACAAAATGTCCATGCTGTAAACTCCAACAGGCAGCCACCTGTTGGAGTTTGCAGCATGGTTGTATTGTATTGACTCAGCCGCCTCCCCCTTTTTGGCCAGAGCCACTTAAGTGAGTGCAAATTATGCTGGCTGCAGGGTATTCCAGAGACAGCAGAGCCGGTGGCACCCGTTGCTGCTCCTCCACGCGCACCTGCAGAGCCTGTGCCAGTGCAACAACCAGCCGCGCCAGCAACAGGGGCCCCTGCTCCACCAGCACAGCAGCAGCCAACTGGACCAAACGTCCAACCTTTGAACTTGTTTCCTCAGGTGCGCATGGCATCTCTTGTGGTCTCATGGCGAATCGCAGTGCACGGCTCTATGCGGCTGATTTGACCCTGTGGTGCAACAACAGGGGATGCCTGGCTTTGGAGGCGGCGGAGGTGGCGGTGCCAGTTCTCTTGACTTCCTCCGCAACAACCCGCAGTTTCAAGCTCTAAGAACAATGGTTCAGGCGAACCCCCAGATTCTGCAGGTAATGCGACTGCAACCATTGCGCTTGTTACCGGTATGCGTGGCGAGAGTGTGTGTTTTACATATTGCTCCAATGATGATCATGCTGCACAGGTTGCTGTGAGGTTGTCATTCTGGCAAAGGTCGGTCGTGACAAAATGTTGCTGCTGTGATTAGGGTTGCTCCTTCTTATGTGAGGCTGGGGTCGTAGCGCGTGCATTTTTATTGCTATCCCACCTGGTTGCCTTCCCATGCCTAATGACAAACCTTGCATGTCATAAGCAGTGGTCAACGCATAGTCCGGGGTTGTATTGTGTGGCGATTTGCTCGCTTGCAATCTGGATTGGCTTGGAGATTTGCCATCGCGTGCTTGCGTCTGTATCCCACAGTACTGATGTTGACTAACATTGTTTTGTGCATTGGCAGCCAATGTTGCAAGAGCTCGGCAAGCAGAACCCGCAGCTTCTGCAGTTGATCAACAACAATCAGGCGGAGTTTCTGAGGCTTATAAACGAGCCAGCTCCAGAAGGCATGGAAGGGTGAGCCATACGTGCAGTCATAGGGCTGCAGTCATTCGTGGGATGAAGTGCATGCAATGTATGTTGACTGACTGCTTTACTTTGCAGGGACATGTTTGGTATGGAAGAAGGCGGACCAACTACACTTACCATCACACAAGAGGAGAAGGAAGCCATTGATCGGGTAAGCACTCTTGACAGTGCGTAACATGGCGACCTTGTTTGAATGCCACTATCGATCAGTATTGTCTGTGTGTAGTCAACTCTTGCAGCCAACTTCGTTTTCTGCTGACACTGATGTGCTGTTGGCGCTGCAGCTAGAGAGCCTGGGTTTTGACAGGCAGCATGCTATCGAGGCTTACTTTGCTTGCGACAAGAATGAGGAACTTGCGGCAAATTATTTGTTGAATTCAGTTGCAGAGGACTTTGACTAGGCTTTCATAGCTTCCCCGCAACGAGACTTAGCCCCCCCCCAACAGCGAGCTGTGTGTTGTGGCATTGGTGCTCTATGTGTACAATGTCTGAGCTTGTGAGTTGAGCCGGGCATTGTGATCAATGTTGTGCGCTATTGCACGGCTTGTGGAAAGCAGCAGGAGCAAGAGATCCGCAGCTGCTTGTTACTTGTGGCGTTAGTGACCAGCCTAGTCAAAAATGTGGAGTGGGTTGGACATCACCTCTGCAGCTAGCTGACTGCATGGCGCAAGTGGAAGTGCGATATCACAAGAGGAGCTGTTGCCTGTGCCTTAGAGTGTAGTAGAGCCTCAAGCAGTGTGCTTTACAGAAACATAGATGTGAGGTGCGCGGTCTGCTTAGGGAGTGGGACACATTGCACTGACATTCCTGTGTGAGTAAGCTTTGGCCGTGCATGAGGCACTATTTCGTGTGACAAGCATGGCTCTCCTGACATGTGGCTTGGTACATGCTATTTCACCCAATCAGTACAATTGTACACGCACCCAGTGCCAGTGATAGTCGCTGACTGACACAGTCCACCTACATATACTCAGCATTTAAATTCCACGACAGCATTGCACCCCAAGTGCGTCCACATGATTGCATCACGCTGTCCCATTCAACATTGATGAACAGACTAGCAGCACAATTCATACCCAATAGCGTTTAAATGACCATGCATTCACCCCCATTTCCAAATAAACTCGTCAATGCGCAACCACGCATTGTTGTGAGGTAGTATTCCACCGGGATGGATCCCTACAGTCTACCCTTGTTGCAGTGACGACGAATGCTAGAAGACAGCTTGTCATTGCACGGAGGTGTCGTCTTTTCAAAGTGACCAATGGTGATTATCAATGACGTACACTGACACTCGGCCAATATAAGGAGGGTTTTATTATAGATACAACAACATTGTGAAAAAAACATACATACACGTGATCCATCAAGTAAAAATCGTATAACTTTATGCAATGATAATTAATCACTACATCACTACGATCAATCACTACAGTGCTCATACCATGTAGTGACAAGAGGTCACTGTAGCGTGGTTTAAAGCCCCCACTTGATGAATTGTATATATATTGCCCTCGCTGTTGTGACGCTACTTACTAGCATCGATTGTCTATGGAGAGTGCATGTAAGTCCGAAAGGCCAATGCAGCATGCACTGAGTGCGCTGCACACGTCACAACATGCATGCCTGCCTTGCCTTGCCTTACACCTGCTGTGCTGCTACTGCCCCGCCCCACCTCTCCGCCCACCACCACCAGCATACGCACGTAGCTAGTGCACATAGCCTTGCCCTTGCCCTTGTAATTCAGTCCTTGCTGGTGTGCTGGCTGGTGTGCTTGCTGGTGCCTTACATTGTGTTGCAATTGTTGGAAAGCCTATGCATGTCTGAGCATCTGCATGGACAACATCACGCCAAACAAAAACTGTCATCTGGCATGTGCTTAACCATCAGGGTCTACCATTCTTAAACCTAATACGCCTCACTACCCCAACTATCACCGCATCTTGTTACACATACATAGCTAGGTGGGGACGAGGTGAGTTGCAAGCTCGCTAGTTTATGGTGATGTTGTTTTTGTAGCTGTGCATTTAGAGGCTTCGGCCAGCTCGTTTGCTTTGCTTTGATGAGCTGTGCGCTAGTATTGATACTCACATTTGTTTACTTTTTTATGATTTTATACATGCACACATGAACAGTGTTTACATGCACCTACGTGTAGCGAGTTGGTCCTCTGTAATAGTCATCAAAAAGGCTTGGTTTTGCAAATTTGCATGCCTCTGTCTTGCCATTACAAAGGGTGTCGTAAAAGTGAGTATGATTACAGCGAGAGTACACGGTTTTGGTATCCCATTAACGTTTGGATGACCGTTCACTACCAATTAACTGTAAACCAAACGATGCACAATCACGCGCATGGTTGTGCATCGTTGTTACCTTGCGGAATTTGCGAGGTAATGCACCGACGGGGTGGATCACATAAACAAGTATGATGTGATGCAGATGATGGTTGGCAGCAGTTGAAAACAATTGGCACTAGCAATCAACTACCTTACAGCCTGCCTTTCATGTGTACAGGATATATGACGTGCTATTAGACACACGCATGTAACGCATCACAACCACTTCAGCATTACATGCACACTAGTATACATTTCACCGTGCGTGCACGAGCTCTCCGTATAAGCTAATCTGTATTGCGTATGCAACATGATCTGGTTTGTGCGCAGCGCTGCGCCCC
>RHPI01001715.1:338060-367375 GCA_009103225.1 Chlorokybus atmophyticus
CCCCCGATGGTCATAGTGTTGGTCTGGCATTGGCATGCATATAGGGTACAGCATAGCAAGCACAGCCACATGCACTGTCACATACACATGCAAGCTATTACAAAGCTAAGGAGGCTGGGCTGCACGCAACGTGCTTGACGAGGTAGGGGCATGACGGCTGCAGCAGCGTCCAGCACATGCGTAGTACCTGCAGGCGCAGGAGGAGGAGGAGGAGGAGGGAGGAGGAGGAGAGGTGAGGTGAGAGGCAGGCAACGACCACGACGACACGACAATGCCAAAGCCCAGCCCCCGCGATCCCATGCGTGCTCTCAGCTGGCTGCACGGTCGTGTGTGCTGCGCAGTGCGTGGCTTCATTGCATTGGCATTGCGACCAGAATCACACCTTACACATGCAAACTGAAAGAGACAAGCACCAGGCTAAAAGGAGCAGACCAGAACATACACCACTACACAGCTGACCATGGCAGGCGAAGCGCCCGAGCAGCGGCGGCGGCGGCAGGAGAGCTCGCTGTCAACGCCGTCCTCGTCGTCGTCGTCGTTGTCCAGGATGTTGTTGTCGTCATCGACTAGCCCCTTCCGCTGCGTTGCCACGAGAGCCCCCTTCCCCCGCTTCGTCCTGCTTCTCCTCCTGCTCCACCTCTTGGCGTCGCCAACGCCGCCCCTCGCAGAGGCCAAGCGCCGGCGCAGCAGCAAGCGCAGCGATGACGACGATGAGACAACCCCCGCGCCGGCTGGCCCCACCCACCTCACCGCCTGGGAGAGGGGGCTTGCAGGCACCCAACTCAGCTACAAGACAGTGAGTGCGTGAGAGAGAGAATGGGTGGGTGTGGTCAATGATGTTGTTGTTGCAAGCTTATGCATGCATGCATGCCTGATGGCGCTGACAATTATGCGTGCGAAACTGGCATGAGCTTGTGCATCGAACTAGTTGCAGCGAGTACCAAGGTGGGATTCTCCCACAATTCCCAAAACACCGACAGGCTTGCAGTTTATAAACAACAGCAGCTGTGGAGCAGTAGCAGCAGCGACCACAGCATTGTAGCTGTAGAGCAAATTAACAACCAACCGAATCTTTGTGTGTATGGACTTTGTGTATATGATGGTGTGTGCTAATTGATTATGCTATCTAGTTGTTGACAATGACAACCTCATGTGGGTTGTCCATTTCCAGCTGGTTGATTCATGACAGATGTTGACCGCAAGCTCTGTTGCGCAGTTGCTACAGGAGGCGCGGTTGTACCACTCAGACACGAGCACAAGAAGGCTCGCAGCGGGTGCTGGAGACGAGCGATTTGCGCCAACAATCACTCTGGGCTACGTGACACCCTGGAACGCCCTCGGCTACGAGCTTGCCGAACGCTTCGCGCCGAAGTTCACACACATCGCACCTGTCTGGTACCAGGTAGCACGCGCACACATGCACACACACCCATCCACCCACCCACCCTCTCACTCACTCGGACTCACATTGTCTCACAGGTCAGGAAAAGTGCTTCTAGCGTTGGTCTTGAGCTTGCGGGCGCACACGACACGGACCTGGCATGGGCGAGGCGTGTGCAGCAAGGCGGCAAACAGGATGACTCCAACAACATAACCACACGCACGCGCATAGTCCCGCGCTTCATCCTCGAGGGTTTCGAGGGCAAGGAAGCCGCGGGGAAGTTTCTGGCATCCGACGCACTGAAACAGAGGTGCGTGGACTTGATCGTGCGAGAATGTGTGGGGAAAGGGTGGGATGGAGCCGTCTTCGAAGGCTTTGCTGGCTGGAGTTACTCTGGGTCCTTGCAGGTGAGAGTGTTCTGTAGGACGCAGCATGCAACTGCGCGTACACAGACAGCATGTGTGGATGTAAATTCCACATTCACATGCACATGCACGAGCACATACAGAGACATTGACACATACACATCCGCCTACGATCAACCACTTGCGAGTACGTGCATGTACAGGCGTACACGGGCACAGACACTTGTGTGCGCCAGCATGCTTGCATACACGTGCATACAGCATGCATGCGCACAGACAAACCACACTTGCCGGCCCAGGCAGATCTCCAAACACATCTGCGCATTATGTTGTGTGTACAGGACCCTCACACGCGCAAGCTGGCTCTCGACTTCATCCAGCACCTGGCCGGGACGCTTGCCGCAACCACCACCACCAACAACAACAACAATGATGATAACATCGGTCCTAACGAGCTCATACTGGCGGTGCCGCCGCCTGGAGCCCCCCACTTCACGCGCGTTGACTTCATGCGGTTGGCGCCGCACGTGGCGGCCTTCTCTCTCATGACTTACGACTACTCACACCCGGGAAGGCCCGGCCCCTGCGCGCCACTGCCGTGGGTGAGACACTGCCTGGAGGAGCTGCTGGACACGCCTGCAGGCCGCCCGCACACCAAGAAGAAGCGGCACGCGAGCAGCGGGTGGGACGTCAATGTTGGCATCGCGCACACTTCTGGACAGGTACATAGGCTTTGTACATGCAAGCATATATTGATTCACACTGTATGAGGTTGGTCAACATGGCAACACTTTTGAACGCGCACGCACGCGCACATATGCGCGCACGCACACAAACAAGTGTTCAGGTTCATGAGTTCGCAAGCAAACTGTTGCTCGGCCTCAATTTCTACGGCAACGACTTTCAACTCATACCGCAAGGCGGTGGCCCAATTGTTGGCGGGCAATTCCTGGACAATCTGTCTCAAGCGCGGCCGAAGCTGGTTTGGGACTTGGAGTCCCAGGAGCATTACTTTGATTATGCGTCGTCGGATGGCTCCACTCATCGCATGTATTACCCCACCGCGCATTCTATAGAGGTGCGGCTCGATGAGGTCCGCGCGCGTGGTATTGGCATTGCTATCTGGGAGCTTGGCCAAGGACTGGAACACTTCATGGACCTGTTGTGAGACCCTTCATCAACGTGATGTTCATACACGTGGCTATCAATGTGCCCGGCAGGCTGAAACGGTGCTTGCTATTCATGACTTTCAAGATTGACTTGTGCTGTGGGCACCCGTCTTGAGCAATCAGCATAAGTGCGTGACATGTGGCTTTTCAATCCACATGTCACGCGCTTGTGTAGATTCGAAAAGCCACATGTCACGCGGATGAAGCAGCCAGGCAAGTTGGGTGGGTGGCAGTAGCAGAAGTTGACAATGAAAGCAAGCACGACATGACACAGACATGTCTCGATAAGCACGGCGCTCAGGCAAGCGTGCGTCAACCTCAGCATGCAAATCCCTTTTTATGGAACAATACTGTGACAGCCAGGAAGCACCAGTTTACATAGATCGCCTATACTGTACCAGTAGGACACTCGCAGGCTCTGTTTGAATGTGGACAAGGTTGGTCTGGTAGCTGTGCGGGAGGGGCTGTAGCTGACCACAGCAATTGTTCACTTGCCGCTAAGGCTGGCTGTATGGAGTGCATACGGACAACAATCCCACCGGCGAAGAAAGTGAGACACGTCGTGACACAGAATTGTGCATGCAGGTGTGTTGAAGAGCGTGCATGCAGAGACACGTTGTGAGGGCCAAAGGTCATGCAACTGTCACATGGCACTGTTTACTACACACCCCGCAGGTTCAGTTGCATGTGATTAAATCAATGAATTGTGCTTGCGCACAGGCAACTGCAAGCAGCCGAATGCAGGCAGAGACAAACTGTGAATGAGGCTGTCATCAATGGTGCTAAAATCTCAACCCACCCTGCACATGCATCAAAACCAAATCCAGGTTAATACGCATCGCAAGGTAGCATACATACTACGCGCAGTCACATGTGATTAAATCAATGAATTGTGCTTGCGCACAGGCAACTGCAAGCAGCCGAGTGCAGGCAGAGACAAACTGTGAATGAGGCTGTCATCAATGGTGCTAAAATCTCAACCCACCCTGCACATGCATCAAAACCAAATCCAGGTTGATACACATCACAAGGTAGCATACATACTACGCGCAGTCACATTTGCAGCTGCAAGACCCAGTATGCACATGCACATATGAGCTGCAATGAACAGCAGTCAGGCACCTACTCACAACATAGCGTGTTGCAGAGCTGAACATTTTATATACAATACCTTGTCCGCAATAGTCATGCGTGGCTAGACACATGATAGATACATACTAGCTAAGCAAAGCGAGCAACAACTCCATACCCCCGCACTAACACAGACCATGTCGAGAACAGACCTGCAAGACCCTACCACACACACATACAGAGCTCCTAATCAATGATCATCAAACGCTGCGCAGGGAGGGAGTAATGTTGGGTTGTCTCACACAACATATCTTATTCACGCGGTTTCGGCTGCCGGGGCAGGGGTGGGGGTGCCATTGAAGGCCATCATCTTGATAGGCTGGTCATTGCCATGCTTGGATAGGCTACCACCGGTGTACTGATCATCGGGGTAGGCGTGTCCACCATGCTTGGACACGTCGATGCCGACCTCCTCCTGCTCCGGGGGAATGCGCAGGAGGTGGAGCTTGTGGAGACCGAAGAAGAGGATGAACATCAGCGCACTCGTCCACGCAGCAATCACTACAATGCCCATCAATTGCGCGCCCAACAACTTGCCGCCTCCGCCGCGGAAGAGACCATGAGGGGTTGAATCGTCCTTGAGGTACACTTCCATCATCAAACTTTTCTTTGCCATCAGACCAATGTACAAGATGCCCCACGCTCCTGCAAAGACAACCAGAAACTATCAGTCACTTAGTATACACAACAAAACACCCAGAAGAGCACACACACACACACATGAACAAAACGCACACAATGAGACCTGTATACGAATACACACACACACTTCCTCCCTATTCAACAACAAGCACACGCAAACCAGAGCACGATTGTGTGCGCAAACACTCACCACATGCGCCATGCATGGGCCAGGCATCAAGCGGGTCGTCAATCTTCAGCCACCAGAGCAGTCGGATGGCATAGTTAAACACAATGGCCGCGCACCCGCCGCAGATAATGGCCGACCACGGCTCGAGGACAGCGCATCCACCCGTGATGGCAACAAGTCCCGCCAACGCACCATTGCACACGCCGATGGTGTCCCACTGCCCGTACATGATGCGCTTGAAGTAGAGGGTTGTCACGCCCGCAGCCGACGCAGAGAGAGTTGTTGTCACAGCCACGCGTCCAACAATGGAGTAAGTGCCGATGATGGTGAGCGTGGACCCAGGGTTGAAACCGTACCAACCGAACCAGAGAAGGAGAGTACCCAACACGACGAGCACGGCAGAGTGGCCGGGCATGTCGACAACTTTGCCGTTGGCATCAAAGCGGCCAATGCGTGGACCCTCAATCCAGGCACCAACGAGACCAGCAAACCCACCCACCATGTGGACAACACCGCTCCCAGCGAAATCCAAGTACCCAACATCTGTGCCACAAGTGCCTTATGTTAGATGTGTGTCATGGTAGCAAGACCTGACTGGATTGTGAGTAATGCACTTACCAGCAAAGAAGTTGCCGCTGGATTTGAATGGGCTGAGCCAGCCTTCACTGGACCAGGCCCAGTGGACCACAACGGGGTACACGAAGCCGGTCAGGAAGAAAGAGAAGGCGAGATAGGCTGTCATCTGGGTCCTCTCAGCGACAGACCCAATTGTGATGGTGGAGGCAGCAGCTGCGCGATAAGAACATGTTGGTATGTGGAGCCATGTTGTGTCAGTACATGCGCATGCAATTGGCAGTCAAGCTTACCGGCAAAAGCCCACTGGAAGATGAAGCTGTGCCAGTCGCTGAAGTTGGACAGCGCAAAGTAGGCGTCGCCAATGAAGCCATTGGGGTTGTTGCCCACGCCATATGCAAAGGCATAACCAAACAGGTAGAAGGCGATGGCGCCAGCCGCCGCATCCAAAGTGTTCTTCAGCAGAATGTTCTTTGCACTCCTTGCTCGGACTGTTCCCGCGCAGAGCTGCAACACAAAGCACCGCAACAAATCAGATAGCCCGTCATGCATCACTAGTATGCATGACGGGCAATTGGCTTGAACCTCTCAGCTGTCGTTGCGCCGTGCATGAGAAGCTCATTGTGTGTTTATGTGTGTATGTGCACTTACACAGGCGAAGCCGGCCTGCATGATAAAGACGAGGTAGGCGGAGAAGAGGAGGAAGCCGACATTAGAAGAAGTGGTGATGACGCTGTTGGCATCATCGACGGCGGAGAGCTTGTTGCAGAGGAAGCTGGCGAGGTTGGCGGTGGCGGTGGAATCGGCGGAGCCGCCAGTAATGTCGCCCAGCAGCGTCGTCAGCTCCAGTGTGTCCGACTCCGTGCACGACACAGACGACGTCATGGTTGATGACGACAATCCCTCCACTACCTCCTAGTCCTGGGCTACCTCCTCGTCCGCCTTCGCCGCCGCCGCCGCCGCGGCCTGCCTTCGCCACTAGCCACTACAATTGGCTCTGCACAAAAAATGCACTAAAAGGTGGGCATGCAAAGCGCTCTGAGTGGTGGGCAACCTAACGTCTGCAACTGAAGCACAACGGAACGTGCGATAGTGTGTGGTACCATTGGGTTGAATAGCTGCCAATGACGTTAGCTATAGACGTTATCCGCTTGCGGCAGCCATTGCAGCCGGCTAGCTTTGATCAGCTCAATATATTGCATTACGTTGACGCTTCGGTTACCGGTCTTTAGTTTGGCGCGCGCAGCCTTTGGTGCATCGGAGAGACGGTCGGTTGCGGACCGGTTGCAACGCGGAATCGAGCGGGTGGTGTGCGCCACAACCGGGACACAGCCACACCGGACAACTCGCGCCGCTACCGGCTTGTCGCCCAGGTTGCCAGCCGGGCCAGTGAGTGGCAACGCGAGTCACGTTACGCGCGGCGCGGCGAGACATGATGATTGGGAACTCTTCACTCTCGCACAGTCGAGGCAGACGCACTCATGGCCGTACTAGGTAGAGTCATGCAGCACGCCGGCCAGCAATGTTGCTGGTCGGACAGGGAGGTGAAGTTGTGGTTGGCTTGAAGAGCCAACAGCGGCGGCCAACAAACGGCCTGTTAACGTACGAGTGCTGTCGTTTCAGATGGCGAATGTTCAGAGGACTGCACGTGCTCTGCTCGTGCTGCTAGGTTGTCAGCAATGGCCCTTCCCGGCGCAAATGGTTTACGCAGGTCATTTATCGGTGGTTGGGCATTGATCACAGGCCAATGGCCCAATGTTCGCTTCGCAAAGGTTCCACAATGTGTCCGGCGCATAAGCGACCTGACCGGTAGCTATGCCCGCGTACCGTGGCAACGCGTTCGCATGTACGGTGCAACCTTTGCCTTTGTCGGTAGCGGTAGTCTGTTTGCTGGTTTTAAAAAAAACATTGGCTCCTTAGCCAGCAAACAGACCACCGCTACCGACAAAGGTGCCAATGTTTTTTTTTCTCATTTTTTGTGAAGAAGAGTGGCCAAGTAACAAAAAATAACCCACTTAAGAAGCCATGGCTTGGTTCAAATCATTCATAGTGTCTATCAAATCAAAGTGCATACAATGCACATTGATGTCTAAAAATGCGACTTTTTGTGCTATGACATTGATGTGTTGATATACAACATGGCGTATTGCTGTTGCTAATGATTTTCATACTTGCAGTCTTAATGATATACGTAGAGTATTCTATGTTTTTATTAACAAATGTTAGTTGCAAGATGCAAGTACATTCTTTATAAGGAACATCGTTGCAAAAGACATGTATGAGTAAATTTTATGATTCAATATATAGTAGCAACATAATCAATTAAAACCTTATGCATTAAGCATCTCATCGTGATCAAACCACTGATAATAATGGGACCCGCAAAAAACTTAAAAATCATGCCAAACGGCCTGAATGCTTATAGACGTTGGGCAAAATTTGTTGATTCACGTGCTATATGCATGAATTTTAGCGACCAAGCGTGCAGTCTGTCCCATCCTTGCCGAAAGGCATTCACAACATTCACCCACCCGTAAATTGAGTATTCATTGCCGTTAGCGCGTGCAATTCACTACGTATGCCGTGAATGTGCTCTTTTTGCCGTAAATGCTTACAGCATTAATGAACGACAGGAGTGGATGATGACCCTGATAAGCCGTTGATATTTAATAAGTTTCACGAGTGCCCATGAAAAATAAAGGGCAATATTGCCGTCAATGCAAATTGCCTGTACCAGGCCAGTCACTGGTTTAAGTGGCTAGGCGTGGTCTGGCGGCAAGCTGGGCGCAGTTAAACCGGCCGCTTGGCCTAGTCGTGTTAGCCTGGTGGCGTGTACGCGTCATGGCAACGTGGCCTTGCCACGCAAAGTAGACAACGCCAACCTGCCTGGCTTGCATAGCCTGACCGCCGGACTAGCGGCTGCTCCAACGGCGCTTGGCCTGGCCTCTTCCAGTTCTAGGCTTCGGCCGGCCGCTTTGCTCGCTGAAACAACTTTGTCTCCGTTTACGGCACGAGGCTGAGGGTGAGGGCATAAGAGGACGAGGGGGGAAGTGGGAGAGCGAGCTCGCTGGAGGCAGGGTGGTGCTGCGCATCGCTCTCTCTCTCTCTCTCTCTCTCTCTCTCTCTCTCTCTCTCTCTCTCTCTCTCTCTCTCATNGACCAGCACTCCCTTTACCACTCTTTCCAAGTGTGTGAGATGCTCTCACAAAAACAGCCACACACTGTCATTAAAGCTTTTTGTACACACACATTGGCACACGCATGCATGCATGCATGCATGCATGCATGCGTGTGCCAATGTGTGCGTACGCACGTGCTACAACTTCTGTACGCACGTGCACACGCATGCATGCATTGTCCTTGCTGACTGCTTGTAGTCCTGCTGAGGGCACGACGCATCATTGTTGAGTTTGTTTGCCTTGCTGTGCTTGCATCAAGTGCTGATTGTTGTTACTGCCCGTCGGCCTAGCGCTACCTGGCTCTGTGCATTTGATTGCTGTTGTCTTAGCCGCTACTACTTACTACTGCTTGCGCCCTAGCAATGATTTGGCTGCTTACGTGCTCACTACTACCGCTGTGTGGCACTGCACTGCATAGCATAGAGAATCACCTCATTGTTTTGGCGTGGGCTGCTTGCTAACTGACCTTCTAGTCTGAAGTGCAAGCTATGCTTGCATGCACGCGTACACAAGCACGCATGCATCCATCACATCATTTATACTTATCTATATCACCATTACCTAAACTACTTTAACTATACACTCTCACTATGACGCCGTCTCGCCAGCTCATCCGCTCGCCCTTTTTGAGCCGCCCCCGCAGCGCCCAAAGGCCTTCACAATTGGCCTGGTGCCGCCGCTCCCACCCCACTACCGCCACCTTTGCCTCCGCAGCCGCCTCCACTACTCCCATTACACCACACACACACTGCCGCCGCCCCCGCCGCCGCTGACGACAACGACGACGACGACCCCACCGGCAGCAAAGCGATAATGGCGGCAGTGGTAGGGTTTTGCCGCCCCGCAGGCAGATACAGTAGTGTTGTGTACGTTTCATGTTGCACACCGACGCTTGTTGTGTCCGCGTAGTCTAATTGTCAATTATGTGTCTGCCATGCTGAAGGTCTTGTGTTCGATTCCCGCCTACTCCATCCGGTAGCAAGAATTGTCCTGTTGACGTTGCCATGGTCTCCGGGCTGTGAACATCACACCTTCTATTTGCCCTTATTAATGTTCGCGTGCGTAAGCAATTATGCTTAACGGGCATGGATGTTTACGCACGCTGCGTGTGAATGGTCGATCATTCAGATTAACCGTGGTTCGCGGCCAAATCAAATAATTGTTTAATAACACACTTCATTGCCAAAAAACGTGAATGTTCGCGTGACCCAATGGAGTCTTTAGCAGCCCCATCATGGTTATTATAGTTATGATAATCTTACATGCAATGCACATTCATTAGCAAATGACATAACTATGATTATCACATACGAGTCGGGTGAATGTTCGGGATTTAGGGGGGTCGCACAATTATCGGTGAACGCTGTACAGCAGCAGCCAGCTTGGTTACTTGCTGCTCGGACAGCAAGCAGCATGTACGATGCGATCAGCCAACATCAAGACGAGCACTAGCAGCCAGCTTGCCAGTTCACTCTATCATACCTTCACGATATTGTAGAATACTATTCATAACATAAGTTTATGGTATGAATGGCCCTTTTATGGTTTTGGGCGTAAGCAATAAACTCAACAAATTATGTATGCATTACAAGCAAGCTTGAATTCACCATGATTGCGGTTAGTTCATCAAATCCTTGTACAAGATTGACGAATTCCTTGAAGATAATCGTCCTACCATATATGCGTTGAAACTGATTAGGATGCCAATCTCAATATACACACACAAACAAAACCAACACATACCCTCGACATTCTTTTGCATACACAACCCATGGTTTGTAAACAAAGCGAATAGATAAAAAAAAAATGCGTACGCATGTCAACACGTTCATTGAAGCAATTGAGGAGAGGGGCTAGACAAGTTTGTGCTTAGCTACGACCACAATAGTAACCTCTACTATTGCTAGACTCTACCACACATCCAACTGAAATGACATAACCAATATATATATATATATATATATATATATATATATATATCGCATGACATGGCCGTTGACCAAGGCAGGCAAGCAGGGCAAGGAAGGACCACTTGCACAGCAGAGGCGTAGCTGACAGCTACTAGCTGTAAGGCCGGTGCTGACAACGACAATGCTGGAGCCGACTAACGAGGCCCCACGCCACACACTGGTGCTCGGACCTTTATCTCCTACGCACCATAGAAAACAACTGTAGGCAATTTTAGTGCGTTGAAGATTAGGCCCGTTAGTAGCCGTTGCATAGTGAATCATGTACGGCATAGTTTTCACAAGCTCACACATCATATATTAGCATGATGCTTTGCAGCAATAGCAACAAGCATATCTGGGCAATGACTTGCATGCGTGCAGGTAAGCTGTTCCCCGCTCTTCTTTACCTCAGCACTCAGACTACTTACCTCAGGTCGATGCTAGCATTCTTCTATGTACATCAGAACGGCGAGGGTATAGGAGGATATGGGAGGGTGTGTACTGATGTTTAATCCGCAACTGCCGTCAGCGTGTGGCATGCGCCTTGCAGCGGGCGCAAGCGATGGCGATCTTGGAGCGGGGGGCGGCGGCAGTAGCAGTGCTGCCGGGATGGGGTCTAGTGGCCAGGGCCCTGCGACGACTGAATCGTGGCGCTCGTGTAGCGTAGTGCCGTAGCATACTATGCTAGTAGTTGAAATGCGTCTTCGGTTGTGAGTGATGTATGTGCGGATACGCATGGTGGCAGCACTAACAGCCAATACTTGCATAGGGTATAAGTCGTATTTCACACTTGCACTATGCACACACATGTCACATACAAGCAAACCAAGTTACAGCAAGCAAACTGGCATGCACAATTACACTACTCCCGGGGCACCACTATGCTAAGTGCTCTTATGTGCAATGCAATGTCTTAGGCAGGCGCATCCGCAGCAGGTCAACGTATGAAGCAACCAACGAAGCAACCAACCTGAGGCGCATATGCTAAGTGCTCTTATGTGCAATGCAATGACTTAGGCAGGCGCATCCGCAGCAGGTCAACGTATGAAGCAACCAACGAAGCAACCAACCTGAGGCGCATGCCTGTGCACAGGTCGTTGCATGTCAATGATAGCAGAGGGTTGAGTGTTTGATATAAGGTATTTATCATAGGCATGCACAACCACACTTGGTATAATATAAAGCGCTAGAGTGCAGAGTATGCATATTGAACATCAGTACACAGCAGTGTAGTAGTCATGGATAGCCGTAGCCTGGTGGTGAAGTGGTATGGAGAGTGGCAGCGGCTGCTGCAGGTGCTGTTTGGTGTGACCATGCAAGTTGCTGTGGGCGTGATCCCTTGCATAGGGTATGAGTTGCACGCACGTGTACCAGTTTACCCTCTGTGTACACCCAGCATCACAGCCGCGGTGCAGGAGAGGCTGGCCGCATGCATGCCATAGCATGACTAGCGGGGTAGGGGAAGTAGAGGAGAGTAGAGTAGCTGCGTAGTAAGGTAGCCCGGTGGTGTAATTGATGCTGTGCGTGCGGTGCATGTAAAGGTGTGACTGGCCCAATGCATGTCCTATCCAGGCATGCGCATGCGTGTCCTGCAGTTTGTGTACATCAAATAGCTAGCCAGCAGCCTGCCTGAATTACAAATCTAGCGAGGGGTGCACTCGCCTCTTTGGTCGGTCTGCAATTGAAGACTGCATATAGTTCTAAACCTACTACTTGCGTCAAAGGTTGAAGTCGGCAATAATGCCATCTAGATGTTCTGATGCCACAACTGTCTTGTAGAGGCGGTGTGGCTGATGATCTAAATGTTTTGTGTCACGGCAGGCAGAGGTAATGGCAGCAACAAGTCGTAGTCCTAAGGCAATGCTCACTACAGCATTGAAACAACCAATGAGGCACGTTGACGTAAAACTCAATGTTGGCATGGTCAGTGACAGCTGACACAAGCCAGGACGGCAGTGCCAGTAAATGGGTGCCCGCCTGCTCACTTGATCAACACTAGTGCATTGAACAAAATAGCCCAACGAAAACCATGCTGACTATCAACAATACGACACTACAGCTCTTGATGTGGTTCAAACAGAGCGCGCACGGCATCCTCATGCTCTTTCCGGTACCGTTGCAGCTGCGCCGTGTCGCATGCGGCGGGTGTCGCCAACACAGCTGTATACTCGCAGCGGTTGGGTTCCTCCACGCTGGAAAGTTGGTTGGATGGACCACATTCCAATGCAACCTGTCACCAAGCAGCTAGGGTAAGCACAGGAGTCCAGGACAACCTGCCATGACGCCAGTCATCGGAACAGTGCACACTGCGGTAGGCAGTTGGCCTGCAACAGCACAACATGCTGGCCCACAAAACAGCATGCATGAACATCAGGTGTATATGGTATGAGAGAGATGCAAGTTGGCTAGCTATGAGAGCATGATGTAACAGAAATGACCAGCACGTTGCAACATCATTCACACCCTGCAAAACTGCAGTCACTCGCATAGAATCGGCAAAGAATAGTTAGGATTAACGAGCACTGTGGCTGATCGGAGTGATACGCACAATTGCGTAAAGACAAGGCCAGGCCTCAGTTGTAACATTCAGTCACTTGCCCACATGCATGCGCTGTGGAGCAAAAGTCAACACGCACCTTGAGACTGCGATTCGGCCCATTCCAGCAATGCTCTCCGTTACCGAACAGCATCGCAGAGTGGTTGTCGCGCCAGCCCTCCCACTTGCCGAGCCGCGTTTTTGAGCCGCCTGCGACATTGTTCTGACTGGCGTCCTTGAATGGGCACACGTCATAGCGGTACCTGCATCAGTGTGAGAAGCACCAATCAGCCAACAAAACGGGCTGCTTGAAGGGCATACACGTACCAACGACAAAAGCAGACACTGCTGAGGGGGAGGAGACAATACTCACTCGTGTGTTGTGTACTCAAAGCATTGGTTAACAAACGCTAAGAACACGTTGTCGGGACCGCCATCATACGCCAGCTCGGCTTGCAGCTTCTTCTTGCTGTCCTCCAGTTTTCGCAAAGCGGCCTCCTCACGCTCGTACTCCTTCTTCACCTGCTCTGCCTCCGACAAAGACATGGGCTCCTCCGGTTTGGAAATAATACTCTTCAAGCCTGTCAGTAGGCTGGATGTCAACTTCCCCATAGTCTCACGAACCTTGTTCACCACTGCACCAACCATACATTGTTGGACACGCACTTGAAGTATATATGCAAGGTCTTCCAAACAACTTGGTGTGTACGTATGCGAGCTGTTGTCGCACACTCTGAGTGCGCAAACCAGTAGCAGACATCGATAGCCAAACAACAAGTGTGTTGGAAGAAGAAAACCCTTGCCCGCCGACCGGGGGGGGGGTGGGGGGGGGGGGGGGGGGACCCCCAAGACTTGGTTAGCCAATGAACCAGAAGAATTGCGGCACAAAGGCACTCTTCTTCTGTGTAGCAGAAAGGGCTGAGACTGGAGAGTCTTGTCTGATTTTTCAACTCATGTTTATAATGAATAAAGTCCATTAACTGTTCGGTTGTGTGTCGCCTGCTTAGCTCAGTTGGTAGAGCAGTAGTTTTGTAAACTATCGGTCATCGGTTCAAGTCCGTTAGCAGGCTTANGGCTTAAAGGGGGGGGGGCATGCATCATTGGCAAGCTTGCAAGTATGGGGAGCCATGCTTGCAAGCTTGCCATTGATGCATGCAGACTGCATATGGTTACCTGTTGGTGTCCGTTCAGGCTCCACAGGCTCTCCAACTCCTTCCCCAAACGTGTCTTCCTCATGATCTGTGTACTCGTCGTGATTGTCGTCCAGACCATGCTCGTCGTCGAAATCGTTATCATCCTGCTGCCCCTCCTCATCCTCGTCGTCTTTGGCATACCACGGCGACATGATGTCATCCCCCCACTCGGGTTCATCGTCGTCTTGATCGTGAAGGTCGGGTTGATCGGGCTCATGGTCTGCATCATGCGAACAATGTCACCAGCATCAGAGCTGATATATTGTTAGCAGCAGCGTTGGATGCCAAGTCGCATATGTTTACACACGCGCAAACAGCAAAGTACCCGGTTCCGGTTCTGGTTCATAGGGTGGGTCAAGGTCATCATCTTCATGGTATGGGTTGCGCTCATCCTGATGCTGACCTTCTTCCTGCTGAACACACTGGCTCGGTGCACGCTTTGTACATTGTGTTGCACATGATAACAAAGCACCGGCTAAAGCACTGATATACAAACACAAGCAAAGACATTCGGCGCTACATGCGTGATTTCGCAATGCACTCTCACACCTGTTTACCCAATTCACCAGTCCAGCGGCTTGCCACCATGCGGCCAATCTCATCAGCTGTCATTGGCTTGGCGGGTTCTTCTTCTGCTGGTGGGTGAGGCACAGTATGGTCTCTGCACACAATAACAGGAATAGACAACGAAGAACAGACTACATAGAGTGCTGACCAATGATAATGCGGGCAAGCACCATCTGTGTGTTGTGCATGAGAAGCCATGTGTTTTTGGTGTGGCATGCCCCATGCACTTACTCGTAGCTCTCGGGACTGTCTTCAATAGGCAGCTCCTGCGGTTCCACAGCCTCTTTCAGAGAACTGGCATCAGATGTTTCTTCCGAGGCCGGCTCACTCTGCATGGGCTCCTCGGTGGGGGGCTGACTCTCTTCCTGCAGCTTCCTCTCCCGCTCTTCCCGCTCTCTCTCTTCTCTCTCCACTTGCTCCGCCTTCTCTTTCCTCTCTGATGTCACATGTGTATACTTGATGAGTACTGACTGATGCCACATCTGTGAGTACTTGATGTAACACACAACTCAACGAATAGTCGCGACAATGTAAGTACGTGTGTCTCTCTTTGTGGGTGCGCAGCGCAGTGCAGCCATTCACATTGCATCTGAACTATGGAGCATGCGTAAAGAGTCTGAACTGAGCAATGGTGACTGTGGTCTCGCACCTTTGAGTTGGTTGACGAGTTTGGATTGCTGCTTTACTTGAGGGGTCAGCTTGGCAAGCTCATCCGCCCATTTCTCACGCTTCTCTCGCGCCTCGGCCGCCCACTTCTCCCGCGTGTGAACACCCTGCGACCCACACACAGCGCAGCGAGCGCAGCAGCCATGTAGGCAAGGGCTAATGCGAGCATGTATGCCTGCCAACCAACCAACAACGCGTGTGCAACCTCAATCTTCAGCGCGAACCTAATGTTTGTGCAAAGAATGAGAGTGTGAGGGCAATGGCAAGAGCATACCTGCTCGTATGAAGCAACTTTGGCCTTCAGCTCGTCTCGATACGACTGTCCAAACTGCTGGCAAGTGTTGGTGCAGTGGCCTCGTGCATCGTACTCGTCGCTGGCGTCGCAACAGTCTGGTGTGACATACTGTGTTATACATGGACTTTGCATCCAAGTTGAGAAACTGAGGATGCATGAAATGTGGGTCAACACACCCAGCATAAAGCCTGAGTGTTAAAATCATGCACGCATGTGTCACAACGAAGTCACACAGCGCATGCACACGACCAATCTTACCGCAGATGCCGTCATTGACAAAAGATGCGTTCAACACTTTTGGCGTGTAGCCACGGTTGGCACAATAGAACTTCCCATTCGGACATGCAGACGTTCCTGCTCAAGGGATTGTGAGGGATTGACATACACTACTCTGTACTCCGCCAGCTTCCATGCACAATGCTGGAAATGGACAATTGCCTTAACCTGCTGCTTACTGATAGCCCTGCACGTGTACATAATCATGCGCCTGTGTTTAAACTTGTGCTCACGTGGCAAACGGCCTTGCCATGCATAGCTTGGAGCAGACAGGTAGATTTGTATGCAATCAAGAGTGCACAGAGTTCACGTGTGTGGACGATATTATGACTGAACCACATTGTACCTGGTTCGTCCGATCCATCATTGCAGTCACAAAAGTCGTCATTCACTTGGTCAGCGGGAATTGATTTTGAGCCGTCTCTGCACCTGAATGTCGTTGAAGATGCGGTGTAGAATGAGACAACTGCCAGATCATCCCCGTGTCAGCGCACGCACGCACACATGAACACGCAAACAAGGAGAAGGCGAGTATGCACACAGAATTACAGCAATACGCAGAAGAACTGAGACCGAAAGCCACTTAGACGACAAACACATAGCTTACAGTTGTTCTCAGCAGTCAAACGCAAGCAATGCTTGCGCTTGACACGTTGAGTTTGGAAACACGAAAGAATGCAACATTGCAATGCATGCAATGCACCACACGCACCACATCAATAACTACCCAGCTTTCTCACCGTCAGGAGCGACGCCATGCAGGCGGTGCGGCGGCACGCCCGCCAGCACCACCTCAGCGTTGCAGAAGAGGACTGCTATGAGGACGGCGATGGCCAGCCACGACCACCGTCGCAACATGCCGCCCACACCACCGCCCATGACCATGACTTGGGCCACTATGCTACCGGGACCAGTTTAGGGTTTTGAGCACATTGCCTGTGTTGCTGCCGAGGCTGTGGCGGCAGCTGCGGCGGCGAGGGGGACGGCGAGGGGGGCGGCCTGGTCATTGAGCAAGAGCGAGACGTCATCACCAACCATTTTGAGGTGAGAGTCCTATGTGACAAGCAGTTTGTGCGCCGCAAGCTGCTGTAAGGTGCTGCTGCTCCTGTATTTCCTGCACCTGCCGTCGGCTGTAAGAGCGTACTGCGTTGGTTACGACTGAGTAGGTGCCAGTCGCAATGTTAGCTTTGAGACAGTCATGGGTGAGCACGCGCAGACGTCATGATTGCCAACACACAGCTTACGCAAAAACAGCACTTGTGACACATGCCAGCTGTGTACATTGCACAAGAAAGTGTTGTCCGTTCATTATTTTCGTCGAAGACAGTCGCTGCACTTATCCAGCAATCAACCAGCTGTCGATTGCACAAGAGCTACATGAACAGTGGCGACAACCCATTGCCAGTTTTCGACTCAACTGCTGGCATTGCAGCTGTTGCCTCTCTTAACGTTGTTGAAAGGTGGTTTGATGGGCGCGTACAATCAAGCTTTGCAACCGCCACTTGGTTGGTCCATGGTTGTATGGACAGTATCATTGTGCGAGTCCATATGTCGCTGAAGCTGTGCAATCCGCCATGCAATCTGTAATGACCATGTCGTTGCTACTCATTGTGATCATGATCATGGTCTGCATCATCGTTATCACGATAATAAAGATTATACCACTGTTTTGTTTTTGTGTGCATGTGTTTCCCTGCTTGACCTCATAGCATTTCATCAGTCTTGTCCTTGGCAACCAACTCTAACAGCCTTTTGGCTAGAAACTCATTCGCGCTCTGCTCAAACATACTTAGCCCACTCTTATTGACTCAATCACAGCCAGTATCATGTTCAGGTGGCAGACTTCATTGGAGCTGTGTGAGTGTCTGCACACATGATTTACTTAAGATGAAACAACTCCGTTGAAAAGTCTGGCGTGCCATGCGCAACTGCAGAGCTCAACGTCCACAAGAGGAGACTGAGGGAGAGAGGGCATAGAGTGAACAGACGATGGGCGGCGGAGGGCGGTTTGCTTACCCAAAGGAAATCTGGTCTCCTGCGGGCGGCTGGTGGGCCGATCCCAAGTACTGGCGCCGCAACACCGCCTTCGCCACCATTGCGCTCATTGCTGCGGCCGTCCCCATCTTCCTCACCTCCGCCAAGCTGGAGGTAGTTGTTGGTACTGGGGGTTTTGGCATAGGGGTTGCTATGTTGGTCACTTGCGTTATCAGAAGTTTATGTTTATGTTCAAGTGTCTATGGGGTGGTTGTGGATGAACTCTGTGTGTGGTTACCTTACAGATGAGGCCACTGCAGCCGGCGCATCCAGTCCCCTCACAACTGTGGTGCAAAAACTTTGGCAAGCCTGAGTGAGATTAGTACCTGGACCTCACACTCCTTTGCGTCGTTTACATATGCTAGCCTGATTGTCTCCACCTTGCAACTGTTGCAAGCACTACTTGTGGTTTTCAATGGTACAAAGTCAGTACAATACCAACATGCTGTGAAGCCAGTCTGTTGTCAGATACCTGCAAACCCATGCCAATAGTTGGTGTGCTTGAAATGCAGCCGTGCTCATTCTAATGCAGGCACTGTGCTTGATGTGCAGATATGCTGCGACAATGTCTCATTCACAGCATGTTGCATTAGGTCACAAGCACCACCTTGCACTGGCGTGATTACCGCACTGAGCCATGCAATTACAGCGTGCCTCCAGCAATAAAATAACAGTCGGCCGCATTATCAAACACAAACCTAAGACTGTCAGAAAACCCACTCACTCACTCAGACTCAAGGATAAACGAACACCATCACCCGGGATTGCATAAGCCAAAACGAAAACAGAGACACACAAGCCCTTCATTCAATAGCACAACTATCACCGTGGCATAAAGTCCCTGAGTGCATCTGCACCCGGCTGTGCACTCGTCCCGTTCCCAGAATGGTCCATGTCCATCACATCCGCATTCAAATCCATGGGCTTCTGCTCATCCTCATCATGCGCAGCCTCGGACTTGACAACGATATCATTGTGGCCGTTGCCCGTTGCTGATGGCAATGGCACCTGCGCATGTTTGAATAACAGCAGTTGAGCCTCTGGAGCTGGCAAATGCACATCAAACAATGTAGGGGGGGTAGCTGCAACCCGTATGAAAGCATCACTATGACAACCGAGCATTGAAGTACAGTGAAGCACTTCATTATATGTAAGCATTATGTGTGGTATGCCACGTTGTGTAAGGTTGAGATGCACAGAATTGATGCGTTGTTATTATATATGTCATGTATATGTGGACGTGCTGTCGACTCAGCCAAATGGACAAATTATACACATGGATAGTGTTGGAGTGATGCTAGCACACGGGAAGGTGTTTGGACTTGCACATGTTGTTGAAACGACCTGTAACTGTTCTAAGCACGCACAGCCTCATTGTGTTGCTGTAGCAGGATGTTGTGTTGGTTGTGCCACAACTTGCACGCACAGTGACTTGAAATTGTCCCGTGGCAACTATGTGGCGGTGTGGTGTTTCAAAATGCAACAACGCACCGGTGTCGCGCGTATGGACTCATATGCTGTGGATTCCTCCGGATACGCGGCCTGTGCTTCCAACATAAGGGAGTCGTACAGCTGCTGGAAGGCTTCAACCTTCCCTTTAGTAGCCTGTGCACAAACACAACCCGCTCATGCACCATGCACAACCCCACGCTATCAAGTTTGCATAACATGGGCGTCAATACAGGTGTTCAATGCGGAGGCGTTTATGCAAGCAGCAAGACAATTGGCAAAAGACAGAAATATACGTCTACTACTACATAAATGTTCACCATATACATAGGCTTTCCATTAGTATGCAAGTGTACTAGCTAGCATGCAGCACGCCAACACCAGGCAAACCACACCGCACACACACACACACACACACACAACAAGCAGACAGCAACTTTTAAAGGCAATGGCAAGGGCGTGCAAGGCTGTTGTGCTAGTAACTAAGTGCATGAGCGGGGCGAGGGCGAGGGTGAGGCAGCAAGCAGTGCAGTGGCAAGCAAATTAGCCGACCTGAGCAACAGGCGGCATACATGTTTACTTGTTGTGTGATACCTGGTTTTTGGTTAAGCAGTCGTTAAACATGCCTTGCGTGTACAGCGCCGGGTTGCGCCCCTCATCAACCAAACTGCAAGCAAGCGAGAGTTTTCGTGGTTGCATACAACAACAACGACGACAACGACAACGACCAATGATAAGCAAAATAAAGGAACAGCAGCAGCAGCAGCAGCAACAAGTCCCGTGCCTTAGTATTTCTGGTGGGACCAGCGCGGATTGGCACTTATCCCGGAGTGCGTGTAGTGAGGCGAGCTCTGCGACGAGGCGGTTGAGGCGGTCGAAGAGCAGCAGCTGCGACTGCTCCGTGAAACCCGACACCGTGTTCTCCACCTGGTGTGCGGCCAGAAGCGCCCTCTCGCACGCCTCGACCACCTCCTCCATGTCACACTGCCCCTCGCCGCTGCTGCTGCCGCCGCCGCCGTAAGCGGCGGGGAGACTGCTGCCGGCTACCAGAAAATGCTGACAGTGTCGGGCTTGAATGCAAGCGGCTTTCTCTCCTGAGTTGCTCCGTGCACCAGCGAGCAAAGTATTTTTCGCATGCGGTGCTGTGTCAAGTGAGATTGGGTGCACTCGACGTGTGCTGCGTGCTTGCTTTTTGCTGCTTGTTCTACTACTATTATGCGCAAAGCACCCATGGTGCACAGGTTGGTTGCAAACCACAACTCCAGCGTCACAACTGCCTGTCTGCCTGCCCTGCTGCTGCGCCTCATTTGCATGCACTTAGCTAGAGCACGTAGTTGACCTCTGTGTAGGGTTGTGCCCTACCTCAGTTAACGTCTTGCCTGCTTGCTTTTGGCGTGCTACCTTGCAGGTTGTGCATCAGCGATACCAATCAGCCTGTACATATCCTGTTCACCTTGCCTACCATGCAAGTGGTCCAGCCCATGTGTGTTGACCATTGCAGTACCGTTTACGGTACCTGGTAACTGTGACGGTAGCCAGCAGTGCTAAAACTCCAATATCCAGTACAGCCACTTAGGTACAAGCACTATCAATGTTGCAACACAAGTTTTTTGCCTGGCATCTACTGCGCAAGACTGGCGAGCGAGCACTTGGGTGACTTGCATGTTTACGCATTTCCTTGCAGCGCGTGTATTGGATGTGCTCTTGGAGAATAGTCACCTTGCTGAAAAAACAAGCAAGCCAAGCACTGATGCACGCGTCACTGACGCAAAGGAAGATGAGGGCTTCACAACTCACCGACCACCTATGAGTGCAATGTGACACTCACACGTGCTAGCCACAACATACGCTCCACCGCAGCACTCAGTGAGAACCCACAATGCTGGTACATACGAGCGCAGCCTGAGAGTATAGGATGCACAATGCACGCATATATTGCAATACTGCTACCAGGCCAATTAGACCAGCTCAATAATAGCCATCTCAGCATTGTCACCGCGGCGCCTTGGAAAAGTACGGATGATGCGTGTGTATCCACCATTGCGCTCGCCATATCGCTCAGCAACCTGGAGGGATTAGGGTGTCATGCCACATCACGAGCCAATATGTGTAACAAGGCACAAGCTACGATTGTTAAACCCAAGTGTTTGTTCTGGATAGCACTCTACATGTCAAGATTGCACATGCTGGTGATGTCAATTGCATTGCGCATGTTGCATCGCTCTAGGTCATGACTGCTTGTCATGGGGACATGGATCGCATGTGGCATGGAGTGTACCTCAGCAAACAAAGCATGGACCAGCTGCTTGTCGTACACCCAGCCGAGAGCCTGGCGCCGCTGGTGCAGCGTGCCGCCCTTCGCCAGCGTGATCATGTGCTCCACATGCTTTCGCACAGCCTGCGCGCGCGCCTTGGTTGTCGTAATGCGTCCGTGCCTCAACACCTGGTATGTGCGTGTGTGACAGAGGGGTCAGTCGCACACACACACAATTGCGCGTGCATGCTAGCAAGAAACCATATACAATTACACAGAAAGATACAAGTACATTCAAAAGATAAGGTATAAGAAAAGTTATAATTCACCTCTGTGGTCAATGCACGCAGCAGAGCCTTGCGCTGATCCGCGGGCAGGTTCAGCTTGGGGATCCTCTTGGCGTGCCTCATGCAAAACCATTTAGCGCCATTCGCCACGTTGCTAGCAAGCTGTGACAGTCCATCGCTAACTGCAAGAATGCACGCCCATGAGCATAACGACAGCAGAATTGTGCTTGGGGCAGACAGGCACAATTACACACAATGTGACACATGCCTTGCTTGAGGGGGAGGGCGGGAGACCTAGCCAGGCCAGTGAAGCTGGTCAGCTGGCAGCGAGAGGAGGAGGAAGAGGTGGTGACAGCCCCCGCCCGGCCTAGCCTCTGCGGAGCAACAAACCGGACTGAGGCGGAGGAAGAAGAGGACGACGGCAATGCCGCCGCCATGCTAGCCATG
Organism: Chlorokybus atmophyticus; assembly: GCA_009103225.1. Lineage (NCBI taxonomy): Eukaryota > Viridiplantae > Streptophyta > Chlorokybophyceae > Chlorokybales > Chlorokybaceae > Chlorokybus > Chlorokybus atmophyticus. The sequence goes on from RHPI01001715.1 coordinate 360,622, forward strand.
CTGAACGCCGCCATGATAAATTGCGTGCCCGATCTCCGCCAATGACAGCGGCACCTGCCCCACGGCCTCCTCCTCCTCCTCCTCCTGCTGCTCCGGCGCCGCCGCCGCCGCCACGTGCCCCAAACCCTAACCACGGACAAAGCCAATGAGCAGCCGCAAGATCAGATAACCTTCGTCATCACGTTAGCGTAGGCGTATTCTGTCCGTGTAGTTAGCCCTTAGTCATAACGTCTCTTTTTAACGGCAGCCAGCAAAAGTGTTTGTTTCAACAGCAATTCGTTAGCTGGGTTGCAACGATGTGGCTGATGACATGGTGGACTACCTGCTGGCGGCGGTGACGGGGGTTCTGTTGATTGGACTGCTGCTGGCGCTGGACGTGGGGCTGCGGTTGACTGAGCAGACGCCTAGAAGGCGCCCATCCGGCAGTCCCACCCACGAGAAGAAGCTTGCGTGACAGTTGCAGCAGTGGTGCAGTCTGCCACTGCCGTTTCCTGCCTTGGCTGTCTTAGCAGCAATGCCGGCAGCTGCAACGCCTCGCTCCAGCCCCGCTTCCTGGTCAGCTTGGCTTTCGTCCTCTTGTATGTGTGTTTTTGTGCTAAGCCACATCTACGTGAAGGATTAATGCAGGCCTCAGTGCTTATTGCACAATGCCCTGCACTTTGTGCTCTGTTTCAGCTGCATGCACGATTACGTATGAACTGTTTTAATCCTGATTACTTTGATCGGTCATGCAATGGCGCATTCCAATACAGGGCAAATAGCTCAGCTTGCCTGCGCTGTTGATGTCCTGTTCAAGGTTTGCTGTGTGCTGGAATTTACTATGTTTAGAGCGTCGTTACTCAATCAAGCTCGTGGGTGTGCTGCTATCCGGGGCAGCAAGTATGATGTAGCTGCACTTGAGCATTTGAAGCACAGTAAAGGCTGCGTATTCGCCATGCAGCTCAATTGCAGTGTTGCTTATTAGTTGCTCAGCTCTGTTCATCTTTCAGCAATATGCAGATCGACACAGTAAAGGTTATCAGTTGCCACCATCATTTAACAGGGTGCTCCGTCGTGCCCTCATACTACTTAGAGCCCAGTCCAGCACACTAACATGCATGAATTTTCTTTGCCAGGGCGTTGGGCACGCCTAAAGCTGCAAGCACCCCCAGATCCGTCTCGTTCACATCCTTCAAGTCCATTGATAACGATGCCGACGCCAGTGGTGACGCTTACCTTTCTGAGTTGCTATCCTACAGCCTTGAACGCCTTAACAAGGTTTGGCGTCATTTGCAGCTGCCATTATCACCTACCGTGTGCTTGTTTACATGCGTGCTTTGAGCTCATGGCTTGCATCTAAAGCTTTGAGAAGTCAGCTGAACTAGATCTTGGGCATGCTGAAGGTGTGCTAAGGGTTGACCTTAGTGCGTCGAGTATGGCAGGAGCCAGAGCTGTTGCGAGCAGATGGAGAGCGTCTCGCAAGGCAAATGCAGGATGTTGCAGTTGGGCATTACAGAGCATTCATCGCAGCGGCGGATTGCACGCGCCGGACCTGTGCGGAGATACAGGCTATCGACCAGCACTTGCAATCTCTGGTAATGCCTCTCGTAGATCATCTGTTGGTTGGCCCTGATCCGCGAGTTCAATTGTTCGCCTGACATCTCCCTCGCGTTCTGCTGTCGACAGCTGGACAATCTGCCGGCGCTCGTAAGTGGATGTGAAATGTTCGTGTCTGATGCGGAACAGATTCTGGCCCAAAGGAAGTCAAACAGAACCACACTCACACATCATGCAACTCTCCTTGACTTGTTGGAAATACCGCAGCTGACCGACACGTGCGTGTTCTGGGGAAGTCCTCTCGACTGCACTGTTGTTTACTGTATCATTGTGTCATTGTCACAACCAGCATTAAATGTGATGTCAATGAACTTGGTGTAGGCTCTTCTTGCCCCAATATGACAGCTGTCTTGAGTGCAATGATGGAACAACAGGTGTGTTCGAAATGGCAACTACGATGAAGCGTTGGATTTGGAAGCGCTTGTGTCAAAGCTGGCCACAATGCACGCAAAGTACGTGGCGCTAGCGTCGTGTTTGGCATGGGGGGAGCCTATGTTGGACCAAACACTTTTTTGCGCGTTGCAGGCTGCCAGTCATCCAGTCGCTTGCAAAGGATGTACGCATCACTATGCAGGCCATGTTGCAGCAACTGCTCCAGCGTTTACGGTCCAACATACAGGCACGTTGCGCCTGCCAGACTGTGCATCATGTCAGTATGGCCCGCAAATATGTCATATTGCTTGTTATTATGCAGCTGCCAGAGTGTTTGCGCGTGATTGGGTACTTGAGAAGACTGGGTGTGTACAGTGAGCATGAGATGCGGTTACAGGTGCGCTAAGTTAACTGTTGCTAGTATGCTAGTTGCCGCTGTGGTCATACCTTGCGTTGTCTAGTTGGCAGAATAGGCATGATTGTTTCATTATCTTGCGGCGCAGTTTCTGCGGTGCAGAGAAGCCTATCTTACGGACGTCATTGCTGATCTGGATCGCCACAGCAGCTACGATTATTTGAAGCGCTTGACGGATGTGCATCGCGTGCACCTTTTTGATGTGGTGATGCAGGTGGGGATCTCCAAGTGGTGACAGTACTTACAACTTGACAAGCTTGTTGCATGTGCTTCCAGCACGCGCGCTTATAATGATGTCTGTGACGCAGTATCGAGCAATCTTTGCGGATGATACATCTGCCCAAGAGCAGCTGGCGCAGAAGGACTCTGGAATGCTTTACTCCTGGGCCACGCATCGTGTACGTGCCAGCAGGCAGGAGTGTGCACGCTGTTCATAAACACCCATGTAGCACTCATGTGGTGGTTGTATTAGTTATGTGCCTATGTGGAGACATTGCGGGAGATGTTACCTACCATCAGCGAAGGAGGCTCTTTGGCAAGCGTGCTGGAGCATTGCATGGTATGCCGTCTGATGCAGCTGTTACATGGTATGTGGCGTCATGATTTCGGTGCTGGTCATTTATGATGTGACTCCTACAGTACTGTGGGCTATCCCTTGGTCGGGTTGGCTTGGACTTCCGTGGCATTCTGCCATCGCTTTTCGAAAAGTAAGTCCATTTTCAGCGGGCAAGCAGGTGTTTTTGCGGGTGTTCTCACTATCTACAATGCACATTCATGCAGCTGCGCGTACGAGATATTCAAACGGAACATCACAGCAGCCATGGATGCATTTCAGGTGAGTTCAATCGGCAGTCAAAACTGCACGACTGGAGGTTTGTGCATGTATCTGATAGCCCTGAGTGAAGCATAACATCGCACTACTTGACGCTGATGCAGCAAGCCCTGGACTCCTATCGCTGGGTGCCCTTACCATCGATGGCTCCCAGTGGTCGCGCCGCAAGCCACTCCAACGATGATCATGTAACCCCTCCTTACTCTTTGATGGAATATCCACCTGTGGCAACATTCATCAACGGTGGGGCTGATATTGTTATTGCTGATGGTTGAATTTACTTGTCCGATCGTCTTTACGACTTGTGTTGCACACAGTGTTATAGCTTACACGACCATTCTGTTTCAATGTTGTGCGTGTTTGCCAGGTGTACTGGCAGCGTACAATGAGCTTCGCCACTGCGCACCCACTGCGAAGAGAGGACCCGTCACGAAGTTGTTGCACGACGCATTGACCAGTGTGGCGGACACGCTGTCGCGGTACCATGCCACACGCTCGCTGCGGGAATCGGAGTCTGGACTGTTCCTGGCTTTGGTTCGGGCCGTGCTTGAGGCAAGTTGTCGTTTGACTGCAAGCATATGTTCATAATCTGTCAATTTGCTTTCCGGTTATGTGAGCTTCGAAAACCTAAGTAGTCAAGTAATGTGTGTAAGTTGAAGTAGAAGTAGAAGTAGAAGTCGAAGTAAGAATAGAAGTAGTAGCACTGGCAAAGCTGTGGTCAGCGCATGGCACAAACTGCTGACTGCCCATCATGTGCTCAGGTAGCGACACCGTACTTGATCATGTGCTTCGGGCGAATCTATCCAGGGCATGGTGCTCAAGTAGACTTGCAGAACACAATGAAACCGTTGAGAGACATTGTGGCGGCATCCGCGCCACCTGTTGAAGTTGGGGATGGCGAGACTACAGACGACAAGGCGTCTCAATCTTCTTCTGTCGCCCCGCAAGGCTCTGACACTGCACGCGATGGTGATGGTAGCTTGCAGAAACCGCAAACGGCAGAGCACACGACTGCCAGTGGTGCGCAACTTGAGGGCTTTGCTGACCTTGGAGCGGATGCAAGCCAAGGTCAATCCTTAGCTTCAACGGAAACTCCAAGTGATGGAACTGCGAGTGTTGGACAGGTCGCAACCACATCGCTGTCTCAACGGACCAATGACAGTGACAATTAATTCGGTGCGGGCCTCGTGGAATGCACATGTCGTTCTGTCTGTCTGACTGTACAGCTTATGTTTAGTGCCATGTGCATGGGATCAAACTTGGAGATCAAGGTATCTCTCTCCCTCCCTCCTTCCCTCCCCAACGATCATGTATCAGCTCCTATACCATTGTAACACCTACCTAGGCTTAAGCACTTAGCTTTTACCGAGGAGGGTATGCACTCTAGCACACACTCTAGTGTGCACTCCTCACTATGCTTACACACAAGTGCGTGCTCAAACCGTAACATGTGCACACTCACATGCAAATAGTGCAAGCACTTACACACAAATGCACACATGCACAGTATTGCATATATTCTACACTGCCAACCTTGCTTACATACTCGTGCACATATGCGACGAGTGCTACACAAGGGTGGTAGTTTTGATGTATCATTTATTAAATTACTGTATGCATGATTTAACTACATCTCGCAACCACGCTTGTGTAACTGTTTGACCTTTGCGTGCACTGATGCCGTGTACTGCCCCTCGCTCCCCACCCACACGCACTTAGCTATGTCACATAGCTGTGGATCATGGCCATGCCTTGAGCAACATAATGCACTGCCTTTTCTGTTGCTTCTAACATTGCTTGTGGTTGCTGCTGTTTGTACTTTGCATTGCTATGTACCGAGTGTCTTTCGAATGGAATGTAACGGGCCCTTCAATCAGCAGCAAACACACCGCATACAAGCCATCACATTCACGCAAGCAATAGCATCCAGCTACACAGGAACTGCAACTACAACGAAGGGCGCTGGCGCTAAGTGCAAATGCAAGGGTTGCCGGGACCAGCGCAGCGCAGCGGGAGGGGAAGGCAAGAGCTGTACCCGCAGAAGCCGGGGACTGTGAGGGGGACTTCTTTCCAACTAGCCCCCGCGCCGCCAAGGTTTCGCAACAGCTCATACCCATGCGCAGCAACACTCACAAGGGCTGCAGCGAATTTTGGCTCGAGAGCGGTTAGTGCAAGGACACACAGCATAGCATACGTAGCAGTCGCAGTGACATCAAATACCAGTGGACATGAAATGCTCTCCGGGCACCGGTGTATGCATGCATTTGCACATGACATACATGTGTCTCCCGATCTGTGGTGATGCCGAAGCCGAGGCAATGTGCTAGGAGAGGTGTGTGTAAGTACAGTCAAACAACAACCCCGGCCTGGTTTACATGGCTGCCCTCAAACGCAAATGCAAGGTGTGCCTGTTGTAGCCTATAGTCTGCATGTCATCCAGCAAGCAAACGATCTCCTCCCAAAAATGTGCTCTGTACGTGGATAGTCATAGGATCTGGAAGCACTTGGACACCACCACGTTCTGTTTGGTTGCCCTTGCAATGTTGGATGCCGGGTGAGGGGCACGCATGAGGGGGACTTGAGCAAAGGCAGTTTCTCTTCGCTTGCTGTATATGCGCGTAACAACACTCACGTCAGGTGTCTAGGATATTAACATATTTACATAAGGCAACCGCACTCCCTGAGCGGTGACTGCCTGAGAATTGATTGATCAACATGTCAGCTTGATAGATGCCACCCGCTAGTGCTGTATCTGTCTTATACATGACATCAGCAAAGTCTGGTAAGCCAGCCGCAAGTAATTCATTGACAGTTGATGATCAACTTTGAAACAAGCGGACAATGCCACGGGCGTATTGCACAAACATAGGGCGTGGCACCAAAGGCTGTAATACCCTCAACCAATCCAGTTCCCGTGATGTCCGTAAATCCTTGATCAGGTATACCCCGGCACTATTGCCCATTGGGATACTAATCACCTATTGATGCAGCCTGTCCTGTGCACTATGCAGATACAAGTTGCCCATCAGATACGTTGGCAAGACATGCAACACCTCTGCAGTACACACTTTTGTCAGCCCCTCCGTAATAATGCTTGAGCCCGAAGCCCATCTGTGCGTCATTTGACCATTTAGCGGCAGTCATGTGCAGTGTGTTAGCACGAAAAGTTCTGAGCTTGTAGTGAAATGCAGCAGCGAGTAAACTCTGCATGCTAAATGCATGTGTAAAGCGCTGTGAAGTCATAAGTAGTTGGATGCACCAATTGTTGTTTCCGCTGCACCTTGCGGATGGTGTCAAGGAACAGCAGCCAGCGCTGCAGGCCCTTCTAAAATTGCTGGACCCACGACTGACACATCATATGATCCTACACGCATTTCCCATAGAGAGCAATAATCACAGGGGCAATGAACTTGTATGCCTGTGTCCACCACACCGGCACAGCAGCTAGTGTTGTATCAAAGGCACCAGCATTAAACCGCAATGTGGGAGGGTCTTTGTGCATGTTTGCCGTCATGTAAATGTGATGGTGGTGGGGGGGT
>RHPI01001715.1:381897-392094 GCA_009103225.1 Chlorokybus atmophyticus
CCCCCCCCCCCCCCCCCCCGCCACAAAAAAGACATGCATACAACATGCTGTGCCGTAGCATGAGCCTGGCGCACCATCAAAGTAAACATGCTCTGGCTTTTATGCTTGACCAATGCAGCCGTCCATCAAGTGGCATGTGCATGTAGGCATGACTATGCATAGTGAATTGATTAGCTGAGCGTACAAATCGGACTGCTTTGGTAACGATTTATTACACAACAAATGGCGCCGTCAAGCAAACAGGGAGTGCATGTTCACAGCAGCAATGCAGCAAGTAACTACACATGGCTGTTTAAGATGAAGCACGCCAAGGCGAATGCAACTTGTTGTGGCAAATGAAGGATAGCTTCATGGCGCAACCAACGCAACCAAGACATTCACACCAACAAGGAGAAAACGTCCACTTACGTGTGCTGCGCATGGAAGGGCTCCTGTCTCCCAATGTCTGCAAGTGACGTCCCTGACAAGCTCGACGGAACCCCAGCCAAAGCAAATATTGCACCAGACTTGAGCGGGTCCGGCGGCTTTTGCCGACTGTAGAGTAGCGGTCCACCTCCAAAGCCACTACCTGCTGCTCCTCCTCCTCGTCCTCCGCCGCAACCGCCGCTGACCGGCTCCATAGACATGCACCATGTCAGAGTTAAGGCTTGCCTTCATTTCCCGCGCTGAGGGAATCCCGTTACACCAGTGCCTGAAACGGCCTTGAATAAAGGGATTCCAGGCTTGATTCCGTTGCATTGCGCTTGGATTTCGGGCGTTACCCTGAAAAGGTTTGCCGGATTAGGGTTGAGGGCTGCTCAGCGGTATTGGCGAGAACATAGCCGTCGTCGGCGGCGGCGGCGGCGTTGGCGTCGCCATCCAAGGAATTGCCTTGCGCCATGGTACGGTGATTTATTCAACGCGTTCGTTGCAGCTGGCTCTCTCGTGCATGTTACAAAACACTAACAACAGCTTTTGCAGCAGCATGCGCTCAAAGCACACTTGACGTTTACTATCACTACATACTTACACCAATGCAGCAAGGCGTTCTGTGTGTCGGTCTTGGTCAAAGTTTCTTGTATATATCTGCTTGAGTCAATTGTTGTGTACTGTACAATCTCCCTTTGCCTTGTTTGGCAGCTCTTCTACAGTTACTTCAAGACGCTGGTGGGAAAGGAGGTAGTGGTGGAGCTGAAGAATGACCTGGCGATAGCGGGCAAGCTGCACTCTGTCGACCAATACCTCAACATCAAGCTCGAGGGTTGCCGAGTAGTCGACCAGGCGAAGTACCCCCACATGGTTAGCTCACACACCAGCACTGTTTGATTGCTCGGTCGCTTTTGCCGGAAAATCGCGTGTCATATCTTTCATCACGTGTCTGCTCTTTGCTAACAAAACGTGATGACAACGTATGCTCGTTTTTTAGCTGTGTAGGTAGAGTGTGCGAAATGAGTATGCCTGTCTCGCCAAGTGTCCAATGTCGTTTGCATTACTACTTCATGTGTGTCTTCAATACTACCACTTCTTGTGAATAACCGTGCTGAAAACTTGTGCCCACTCCTGTGTTGGTCTCTTTCTTTTGTTTATTGAACTATCCCAGCATTATGTATACAGCAGCATTATGTATACACGCGCCTTGTCGCTGCCAAGTGTCCTTTGATCGCCAAGTCTGAATTGCCATCGCTTGATGGTATAGAAGCTATCATGTTGTCACTGTCTCAGTGTGTTGCTTGATGCATACTAGCCATCAAGGGTAGCACCCGAAGTAGTAGTTGATGAGAGGTGGTAGAAGAGCACGCGTCCTTCCATGCAGGGCACAGCGTTTGTTTTACTGATGATTTAAACACCTTTGCTTGCAGTTGTCCGTGAAGAATTGTTTCATTCGAGGATCAGTGGTGCGGTACGTGCAGTTGCCCCCGGACGGAGTTGACGTGGACATCCTGCATGACGCGACGAGAAGGGAGGCGCGTGGGGCGACATAGCACAGAAACAAGGGTTTGGCATTGAGGATAAGCGGTACGTAAGGGTATGTCATTGCACAAAGGTTATCTGGTGTTGCCTAGACTATACAAAAAGCGGTAAGAGTGTGCATGGACCGATTTTTAATAGGACTATGCATGTTTGTGATATGAGTATTGAGTTGTGCTACATTCTTGTTTTCTTGGCACCCAGTGCCTGATCTACGTTGCATGCTATTGTCTGCTTACATCAGTTTCAGCCAGCCCCTTGCTTGTGCTACTTTGCTTTGCTGTATGGCAGTGGATATCCATTCATGGGTACATATGTTGTTTCCAGCGTGCAGGCTTGCATCATGCTCTACGTTGCAATTCAACTGTTGCATACTGACCCAGTGACACTCCGCATTTTATGTACATGCAGTGCTGTGGGTGGTTTGTTTGTGCGCTCGGCACTGAGTGTTTATCACGGATTCCTACACCCGACTGCAGCTGTCAGCCTAGCCATAACTGCACATAGACAGATGTAAATTAGACTATGTGACAACCAGAACTGCACATAGACAGATGTAAATTAGACTATGTGACAACCAGAATCTGTTCAGCAACGCTGTCCTGTACTTCCATTCATATCTGCACATATAATGCTCATGTGTACATATATTAGTGTTATGACCTGCTTCCTACTTAACAATCGAGTCCAAGGGCACTACGCTGATGTCTTCTATCCAAAAGTATAGCCCTGCAGTCTGGCACAAGCGCTACGCGTCTGCTCAGCAAAGGCCTCTGCCAGCAGGTAGAGAAAAAGGTCTCCGCGGCTGCAGGAAGACCAAGGCGCTGGACGGACTTCCCACTCGCAGATGGCTGCTGTGACGAGGATGCCTCTTGCACGCACATCGCTGTTGGCCCGTCAGATGCGCTGCAATCGAGACAGAACGCACGGTCTTGTGGCTGATCATAACTGCGCAGCAGATGGTGTCAGTAATCAACATAAATGCACTTCATGAATGCATGCTTCTCGCTATGACTTTGCATGCTACTTACTTGGGAATTGAGCACATGCTGCAGTATAGCTGCTGGCAGCCATCGCAAAACCGATAACACTTCGTGCAGAGCGCCCGACTGCGGATAAATTAAACGCATTACAAACCAGATAAACCACGCATTCGTTACCACTGCACAACTGCTGCTTACTCGCAGTGGGCGCAGGCGGCGCTGGGCTCCCCTTTCTCGCACAGGCGGCATTTTCCTGCTGCTGACGATAATGTTGATGTTGGCCTCCCAGAGGTGGAAGCAGCACTATCAGAGTGCACATGACCACCCGTTCCCCCTACCAACCTCCTGCTTCCGTCTGCCAGCATCTTCAAGGTTTGCTCTGCTCATAAAGCGAGCAGTGGTGTTGAATGAAACATGCCTGTCGCTAACTGTACGCAAATATTGGTGTTTACGGGGTACATACGGAAAATTGATAACATGATCTCTTACCATATACAGAGCGCTCGTCGGTTTTGGCATGTTTCTCATCTGAATGCCTATCTTCGTGCCCGCTAGCTGGCGCTCCTCGCTTGGTCCCCAAAGAGAAAAAGAACCTGGTACCTATATCCACAGAATTATTGCAATTCGAAGACAACAGCAAGAGAAAGCAGCCGCCAGGCTGGGGTGCAACCAGATCAGTACCCCATAACTAAAGCAAGCGTGGAAGCATGGCATGCGGCGCAAGAGAAGGGACACCAACCTCTTTACCTGCCATGCTCAAAGCAGCAGTAGTATAGTACCCCACCCCACCCCCCACCCCCTCCTCCTCCTTCTCCTCCTCCTTCTCCTCCGCCTGCTGACCGCCGCCGCTGCCCAAGTGACTGTTTCCCGCCAGGCGTCCCGGTTGGGTAACAGAAACCTTCGACAGTGAACTGATCCGGTTCTGATTCACTCTGGCCGCAGTGAATCACAGTGATCAATTGAGCATTCCTGCATGCAAATTGATTCATTCGTGTTATGAACTGTCAGCAAAGTTAACCGCGTCCGGTTAGAATTTGCCGTTCAGGCGTTCAAAAACACAAACGACGAGCTTTGGCGCGGGAAATAACTAGGGTTTTGTTGTCGGCTGGGTTGTGGTCGGCGTAGCTGTTGTTGTCGTCGTCGTGTACGGAGTACGGCTAGCAGACATGGCCTCAGCTGCTAAAAAGTAGTCTCACTGCTTTCCGGTGAGACTGCTGCAACTCTGCTGTGCTGTGCGGCAAGTGGTTCGGGTGCTGCTGTGTGTGCAGCGCAGGTAAGAAGCCTTTTGCTTCTCCGCATGGCTTTCCGCATGGCTGAGCTCAATACGATTGCGTGTTGCCATGCTGAAAGGCTGTCGGTGTCTTTGTTCTGCATACGTGTGGATGAAGGCCCGCGTTGCTTGGTGTGCCTGGCCGTTTGCACAACCGGAGATGCTTTGTGTGCGTGCGTATGTGTGGTTGACACAGCCATTTGCCAAGAAACGAAACAATTGCCTAGCAGCTGCCGTGCTGTGAGGGTTGGCTCCTGCCAACTGTGTGCATATGCAGGCATCTGCTGCGGTCTGTGCTTTGCCTTTTATACGATACAATGTAGCCTGAGGCATACTTGCTGATGCTGGTGCTTTTCTGTATGTGGTGCACTTTGCATTGTCTGCTTTTGTTTCGGAGCCAAGCTTGACTTACGTGACTCACTTGCAGTGCGCAGCTGCCTTGCTATTTACTCCTGCGAGAACGGAAGAGTTTGTAACATGGCGTCAGTGGCAGTAAGCCCAGTGCGAACCGCCTGCGGTAAACTGCAGGTAGATTGCGTAGACCAAATCTGGGTGCCACGGCAAGTGAGTAATTGCTTCAGCGGTTATCTGACTGTCGGTTGGTCTTGTCACAATTCTAGCACCATTTATTATTACTTCTTCGCAGGAACAATGCAAGTTGATGACAACACGAGGTGTGCCAGAGGTTGTGGACCAGGTACACGAATTAGCCTTATTTTTTGAGAAGGAGAGGAACAAGGAGACGGTACTGGCCTTGCGTGAGGAAATGATGAAGCTCTCGGCCCTTGAGCATGAGCTGCGCTCGCAGCAGAAAGCTATCAAGTCTGTGTCGGAGCAATACGAGTAAGTGCCGCTGCAAGCCAGTTCTAACTCAGCTGGCAAATTTGCATCATCTCACTGCTTTGTCAGGGCACCAGCGCCGATGGATGCTCCGACAGATTTTGCAGCAATTCTGACGCAACGCAAGCAAGAGATCATGGAGGCGGACCCCTTGGATGCTGAGAACCACAAGAACGTGAAGAAGTTTGACGAGGCCGTGTGGGAGGTCAACAATGCGGTACGTTGCACGCACATGCATGTCATCGACATGTGTGTGTGTTGTCGTGTGATTCGGATGTTGTTGGTGTTTGTTGAGCTTGCATGACCGTTACTGGCTTCGGCACAGGGCCTCCCCATGCCTGGCACGGAAGATGAGGAGGTGATGTGTGCTACGGCTACAGTCAGCGCTAACACAAAGTGCCCCATCACAAGCGTACCAGTCTTTGAGCTTGAAAACCCAGTGAAGAGCAAACTGTGTGGTCACGTTTATGATGGGTACGTTTCAATCAGCTTATGTATAGGGTATGAGTCGTGATCAACTTATGTTTGCATCCTGGAGTCGCTCCAATGAGCTTCTTCTCCCTTGCTGACTGTTGCTCTACTTCAACAGAAACTGTATTGAGGAGTATATCAACGGGCAAATCAGACACCAAAGACACGGCGCCCGCTCGCGAGCGACGGACGTGCAATGTCCCCAGCACGGCTGCTCCCGCCTGATCAACAAGTCTGTGATAGAAGAAGCGGATGACATCCTTGCTGAGGCCGCCAGGCTCAGACGGCAACGGCCAACCGGCAATGCCAACCGGCAGCATGTTGAAGACATCACTCAAGATGTTGAAGATGTAGAGTAATTGCAGCGTGTTCATGCAGAGGCATGCTGCTGCTGTCCTGTTGAGGCCCCGTGCACACGGCTGCGCAGAGTACTGTTGCTTGGAATTGTCGACCAAAGCCAAGATGGGTATAACCTCACTTGACCACAGCATTAGACATTGGAAGCATGCTAGCAGGCTCCCACGGACACACTTCATACGTACAGATGTACATGGGTATGGTCACAGCAACAACGCAAAACAACTGATATGAAAAAAGCGTTCCTAACACAGCACACGCTACTCGCTATCACATAGCACAATTGATGCAAGTTGCACACTGTCAGACACACTTCGGATGTGCGCTAAGAGTGTGAATCATACTGTGTACAAAGGATGTGACGGTGATTTGGTGCATGTCTCATATGCACCACGGCCCGTGGTCCATGGGAGCTGATGGTGTTGATGATGGGGATGTTGGCATTGGGTAAATCAGACGGGCACTTGCGACTACGATGTTGCAATTTGAGAGATTTGGGCGCAAAGGCTTCGTTACTGTCTGGTGATGCAGGCTACATTACCAGACAGTAACGAAGTCAAAAAACTGGTGGGCTTGCCGGGCCCGTATTGTGGAAAGACCGTGTGATGCAGGCTACATCACCAGACAGTAACGAAGTCAAAAAACTGGAGGGCTTGCCGGGCCCGTATTGTGGAAAGACCGAAGTCTGTTCCCGTCCTTATCGAGGGAGATGCTAAACTTCTCTCGGCTCAACGAACACAAATCAACGACGCACAAACCAATACTGTTATGCACAAGACTTTTACCACCTGCACGACAGCTGCTTTGCATCCTGATAGCAGCCGGCGGATCCAGCGGTGGCAGTGTGGTTGCTGCGGTGGTCTCCGTCAGTGGCGGCGACGGCGTTGGTGGTGGGATGGATTATGACGAGGCGTGGACGGAGTCAGGGGAGGCGCAGCGAGAGGTGGAGTATGCTGTGCGGGCGTGCTACAGCCACCTTGTGCGCCATCCTGAGGCTCAAAGCCGGTCAGTTTGGTTGCCGTTGCAGCATTGCAAAGCAGCAATAACAGCTTCCGGCAATGACCTTTTCCAATGCTGCCAAAACCTGTTATACTCCAAGCCAGCTGATAGTGGCTCTGTCTTATTGCATAAAGTGCTTATCGTTTTGCCAAACGGCAGCATACGTTTGGTGAGAGACAAGCACGCCGCCTACCTGCTGAAGGGTCTGAAGCAACTCGGGAGCTCTTACGCATGCTTGGATGCCAGGTGGGGCAGCTGCTAACGCTCACATCATGGTGATCGTACACACAGTGCATACAATGCATGCTGCCTGCAGTACTGGCACGCTTGTCACACACGGTTGCAGGCATGCTAATTGACAGCTGTGTCCACCGTGCAGTCGGACATGGTTGTGCTACTGGATTTTGCACGCTTTGGCCTTGCTAGAAGTACCTTTACCAGAGAGCTTGCGCCTCAACTGCCTGGACTTCCTCAAACGCTGTCAGGTGCTTGAGGACCTAGTGGCATGAGCAGCACGTTCAACTTGTTAGCTCGGTTGTGTGCTTGCGTATGAGCTTACGAGCAAGTCGCACGCAGAGTACAAGAGGAGGCTTTGGTGGCGGCCCCGGTCAGGTAAGTTGACTCTGCCAAATGCATGTAGGTAAGCTCATTTAGGCACCTGACAGCTGTCGCGTTCCTGCATTATCACTTGTTTCAAGCTGTGCTGACCTGCATGACTCTGCAGCTACCCCACCTGGCTACCAACTATGCTGCTGTTTGTGCAATCCTCACTCTAGGAGGTGAAGATGCATACTCCATGATAGACAGGTACTTCATGTTGCACTGTTGCCCTACTGCGCAACCTCTGCACGTATTGTCAATTGGTTTACCAATTGCTGGCGCAGGGAGGCTATGCACCAGTACTTGCTCAGTCTGAAAGACCCAAGCGGCGGTTTTCGGTATAGCTGGGCAACATACGTCATGTGATTGCATGGAAAATGTTGTGACGTTGCTCTCACACAATTGTTGGGTGTGCAGAGTGCATGCAGATGGGGAGATCGACGTGCGCGGGTCATTCACAGCCATGGCGGTCAGTGCGTCATTATCACATGTCTGGCATCTTCAGTGTGTCATGTTCATGTTCAACTGCAAGTGTAAGTTGCTGCTCAGCTTGCTTTGTTAACTACAGGTAGCGCACCTTCTGAACCTGAAGACTCCACAACTTCTGCAAGGCGTAGGAGAGTACATTGCAAGGTGGGTCAGCTTCTTGGTTGCATGTGTTCAACTGTGAATGCTGTCGTTGTGCGTGCTTTCCGTTATGTGTGTTGCCCCTGCGTTCTTAAACAGAAGGCTGTGGCCTGACACACAGCTGGCGCGAACGTCTTTAATGCCAGCTGTCAAACGTACGAGGGTGGTATTGGAGGTGAGCCAGGAGCAGAGGCGCACGGCGGATACACATTCTGCGGCCTGGCAGCAGCGGTTCTAGCAGGCACTGCTTCAAGACTCAATCTGCCATTGTTACTGGTAAGGTCTGCTAACTTGAACTGACGTTGTGTGCGCATTCTGCTTGGCAACCACATCTATTGCTGTCTGGCAAAGTGTGCGCGTACCTCGCATGTCATCTGCAAGTAGTGCTTGTTGAGCCAACAGCTCAATTGCTCACTTTGCATCAAACAGAACTGGGCCGTGCATCGTCAAGGTGCAGTTGAAGGTGGTTTCCAGGGCCGAACAAACAAGCTGGTGGATGGCTGCTACTCATTTTGGCAGGTGAGATTATGCTTGCGCCTTACTTGAAATTCAGAGCAGAAAGTAAAGAAACAGGTTCAGGGAAAGCACAATGTAAAGGGCTTTCTACTTGCAGGGAGCTATCTTTGCCATCTTACAAAGCCTGAAGGGTGAGATGGAAACTCAGTCCACCAACTTGCAGCAACCAGTGTTGGAGGCCGCAAGCTCTGTGCAATCACCTAAAGCAGAGCAAGAAGCAATAAAACAAGCGCTTGCTGGACCCATAGCACCTGCCTTGGAGCGGGCTACCGCAGCTGAGTTGTTTAGTGAAGCACCCATAGCAAGAACTCATCACCAAGCCGAACTTCATGTGCTTTCTGATGGCCAAGAGGTGCGTTACTACCGAAGCTGCAGCTGGTAGCGCTTCATGTCGCGGCTGGCCCCACACCAATCTCATTGATCTTCTTGTGCTACGTTACCGCAGGATAACATTTTGGGTGATGATGACGATCTGTTTTGGCTGGCTGGTCAACATGATGCTGATATCGAAACCGCAGCAGTCGATAGCACTCCCTCTGCTGGCAGCGAGGAGCAGCACTGGCTCACAACATGGTTTGACCCCATGGCGCTGCAGGGTTACCTTCTCTTGTGCTGCCAATTGCCTGAGGGCGGTCTGCGCGACAAGCCTGGCAAGTAAGCCGCCTCTTCCCGCAGCATGTCATGGTTGAGATGGGACTTTGTCTCACTTGCTTGCTCGAGCAGGTCGCGAGATTACTATCACACGTGCTACTGTTTAAGTGGCTTATCTGTCGCGCAACATATGTCAGAGCCTCCCCAAGTGCTGGGCGTCTCGTCGAATCTGCTGGTATGTGCATTGTTGCGTGCTGTCCACTACACTGCAAGCGCAAACATCCGCAACCCTTGATGCATGCATTGTTGCATGCTGTCAACTTGTCCGTGCTGGTTGAGCACTCTCATTGATACGTTTATGACGGTTGAATTGTTGGTCCAGACGGCAACTGAGCCACTGTCAAACATCCGCCTTGACCGGCATCAAGAAGCCATTGCCTACTTTCATCAGCTTCCGCCAGTTCCCACAGAACCCAGCTAGATGTCTCAGCCACCCGTGTGCAACACTGCACGTGCTTTGCATTATACATGCTTGCGGGTGCCATTGGCCAACTGCTTGTCGATGTGAAGCAGCGACAGCAACTGCCTTGGTGTTGCACTTGCATCTTCTCGTTCACAACTCAAGATTGCCAATCACCCACAATGCTTGTGACCTCCCCACACTGGGTGCTGTCAGCAAGGCCTGCTAACCACGCAATCAGCAATGTTGGGCGAGGCATGGCATCTTGTAGCAATCTATCAGTATGCTGTTGGCGCAGTTCATGCTAGTTTACATTGCGAGTGTTATGTTGGCGCAGTTGCATGCCAACATAACCTTGTGATTCCTGTAGCTTACCTGCTATTGCGACTGGTGATGGCGCGTGGGGCAAATACTTCATCTGTGAAATGTCACGTTGCCAATTTGCAACATACACAGTCATGCAAACATGTGTGCAGTTCCCTAGCACTCGCTACGATCAGCATTTGACTGTACCGTACATACTTGAGCAGAGCCCC
>RHPI01001715.1:392295-403090 GCA_009103225.1 Chlorokybus atmophyticus
CCCCCTTTCCCCCCTCCCCCTTGCCTCCTTAATCTTATATGCAGCCCCCCTTCACTATTAGCATGCAAGGGCTCCTCGCATACATGCGTGCAAGTGTGTACAAAAGAACAGCTAGGGGATGTGCTGAGTAGTGGAGGCAAAAGCAAGGGGAAGGTGGGAGCAGTATAAAATTGGGGTAATGCAAAGTGAAGCGATGTAGGATTGTAAAGTGACCTTTGTCGAACATGTCGAAATAATCTTTCCAATTGCTGTCGCATGCAAATCATACATAAATGATGCAATGTTTGAACACGCCATGCTCCACCAACCATGCGCACTCATGACTCAACATACGGTGGTGGGTTATGCATCACAAGCATAGCATACCATGAGCTGCGAAGGGCAGGCTTAAACCCCTTACAGCTAACACACATGTTGGATCGCGTGAGCGTTTCCCCACCAGCAAACTGCCGACCAACTTGTGTACCCACCGCCCCTACTAATCATCATAAAAAGTGGGCACTGCGTTTGTGTCACACTGGCCACCTTGGCAAGTGTGGCACATAGCCCACGGCGTGGCTATATGATATGTGACACTTGGTTACACGTCGTTTCATTTAAGGTACATTGATGTGAACGGCTACTCCTTTCGTGCAAATCCAATGTTTATTTAACAAAGCTCCGAAGCGTTATAGCTTGAAAGCAGGAAGTAAGAATTCTCTCAACCTATGTAATTACATGCGTACTATACAAGGTTATATATCAGAATCTTCATAGGTTGCTACAACTACACTCGTTGCAATCATTATTGTCATGTTTTGAGGTTGTCCATTGGATACACTATATCTACTCTGCAAGTACATTTTGCCATGTCATTCGTCCTTGCATGCCAGCCTTCCTCGAGCATGCCTACATCACAATTGCTGCGCCGCCTATCAGCATGAAGACTCGCGCGCGCGACTAAACAGTAGCTAGATCATGAGTCTAGACTAGCTCATGACCTTAGCCTTCATAGGTACTGCGCGTAGCTGTTCAGTTGTGAGTTCAGTTATAAAACATGTTTTATATCAAGTTTAGGATTTTCATTAAGAAGCCTTAATATAACCATCAGCTTATGTTCAAAACATTTAAGATTTAATTTGTATAAGTAATCAAAGTGTCCATCGGGTTGACAAGTGACACTGTGAGTGAGAAACTTCAAAGAGCTTGTGAAGAGATTTGAACAGTGAATGCGCCACCTCGGTTGCTAAGAATCCCTTTGCCGTGCAAGAGCCTGTGCATGCTCTTATGCACTGTGCTTGTCATTGATGTGAACTTGGTGTGCTTGGTTGCGGTGTGCTCTTTAGCATCAATTAGGGCATGGCATCCACGAGTTGCGTGCTCATTCACCTCACTTAACAGTGTAACACATTTTCCACTCATGCAAAAAAATGTGTAAACTTGTTAAACACCACTACCTACTTGTTGGCTTTGTGCCCTAGAGCACAGCATGTGTACTAGAGTGGAGAGCATCTCCACAAGCTCATTATTGTGATCAGTGAGCAGGCTTAGGCAGGACTCGTCATCATGAGAGCCGAGTTGCTTTTTGCTTATGCTAACATGCTGCAGCAGCATGTCCGGAGAGCATGTTCTCCTCTATGGCTGTCCGGAACAGCATGACACTAGACTCACTTGCCATGACAATTCAAATCAATGCCACATTACATATGATGATTATATATATTATACATAACGGTTACAACACATATATGACATGATGCTGAACATGATATTCAGCTCCAAAACCTACATTATCACGTACGTTTATATACTATATGTCTGGCATAGTAATACGCGCATCATTGATATTTTTTTTATTGAGCATATATACGTACATTTTCGAATTTATTGTATATAAAACGAAATGCAATCATCTATCATCGATTTCCATGGAACACATGATTTTCATTACAGATGCACTCTTTGCAAGCACTTATAGAACGATATGAAGGCAAAACACGGCGGGGCAGTACTACTCCATGATATAAATAGCATGGACGTACTTCAGCACGTACTTCTTTTGACAGTTCATTTCAATACAACATCCTTTGAAGTTGACGAGTGGCCCATTTCTGTAATTGATGTGGTAAAAATTGTCACCACATTATCTACTCAATTTCACCATAAAACTTTAGCACTTCATATGTCCGTGTCCCTCTTCATTTATAAACTCAGTGTTGCATATGTTGCATGCGTTAGGTATTATATACATAACACAATGAAGGTGAAAGGGATTGATTGGTCTAGTTTAATGCTCCACGCTCTCAATAGCGATGATACTTATGCAATGATTAATTATGCAGCTGT
This sequence comes from Chlorokybus atmophyticus, assembly GCA_009103225.1. Taxonomy (NCBI): domain Eukaryota; kingdom Viridiplantae; phylum Streptophyta; class Chlorokybophyceae; order Chlorokybales; family Chlorokybaceae; genus Chlorokybus; species Chlorokybus atmophyticus. The sequence goes on from RHPI01001715.1 coordinate 394,621, forward strand.
TAATCTACACTATTGCACGTTATATGTTGTACTTAGCAACAGCATAGCCGAACATACGGGGACCAGGCTGCAAATGTAGTGCAAAACATACCACTCGGTTTGAGGAAACATCAAGACAATATCATCACGATACACAACAATTCTTGCAGCATACATGTTTTACATGCAATTTAAACATAGAGTAAAATTTCAACATGTGAGGCTGTAAATCAGCATTACATCATATTGTTATCAACGCAATGAATTTAAAAAGCCAATTACAACGTAAACGCAACAAAGACTAGGGTTGCTTTTGATGGCTAAGTCGGTCGCACTTTTTGTTATATTATTTACAAGTAATAATCTATTAACGTAATTGTCAAAACTTATATTACATCTTGCTTAAAATACCACACACAAACAACACAATAAATATGCATACATATGTATATACCGCTACCTTTCGTCATTATATAAAGTAGATAGCAAGCACAACTTGCGTATGAATAGCGTATCAATTGTAAATCGTGTACAACATAATGTGATGCAATCATTATCACATTGCAAGTGTTGTATGTGCAAAGCTCCACAGCACGACACAACATAACACAACACAACACACTACAAACGATATGTATGCCACAGGTACATACAAATGTCTTACTTACTCTATACGCAAAACGAAACTATCATGGGTACAAGATGCCATAACTTGCCTTGCAAGTGGGCCAGAAGTTCTGGCTAATACTTGAGGGCTGTGGACTGTTTATACAATCCTTTGCTCCGTACAACTTGCACATTCGTACGCTCCATCCGCCAGGGTGAAGCCTGGGTTTTGGCTTCGGAGCGTGCCGAGCAAACACCGTACACGCTTCGTTCCTAACGCGCCCTCCACCACGCATGCGGTCTGTGGCAGAGTCTCTGCCGTTCGCACAAGTTTTCACCAGCAGCGGCCGTACAAATCTGTACTACGCAGAAACATTCAACTTGTGTGTCGAGCCCGCCCCAGTTGGACCGCCCACCCAGGCCGTCTGTCGCCACGCAATTTTGGCGACAATATGTATATTTCGAGCCTAGACGTTAAATTTTCCACAACGGGTCATTGAAAGTTTGCGCAGGCTTTACCAGTCAGGACAGCAGGTGGAAGCGGGCTCTTGTATGATTACCAGTTCATTAAGCATGTTCTGGCTTGAGCAGTCCCTTGCAATCATCATAGTGAGTGCCTCAGCCTGAGCCTAGCTTGAAGCACCGCAACAAAGCACAAATCATGAAATGAGTAGGTCGGGCCAAATATAACCAACTGCGCGGCGCGACAAGGCGACTCGTCCTAGACAAGCAAGCCGCTTTTTGCACCAACCAATCATGATGCAATGGCCTTTAACTGACAAGGAAGCTTGCGCGCAGAGTCCCTTTTCTGTTTTCTCCTGTCGCAGTCAGTTGAGAGGCCACTTCGCCAGGTGGGCTGGTTAATTGAAGGGGACTAATGTGGAATCCGCATGTTTGCAAGTATGCGTTTGCAGTGTAGGGCCTACTAGGCACGCAGGAGTTAATGGGTACAATTATGCGCTTGAAAAAGCACGTGTACGGCGATTGGTGTTACGGACAAAGGGACGGGATGCTTCCGTTTAAGTTGTATGCGATATAAGCAAGCACGGTACACTGTACTGAGGATAGCAGGAGGGAAGCTGAGCGATGCGAACGTTACCGTTACGGGAGGAGCTCTTAACGAACGTGGCTTTTGCGTCCGCATTGGCATTGGCCATAACGTTGGCCGTGGGTGAGTGCGGGCCGCGGCGGCGGCAGCCGTGGCGGTGGTGGCGAAGGTGTGGGCGGCGGACGTGGTAGCGGCTGTCGGTGCGTGCGGGACGGGGTGGCTTGAAGGGGGCATTGAGGGTGTGGAGCGTCGATGGGACTCGCATAGGCGGGCAATGCGGACGCTGCTAAGTTAGGACCAGACCCACATGAGCGAGGAGTGGATGGTTGGGCGGTGATGGCCTGGGCGGTCTACGCCTTGCTGTCGTTGGGTTGGACGGGGATGTGGTCGTGGGGTTGAGTTGCTTGTCAGGCGTTGCCGTGGCGGATGTGGCTGCCCGCCGCCGCTGTCGCCTCCAACAGCGATGCCCCGGGCGACACCGACGATATGCGCACTGTCCTTCCGCGCCTGTCCTTTCGCCCCGTCACAGTTGGCGCAATGAGCAACGAGGCAGCTCTGCCCCCAGTGCCCCACCACCACGCTTATGGGCCAAACCCTAGCTGGTTCAGTGCTGGTGGGCCAGTGCCGTCAGGTTCCGGCGGTGGGCACCCCTCTACCCCTATGTCCCTGCCTCCTGGTGCCTGGGGAATGCACGAAGCGCACCCGCACTGGATGCGCCCTGGAAACGCCCCTCCAAGTCCGCCCCTCCTGGCCAAGCACAACAGCCATGCTGGCCACAAGGTCCCTTCTGGCGACGGGCCGTACGTCCGAGCAAAGCGAGTGCAGGTACACACTGACACTTTTGTCGTGAACCCTCACGCACCAATGGCAGGGCACTGCTGAGGGTTGGAACTTACAGACCGACATAGCTGGCTTGCAAGCACTGTGCAATGCTGCGTGTGCCAGTAGTAGCATCAGCTATAAGTGATCTCAACATGTGGCCAGCCACAACATACCAGTACTTCTGCACTCCAGTGGTCTGTTGTTGTCAATTGCTGTGTAGGTCAGGACGTGTTGCTGTCATGCATATGGTCGCCTCTCTTTGCCAGACACTCTTGAACCAAGTTCTATGTAGGCTGATGGCATTACTGTGTGTTTATATTGGCTTTATGCATGGCGCAAGGCTCAGCATTTCATATGGCATGGTGCAGTTTTTTTGTGACAAAGCTAAAGGCGTTAGTGGCATTTACCGGGTGTTCCCCATGTGTTTCCCCCATGGTACTTCTGTGTCAGCTTGTGGAGAAGGATCCGGATCGCGCGATTGCTCTATTTTGGGCTGCCATCAATGCTGGAGACCGGACAGATTCAGCCTTGAAGGATATGGCGATAGTTATGAAGCAGCAAGGTCGCGCAGAGGAAGCTATTGAGGCAGTGCGATCCTTTCGTGACCGCTGCAGTGCTGCTGCGCAGGAATCCCTCGAAAATGTGTTGCTGGACTTGTATAAGGTACCAGCACAGTCCAGTGCCACTGGAGCATCATACTTGTGGGTTGCATACCTTATGTTCTAATTGTGTCTGCACTGTTTATACTATGCAGCGGTGCGGTCGGCTGGAGGATCAAGTTGATCTTCTGCAACATAAGCTGAAAATGATTGAGCAAGGTGCAGCCTTCAATGGAAAGCGTACGAAGACAGCACGGAGCCAAGGGCGAAAGTTCCAGGTGTCCATTGTGCAAGAGCAGACTCGGTTGCTGGTACGCTCTATGTGTGGTAGACAAGGGGGGGTGAGGGGGACAGCACTACCAGAAAGCATTGCGCTGTTACTGAAGAGATCGCAGTTGTCTGGGAATTGTCACTTCGGTGGTCGTTGATGTTGTCATGCACACGCTGCTCACTATGAGCGTGTGTCTTCTCAGGGCAATCTAGGATGGGCCTACATGCAGCTGCAGAATTATGAGGCTGCAGAAGCTGTATACAGGTAAGATGAGCAGCATAAAAACTGGTTCATGGCGATGAAGCGCTAACAACCATTTCCATGCAGAAAAGCACTGGACATTGAACCCGATGACAACAAGGCTTGCAACCTTGGCATCTGCTTGATGAGACAGCATCGCTTGGCCGAGGCACGGGAGATTCTAGAGCTAGTCAATCCTTATGGAACAGGAAGATGGGGAAGTGAGAGTCGGCAGAAAAGTTATGAGCGGGCGCAGGAGGTGTTAGTGGAGCTGGATGCTTTGGAGGCTGGAAGGGCTGCATTTCAAAGGGTCGGTCATGACTTCTCAGGACGTCAGCATGGCATGGACGTTGCTGGCAGCTGGCGAGAAGTGCCTGGCTTTGAACAAGAGGCAGCTGTTGGGTACGATTTAGACGAGAGCGACGAGGACGAGGAGGGTGACTTCGAGAGTGGTGTTTCTGAACAGCTGACACCCACTCCAATCCCCATTCCCCTGACTAGGTCAGGTTCCAGTCCACATGACATCTCCGAACAGGCATCTTTCGGACATCAGGCCAGCGACAGCCATGCAGATTCCGGGCGGGACAGTGCACCTGCGGACAGATACACGATGACGGCCAGTTCCAGCCCTAACGTGAGCTCGAGTTCGGGAGTTAGGCCGTATCACTTGTCAACAGAACCCCAGCGCCAGGGATCCGCCCCGCATGCAGGCTGGGGAAGATACCAGTCAGACGCCAGCGAGCCAGTTGCATCAACATCTGGCCAACCACCAACAGGTGGCAGCTCACGCTCTGGCGAGTCTTCCAAAGGCATGCATCCGCACCCCAGCAGCAGATCGAAATTGACAAGTACAGCACCACCCTGGGTGCCGGCTCATCTGGCGGCGGCATCACCCTCGTCTTGCGCAAGCTCCTTAGTCAGCTCAGGTCCGCCCTCGTCTCTGGCATCTTTAGCTTCAACATCGCGCTCATCATTTTCCTCAACGGACTCTTCAGGTGGCCGAAGAGGCTTGCTGCCCCATGCGCACATGCGTCGAGACGCCGGCGTGGCTGGCAGTTCCGGTGCAGGCAAGGACAAAGCGGACGAGAATCGGCCTAGCTTCCACCGCAGATCGTCTGTTTCCATTGAAGCCGAACGCCGCCCTCACTGGGTTGCAGACGAGTCTGCAGGTGGTTACACCAGCAAACCGCAACCAGCTGGGCGCAGGCATTCCGTTTCGGGCGTGCCTGCTCTTGATGTGGTCTCACAGTTAGCTGCTCGCATGCATGGGGCAAATGTAGATGATGCAGATGGTGAAGCCTCAGGAGAGCTTACTGGTAAAGAACGGCGCCGCCTCCCTGTCTTTCAAGTGTTGGCCGAGGAGGACTGCGCAGGGTCTGCGAAGTAAGTCTAGCCTGATAAGCGCGCGTAGCACAATGATCATTGTGCCGTAATTGGCTGCGAGCAGTACTGCCTGCAAGTCATACAGCTATGCACTATCGTGCATACCGCAAGCAGTGTGCTGGCAGAAGACAAGTTCAAGCATATCCCATTGTAGTGTGGTCGTTTGCCACTGGGTGGTGGCGAGATGATACAGTAGATACAGCTGGTGACTTCGTAGGGTTACGAAGGGCCTGCGCGAGTGTTGTATATTGTCAACATGTACTTATTCACTGTAGCGCCATAGCGGGTGTGGTGTCATGCTCTTTGTTCTCGGTAGTACCTCAGTACTGTAGTTCAGGATGATTTTGACTAACGATTTTGTCGCAAACTCTGTGACTTATCTCGTCTTGACTAGCCTGGTGAGCGCAGTGCAGGGCACCATATTTGTATACAGGATATGCTTCAATCAGTTGTATAGATGCAACCAGTACACAAGCGCGAACACATGCAATGATGATCGCATGCAAAACAACTGGGCTACTATGTACTGCAGGTTTCTACTTAGCACGCTAACTATCCTAGACCTCCCCGTTAGCCATGCATGTCAATGTGAGTTACCTGCCCACACAGGCGCACTGTCAGTTCCGCTCGCAATGGCAACAACAGTGACGATGTCAACAGCCAGGACCACTCCCTCTCCCCCTCTCCCGCTGCCTCCCTCGCCACTCTCTCCGCAACATCGTCGTTCTGCTTGCGTGTAGCACCCCACCCTAACCCTTGCTGTGCACTGCCAACGTCAGCAGTGCACAGCGCAGGGCTGCTGTGGTGCCATTGCTGGTCCGGTGCTGGTTAGGTGCTGGTTAGGTCGCTGTTGGGGTTAGGTGGTGGGGTTGGGGGTTATATGCACACTCCCCATGTACATACAATGCGAAACGGCAATGTGTTGTACTGTGTCATAAGCCTTGTGTACATACGTGTACAGAAAGTACTGGTTTACTACACTATACTGTGGTTGCAGTTGGAGCACTGGAGTGCATGACCACCTGCTTGCACCAAACTTTTTGCGCTACATCACAGCATGCACATTCGGCACAAGATGCAACAATAATCTCACTAAGTATATAGCAAATTCCAGCTGTACAAGGGTGATGTCGACATGCTGGTCGAATACATGCATCGTGTTGCTTGCCTCAAAGCAAGTACGCAGTTCTACGTCTTGCATTCACATTTAAGTGTTGTGTCGGCCCTGTGTTAGCAGAATCTGGCCCTGGGTGGAGCGCTTGCTTCACTTACGCCATGGTAAGCGCTCCATGCAGTGTTGTTGTATACAACCGTAAATGCAATAATAATTGTGACATAGCATCATACACGCAACAACAATTGTCACGTGCAAGCACACGGTCAGTCACAGCAGTCAGAACACGCTCGACCACCGTGCTGAACTAGTGTTGTAGCTCACCTAGGTCGCCACAGTTACTACCAACACTACCGCTCACTCCATTGATCATGCAAGCATGCACATGCACAAGTGTACATAATATGCACGTGATGTATGCAACATGTCAGTGTAACCACCTGAGCATGGAGCTGTGTGTAGTAATTCAGCGGAAATAAAGGTGCTCTGTAGCAAGTTTGATTGCCTGTGAACCATAATCTGTGACATAACACCAGAAGGGCCACCTCACCTCTTTTTCATCCTTGCCAACCTTGAGTGTATCCTATCGATGCAAAACAGTGAAGGTGAAATGCATGGTGCATCAAAACCCGCACACTACATGCAGGAGTGGCTTGTTTCATAGATAATGCCATTGTGCATAGAAGCTCACCTTGTACTGATCGCAAGTAAGAATCTTTGTGCGAGAAGTCAAACATTGGCGAGCGGACGAATGCCGACACTCCATCCTCGGTTAAAACATATCGCACATGTGCTACGTCTGGCATGTTGTCCAGCGACGCCAATGGTGCATATGCCTAGCCAAACCTGCGATGGCATTGCAATGTTGCTGCGCCGTGCCATGAAACGCATACTCCGTGCTCATGCTACCATCCCCTCTCACCCTCATGCGCAAACTCCGTTGGTAGAAACCCTCGCGGAGGCTCACCTAAATTCTAGCCAAACCTTAAAAAACATTCATGAGCATCCGCTGCTTAGCTGCCTCCACCATCGGTGCATTGGCTAACCTCAATGGCAGCAGAGCATATATGCCCGGCTCGTTGAAAATGATCACGATGCCAGGGTTGCACTCGTCCGGTTAGTTACAAAAGCTTTTGCTGACACGGTGTGATTGAGCCGTTTGAGATGAACAGATCGACGGCTGCCGTTGGATGCGTTACATGCATAGTTTGCTGCAGGCTCTATACTTGATGAGTTGGTTCACACATGTAAACTGCCATCTTAGCATGCCATGCAACAAAGTGAGTATCAAGTCCATCATGCAATCACGCCTGCATGGCATCATCCACACCATCCTCACAAATAGCCGCCTTACACATGCGGCATGTGTTGCAAGCAGCAGCTGCTGTATGACATGTACGCGCTTTCTATCGGTTGGGCCTTGATGCGCTGTGTAACAGCTACGCAGCGCATCGAACTGTAACTATGTTATAAAGTGTACAAAACTTGAAGGTGCTAGTACTCACATGCACAAAACGCTTAGCACATGTTCAACATCTTCATCATCCATATGCACATCACCTATCACACCGTTATGTGTGACACCTCACTCGCCATACATGCGCAAACCCCGGGGACCACCTTTTCGTTCATTGAAAAGTGGGCTCTGGCGGTCTGACAAGTATAATGCTTATGGGCGCAACTTCTTGTGTAGATAAGGTGGGCGATTCAGAGAGCAAACAAGAAACAATAACAACCGCTTGGAAATGCACTTCAAGCGTTACATAAGGGATGCAATACACCACCAGCCGCTACCAAAGCATACGCACAGCTGCCTACAGTACACATGTGCTCGACCTGTTTGAATCTGATGTACACTACCCCAAACACTGCACACACTCCCCCATGTGTTGCCCTACTACTGCGGCCACTCCACGCTAGCAGCACATCCCTATCAGCAGGGCCACAGCGACAGCTCTACACAATTTGAACCCTCCTTTAGATATATGTGTCACAACAATAATAACAATCAAAGCAGCGAGGGACCAACATCAATTTGTCCTCCAGTGACCCCCCTGGGGAGAAATTATATCTCCACAGCTCGAAATGGAGACTTAACAAGGAGGACCTAAGTCGGAGAGGGTATGTGCTTGTCAATTCTGAGGACGCGCGCAAAGTACAAAAGCACGCAGCTTGCAAGCGAGATAATTGCAAAAACCTTTTACGACGCTGAACGTGTCTAAAGACACTGCTATGTGATATGTGAGCAAGCATGCCAGTGCGCACATAGTGCGTCTGTGTGACTGCGTGTGCAATTGCACTTCGAAAATTGCATGCATGTCTGCGCATGTGGGTGCCTGTTTGTATTGATAAACAATGGTGTTTTGTGTGTGTGTGGGTGGGGGGGGGGGGGGGGGGGGGGGGGGGGG
>RHPI01001715.1:403287-413852 GCA_009103225.1 Chlorokybus atmophyticus
CGCGCGCCTGCGGGTGTTGTGTTCGCACACGCGTGCGTCCTTGTGTGTGCATGTGGTTGCGCGCGTCTGGGGGCATGTGTGCGTGGGCACGAGTGGATTGGTGAGTTTGTGCGTTGGTGCATGTGTCCGTCACAACAAGCGCAAGCAACGCACCTAGCAGAAGCTGCTACGGCACCTTGTCCCTGACCACATGTCTCAGCCTTGAAGCGACGGTGCTATTATTGTAGGCAGCAGTGTTGCGTATGACACTGGTGTGTAGTTCCGCCCATGTGTGTTGCCATATGGGCGCAACTGGTGAAATCCTAATGACTCTCCAATACATGTCCATTGCCGCGCGTAAGCAAGTTTGTAAGCGAGAGTGCGAAGACGAAGGTGATGAAGACGAGAAGAAGCAAAACGAAGAGCGGAAGAAAGAAGTTAAAGTAAGTAGTTTAGCTGAAGCAGCTTGAGGTGCTGCTGCTGGGTGATGTGGAGCGCTTATGTTAGCACAGTCATCTGCGCGCATACACCGTCTTGCATACACTTGAACAAATACTACTACCTAGATAACATGTATGCTGGCCAAGGTGATTTGCTTTGTCCAGTATAGACCACTTGCGTACAAGCAATACCTATAACAGCGGCGGTTTGCCCTGCATTGCCGAGTGATGTAATTGAGTAACTGATAGAGTACGGCTAGGTGGTTGCACTGCTGACACATGTTGCACTTGGGGCAGCTCACATTGAGCTGGGGCAGCACCCAATAGGCGTACAGAGCAGCAAGAATGCTATACACGCCAATGGGTGTACCATGTGTATAGCGGTACATGTTGGTACCGTTCTTAATGCCTGCTTAATATTGACATCCCACAAAACCAACAAACTCACTTAAATGCATGTCGCAGGTGGGAACGAAAGATGAGTTAAGGCAGTAATCGGGGAACAATGTGGAGTTCAGGTGTGACGAAATGTTGCACGATGGTGCCCTCGCATTGCAAGATGAGTTGCTTGTGCACTGTGTCCTATATGTTGTGGTTGTGCCAGCGTGCACAAAAGCTCACCTGACCACACCAAGTCATAAGTTGGTGTGCGCGAGAACATTGCTTCTCCCTTCACCGTAGCTGCTACACGCAGCACAAGTGCTACATCTGGCATGTTGTCCATACGGCGCCAAGGGCGCGACTGCCCAACCAAATTGAGCATCAAACCCGCACAGAGCATCGCATTGCTTCATTGTCCCTACAAACGCATGCTCCTTAACAACATCCCCTCCATTATGCGGAATAACCGCAGGTTGCAACTCACGAAGAGGCTTCTCGAGACGATGTGTACCCCGCATAACTAGTTTGGTCGGTGCGTTGGCCATCGCTAGCCTTGCAGCGATGCCCTCATCGTTGAAGATGAACACCATGCATGCGCCGTTGCCCTCCTCACCTAGCTAGTAGTACTCACAGGCCATTTGCCTGTACAGCTTGATCGTGGCAGGGGACCAGAAAGGCTCCCACTTCATGCTCTCCTCCTCCTCCTCGACCTGAGCAGCACTCTTGCGAGGTGCCGGGGGGCGCCATAACCATTGTGCATGACACGCCGAAGGAAGCCTCCCTAGGCGGAAAACCTGCCGCCCATGAGTACAGCTCCTCGGCTCTTGTCGACACCCGTCGCCCCGCCGCCGCCGCCTCCCCCGTAGCAGCCAGCTATATGCACAAGCGCAGGAGACGAGGAGAAGAACGCACATACAACGACGACACATCACATGGGTAGAAAGCGCATGGGTCCAAGAATCATCAACACACAACTACTAGGTGTAGGTACAGTAACCTGCCTACTACACCAGTCCGATAAAGTCATGCCCGCCACATTGCCTAACGCCATATCGTGAGCTGGCCTAGCGTCTCGTGATGGGGCTGCCCGTACAGCACCCGCCGTCAAAGCCAAGATAGCGGATGCCTGAGAATGCTGCAGGACGACCGAAACACGTTGCCGAATCTGGGCGACCAACCGCTGAATGAAGTGTCTCTCGAACTCGCGTGCATCAGCCACTCGGCGAGCGCACAAGGACATCAACGCGATAGCCGGTGCTCCCAGCCAGCCATGAGTCTCATGGATGGCTTTAAAGATGAAGGTGTCGGAATCGGTGTGATCGTGATACTTGGCCTTCTTCCTGCGCTCCGCTGCCATGGCCCCCGCACCCGGACGTGATTGGCAAGCCGTAACTGTCACATCCAACAGCATGCGACTGTCGCTGCCTGACTCGCAAGCCACAATGTCCATACGCCTCCCCTGCTGCTCGTGCTCCAACAGTGGCAGTACACCTGTCACCTCACATCTCACGACGTAACCCGCCTCCCGTAAGATTGCAACGAGGGTGTCGCGAAGAGCGTCATGAGTAGCTATGCGGTGCCCGTCCCGCATGCACATAGACAAGTGAGCATCCCTCGCACTCAGCAGCGGATGACCACAGGCGCAGAAACAACTCCTTGGCATGCGCCTGCTCACTGTGTCGAAGCATACGGATTGTTGCATTGGGTTTGGGGGCCCAGTGCGATGAGGAGGTGCAACAGGAGGAGGAGGATGTCCTTGACGCCCGTCCCACAGCTGAACCAAGCCTACCTTGCAGCAACCTCGGTTGGCCGTTGACTGTGGCTACAAGAAGACTGGCTTGCCAGTGTTAGTCACGGCTCTAACTGTCAAGGGCCATGCACTAGGTATGACGACGAGCAACAAACGGCAAGAGGACACACGTAGTAGTAATCACGTAGAGATGTACGAGACATCGTGTGTACGTGTGTCTCCTCCTCCTGCACTATGCAGGAGGACAACCAAACGGCTGCGTCTTTGATGATGGGTAAGCTTCCACATGCTCGTGCAGTCAAGCGCAAACAACACCCACATTGCAAAACTGCCACAGACAGTCGTGGATGCGATTGTCCACGACAAAGGTCCACGCGGGCATTGCTGCGGCACCAACGTCGGGAATCTGGTGTGTGTATGCGTATGTGTCAGCGTGCGCGTGTCTGCTTGTGGGCGGCGAGCAACACACACGCGCGCACGCGCACGCGTGCATGCATGCATCGCAGTGCGCTCGTATGTGCGTCGGCGTGTGTATGCGCATTGTTTGCACTGGAAAGCGTGCATGCGTGTGTGTGTGTGTGTGTCGCCGTGTGTTGTTGGAGTAAAGGTGGTCAGAATAGATCTGTTTACCTGCTTGCAGCCTGCGAGGTGGTGAAGCCGCCAGACTGGTTGAGGCTGCCGGAGGTGGAGCTCACAGAGGGGACATAGAAGGTGCTGACCGCTAACACACTGTAAGTGTGTGCAGTGCACAATCTTCATCGAGTGGAGCAAACATCTACCTTGTGTAAGCTGGCAAATACACTTCTCTCTGGACGGGTGGCTAATGCACAGGTCATCCGGCGAGGCCTAGCGCCAGATTCAGCTGGACAACAAGATGGAAGACGTCCGCTTGAGATAACGTTGTTATGACGATGAGGGTGATGATGGCGGTGATGTTGGTGGTGGTGATGATGTTGGTAGGGGCAGGTTTGACGTGAAGCTGGCAAGAAAGGTGGAGGGGACGAGGACGACTCCAAGCAGCTGTCAAGCGCGGTTCAACTTGAAGCGAGCAAGCACGGGGCACAGACCCACAACCAATCGAGTAAGGTGCGTCCCTGTCGCTGTTTTGCACACCTTCACACGTGTGTGTGTGCGCGTCAGCAAGCGTGCATGTGTGTGCGTCCAGGAGCAGATGCCCAGCGGCGGCAGAGCCGCCACGTCATCCTAAAACAATACCCAGAACGACAACATGACCACAACATAACCATGTAACAGCAGAGACTGCAGCAAGCACTCAAGCTTGAAGTTTGGCAGCGGCAGCGGCAGCAAGCACGCAAAGCACAGCTAGGAGAGCAGCAACCTGCAAGCGATGCGGGATGGCGCGGGCGGGCAAGGTGATGGAGCAGATGGTGAACCGGAAGAACTCCCTTCTCGTGCTGTACTTGTTGTAGTGTCCATTGCTCCCCAAGTAACGCCTTCGCAGCCGAGGGGTGCTGGCGTGATGTGCCTCGACCTCCACCACCCGCAGCTCCACTGTTCTCGCCACGGGGCTGTACGATGTCACCGTTTGAGTGTACGACGTACGCACCAACTCAACATAATGCACCGGCGCCGCCCCATCTTTGTGTTTGGTACGCACAGGCAAACACAAAGACCCTGTCTGTCAGGTACACACCAACTCAACATCATGCACTTGTGCATCCACGCGCGCGCGCGCACACATGCACAGAGCGGTGCCGCCTGGGCACCCTACTGTTCCACCGTTTTTCACTGCGGTTAGATGATGGCAAGGTCAGCTGCTGTATATTGAAATGCGCTTGAGAGGGAAGTGTGTATGTGTCTTGCTGTCTTTGCGTATAAGTGTGCGTTTTGCAAGCATGCATGCGTAGACATGTGGACATGTGCATGTGCATGCGTGCGCATGTGGGCGTGTGCATGTGGGCGTATGCGTGTGTGGCAATACAGGCATAGAGACAGTTTATTGACATCCACGGTGTATTCTACTGGAACTGACGGCACTCAACCAGGTTCACGTGTTCGACTTGAATGAGAACAAGCATGAGTCCATGTGCAGGCAGAAGGTTGTGCACAAGGCCAAGTTGACAAAGATGTTGTTGAACCCAAAGGTGAGTGTTTTTGGCCGTATGCTGTTGCCACAACTGGCACCCTGGGGGCAACTGTCACAGAGCATACCCCTTGCGCATTGTGTGTACAGGATTGCAGCATCTTGACGTGTTGGTTGGCGACAATTGCCGGCGTGTCAAAGCGCTAAAGCTTTTGCCAAATCTGTGCAAGCCAACCAAGTCGCAGAGCGGATGCATGCTGGCAGAGGTGGTGACCGCGAAGCCATCAACCATATGCTGGAGGAGGCCATTGCGCAGGTGAAACTCTACCAGTTATACCCAGTGGTAGTGGTTGTACTTGTGCTGCCAATACTGTGTGTCATACGTCGTGTACATCAGCGAGTGCTTTGGCAAATGCACCCGGTTGCCATGATCACCTTAACCAAACAGACACCATGCCAACCATGCTCTCCTTGCCTGCAAGACTTGTACTTCCGACTAGTATGTCCAACCTGGTTCATGCATAGCTTTGCACCGGACCTGCTTGCGCAGGCATACACCAAATGCGAGACAAATCCCTTGCAACAAACAACTGGGCCAGCAGACCTGACATATATTACACCAGTTGGGCGAGGCAAAAGGGGTTCAATGGTCGGCTTGAAGCATGCCAATCATATGCATGCACTTTATGAGATTGGCCAATCACACAACCAGTACCCGCTGGCGCACGCTCAACGCTGTTAGAGGGGTGCTTAAAGTAGTTGCTGCTACGCACGTTTTCTGGAACATGCAATGTGTTACTGTAGTACAAAACAACCATTACTCTGTTGCCCTTGCAGGCGCGCATTTACAGGCAGTTGCAACCTGCAACTGGACTAGTTGGCTTGCAGATGTTGTTGCAGCCTGTGCAGTTATGCAAACAGAGGCTGTGGCTTCAATGATTTTAGGTCAGGATCCGGCAGAAAGTCCAAATGGTCACTGCACATGCACGGCACGAAATCTTAGACTTCCTGCGCATGACCAGACCCAAATGTGCACCCATGCATCTGCTTACCGTGCTTTTGCGGCGTGGATTGCTGACTCTGTGGCTGTACGAATATCCTTGATGGAGTTCACAGCCTCTTCAAACTTCAGTTCTTCCTCTAGTTGCTCCAGTGAAACCGACGCATACCTGAAGTTCAGTGTGATGTGCGAAGAATACCAACAGCGAAGCAAAAGCAGGGACCTCTGTTGACAGCATACATGCAATATATATGCTGTATAGCTTCTTGCAATACACGACAGAGCCATAAGATGTGCTCTTTGGCTCGCAGCATGTGGACTCACTTGCTATCCAGATCTTTGATCTCATTCAAGAATGAAGCCATGCCCTTGCTGTCAGAGAACTGCAAAGGCTTCCCCAGCGACTGCTCCACCTTGCCCAATGCGGACAGCAACTCGCGCTCAATGTCATGTGTGTTCACACCAAGTCTGTTATGCACACAGTTATGGCCTATCTGCCTTGAACACATTAGGCAAATGGCGTGTTACGGTGCATATCGACTCTTGCATGTCCTGTACATACATGGAGCCAATGGGGCCAGTCTCCAAAATGAAGGTCCTCACGTCCTGTGAGTCCTCCTCTGCAGCATCCAGAAGCCGCTCCACCCGCTCCCCAAACGAAGGAATACCAACCCTGCATGTGACGTGAGCATACTACGCATGTTGCGCGCATGCCATAACAGGAGAAAGCACACTTACTTTGCCTTCAAGTCATCCAGCGCCTTGACGTATGCTTTGACAGCCTTCTCATCAGACGGATCCATGGGCACCTTGATGCTCTGCCTTGCTTTCTCCAGCTCTAGAAACTGGTTCTGCTGCTCTTTGTACACCGCCAACACGAAATCATCCTCTGCTCCAGCTGCTGCTGCTGCGGACAGGTGGCGATAGGCTGCGTATACGGGCTGTGCCTTCACTCCTGACTGCAGCTGCGGCAGAAGGCGCCCCACCGCACCACGGAGGGCACGGGAGAGAGCCATGACGACGATCACAGCTCCGCCTCCACCTTCCCCCTCGCCACCTGCTCCTCAACGACGTCCACCCCCACAGGCGTAAAACAAACCCTAATGAAACCAAGCCCTAATGCAAAGCTCAACCCGGCTCACCAGTTCCGAACGGGCTCTTACGATTCTGGTTTCACGCTCGTGGCTGACGTCTTCAGCAACAACGCTGCCGACAATGCTGCTATAGCATTGAATTCATGCGGTGAATCTGATGTGACACGAGTTGCTTGACTCTCAAATCGTAGGCAAGCAAGGGTCAATAATGAGTCAATAAGAGGTGAGGTTCCGCAACAACGCTACCCACAACGCCTCCCATAGCCACTCAGTTTGTGGCCTGATGTCTTGGCATGGCTTGGCCTGGTCCGGGTTGGCCTGGGCGGTCAGGTCGTCCAGGCGGTCGGCCTGGCGTGCGTGATGGAGTGCTGCCCGGCGCAAGAGCCGTCGGCGCCGTCGGCACCGCCTTGGTTTGCTAGCGGCGGAGGCGGCACAGGGGGAGGAGTAGGGTTAGCAGCAGCTGCTGCCGCAGATACGCCTGCCGTTGGACTGCGCTGGCTTGGGCCGAGCCAGCCTGCTTCTCCTGAGCAGGTGCGCAAGCGTTATTATAGTTGTACGCCAGAGCCTTTACTTGTGCAATTGAGCCTGGCGTTGCGTCGTTATTGCTCCTGCAGAAGCCTTGGCTAGGGTTTCACTGTGCCGCTGATAGCTGGCTGGCTTCTAAGTTGTTCACATGTGCAATGTTCGATTCCAAACGTCGGATTGGGCAAATTGCACGTTTTGCTGTTCGCAGTTCAGCACATAGCGAGCACACCTCCCTTGGTATACAGCGAACACATTGAATCGTCTTGATTGTGACATGTGACATCGTGTCTTCTCGGGGTGACAGCTTGGTTGATTGCATTTTAGCTTGTGATCATGCGCAAACGTCGCAGTGCATGTGCAATTACGCACAGCTAGTCGACATTGCTGCTGTCCGTGAGTGACTCATTGGCACTCGGACAGGTGTACCGGAGATTGTCTTCTCGTGCGGAGACCCCGCAAGACCATCTGGCACAGGCGCCAACTCTTGGCGTGCCCGTAGAGCGCGCAGAGCCAAGCACTCCCCAATGGCTTCCGCCTCCCTCCCGCCGTGGATGGTTGCGGCGCCGCACAGTGGCGACTCCCGCACCCTCGGCTTACAGCCATGAATGCTTCTCAGGTATGCCACTGTTGCTGCAGTAGTGCAAGAGTCGTCAGCTCAGAATAACAGCAGCTTGTGCTTGTGTAGATGAGGTGCTGCCAGCGCAACAGCTGGACAGCTCAGAGTGGTGGGTGCTGGAAGACTTTTACCAACCAGCACAAGGGCTGCAGGACTCCAAACTGCAGGCATGTTAACTTAACTAGGCTGCCTAGCTGCCTTCTTGCGTGAAATTGTTGTTCTTGCACATGTGCGGGTATGCCGTTACCGCCGTACAGCAAGTGCAACATGTCCAGCATGACATCTCGTCGGTATTATGATACTGCCGGATGGGCTTGTTCAGCTCAGTCCACAGCAGTGCTTACTGATTTGACGCATGGTAGTCACCGTGACAATTGCCATGCAGGATTGGCAGGTGGTGCGGGAATGGGATCGGCGCGAAGCAGAGGAGAATGGCTTTGTTGTTGTAGAGGAGGACGATGTCAGTGATGCAATGGCAGCGTTCATTGCTGCATACCTCTCCACAATCCCAGATTATCAGGTCAGTAGCTGTAAAACTGTTATTGATAATCATCTCCAATGGTCGTGGCTAACCTTCATGGCTTGGTTGTCGCAGAAAATGTCACCGCAAGAGCTTTATAAAGGTCAGTCAGAGACCATTTGCAACATCCTTCTCTTGTTGTGCGGCATGCTTCAGATTGCTATTGTGGTGTAGAGTCCCACTGCTGTGTGCTTTGCAGCCCTGGACAACGCTCTTGGGGATGCTAGACCCATGCGATGGTCACAAAGGATGTGGCGCTGGGCAAAGGTTTTGCACCGCTACAAGTTCTACACGGATGTTGCTGTGAGGTACTTACAGCTTTTGCTGCCTTTAAATTATGCACTGCTGCTGCAGTACTGGTGTGACTTGATTGTTATGGCAGTGTGTACACCAATCCCCTGCTGGTGCGAGCAGCAGCAGTGGCAACGTGGATGTGCGTGCGCACGGCTATAAAGCTGCTATGATGGCTTCATACATATTGCGCTTGTACATCCCCTCTACTCTTCATTGCCGCTCAACGCAGCAGCTTTAGCGCAGCCTAGCATTACAACAGCCTATTTTGTACAGTGGTTGCAGTCTACGTCAGCTGGCAGAAATCAATAGCCTTGTGATGGACTATGTACAGTACAACTCCAGTTCTTCGGTCTCATATACAGCTCACAATCACTGCGTGCCAGCTCTGCACGCGAAGGCCGTGTTAAATTCAAGCAAGCTGTGCACTACCGTGTCATTCATTGGGAATGTAATGGCATTATTTCGGCGGTCATCTTGTGCGTTTCTGAACCTGTTGTGTGAGGTGTGGTAGGTGAGCACGACGCGCTATGACCTCACCCGTGTACGCCGCTATTATTTGTCATACGCACGCGCTCGTGTAAGCAGTGCCATACGCAATACAATCTTCGTGCAGCAGGCTGGAGGTGGGGGTGTGGCTGCATGCATTATGAATGTTGTGTAAACAACTTCTCCCTCATTTTCTCATGTTCCAATGCGCATGTGGGGTGACCGGCTACTGTTGTCGTTGCTCCTCACCCACGCCTACCTGCCTGATGTTGATGCTGCTGTTTCGCATTGCACATAACTAGCCTTCGCAACTATGTGCAATGCGATAGAGTCTCGCATGTGCAACTTGGATTGACCTTTGTGTAATTACCGTTTTTGCGTTTTATAAATGCAGTGCATATCCCATGCTTATGGCTATAAGGGGTATGCACAAGAAGCATATAACATGCTATCATACAATAGGTGCTTATAATACTTGGATAGGATACAACTGTTAGCTGTAGCAGAGCAGGCGCTAGGCAAGACACAGGCAAAATGTGCAGGCAGAAAAGGCTGCAATGCACGACTGGGGGGCGGGAGAGGTAGGGTGAGAGGTAGGAAGTAGGTAGCACGTAGGTGCGTGTTAGAGCTCGGTGGTTGCGTGTGTAGTTGTGAGGTGAGTGACTTGCACTCTTCTTATAATGATAATTGAATGCCCCATGCATATAATGGCATACGCATATGCTTGTCACATTCATTGTGATACACATGTAAGTCGTATGTACATATGGATTCGTTTTGTACATGTCACGCTCAAAGGGCTGGCGCAAGTCACTCTATATTCCTTACTTACGTGGTAAGTAAGAGGGACCGAGTGAGGATTCCGCATGCCATGGTGTGTAGCACTTGGCATGTGTGCTTATGCGGTCAATCCTTGTCTACTTAGTAGCTAGGGCTATGCTGCACAAGGCACTGTATACCAGCACGCACATGGCTGTTTGGCCATATACTCTGCATGAGTTATGGAGTGCTAGTGCGGTGCCACTGGGGCAGCATAGGTGCTGCAAGTGGCAAATCGCAGGTCAGTCATGTGATATGCTAGTATGATGTGTTTGGACAAGCACGGGACGGGTTTTTGCATTTTGCAAATACTTGTTCTGTGTTTGAGAATTTGAAATTCGATAATCCCGAGGTTGATGTTATGTGATGGGACAGGTCCTATGTGGACATTGTCAGCATGTGCTAGAAGGTCAGCACATGGTGACAAGGCCTTGGAAGTGCTGTGTGCCAGATCGGGAGAGCGGCAAGTGGTATAAAAGCTTAGTAGCAACCTTGAGTAGGGATCACAATGTGTTCACCACTCAAGGGCCACTTGTGTGTGGTGCCTGGTTGTAGCTGTTGAAGGGGCTCTCCCCCTCATCCCCAGGGGGGGGGGGGGGGGGGGGGGGGGGGGGGGG
>RHPI01001715.1:413905-432861 GCA_009103225.1 Chlorokybus atmophyticus
GGGGGGGGGGGGGGGGGGGGGGGGAGCTGTTGGAGGGCTGGCGGTCATCCTCTCCTACCGGACATTGGTGCTGTGTCTCCCCTCCACGAGGTGCTGCACGAGAGTGTGTTGTGCATGAGTTCTTGTGCTGGTGCATAAGTTGGTGAGGCTCATTATCAAGTGAGTAGTATTGTTACAATACATGTACAAGACGGATGGCAATACCAGAAAATGATCATGACACGTTAAACACAAAGCACACATAGCCAACAAGCAGGCTAACACACGCTGTCAGTCGCTAAATGGTGGCACCGGGTGGGGCTATTACGCTATGCTAGGTGCACTAGCGTAAAGCCTAGAGAGCAAAGACCGAGGAAAGGGTGGAGGAGGGGGTCAAGGCAAGAGTAGAGGACGACTGAATGGCAAAGTTTGCCACTACGCGTGGCGGCACATCGATCACTGAAGCCTTGATTGATAAATAGCATGCATAACTCGACCAAACAGGCCCGTGAGGTTTTACCCGTCGTCATGGCTGTAGTGCGCGACTTACACTTGTATTATTTGCAAGCACAACATAGCATCACACATGCAACCCTACCGTAATAGTAATAGCCGGCTCGTTTGAGTTTGAGACTCGTCATGCATGCGGGCAGGAAATCTGTTCCTCGCATAAAACTCATCCATAAACTCAAGTTTATTTACCTGTTTTCTGTACCTTGTCTTCTTCTCACCTTTAGCCATCGCACAGTCATGTTGTACACATGCATGTATGATGTACCATATGTCATGCATTGCGTGTTCCAGAATTTGCCCCTTAGCTTCTGCATTAAGTGCTACAAAATATAACCATCTCTGCTCATAATTTTGTATCATGGATGGTAGCATACAGTCGCTTACACAATACCAAATGCTTAGCTCAGCAGACAACTGTAATACAGTCATACAGTCACAGCCATATCAGTCAACCTCAAGAACCCCAATCGACATGTAATTACTTTAAAAATGCCCTGATAGCGCAATTTACCTGCCAATGCCTGGTGGAACATGCTCCGTCAGTGCCTAGTCACAAAATGGTATTCGGTACTCATGATGTCTTGCAACTCTGTCGCGCACGCACCAACGGCTTGCTCAAGCAAGTACCACCCCTGCATGCACGCCGACGCCAGACTACCAGGTACGCTGTGTACTTTACCAACATCATCATGACATGCTATGTCCAGATATAGCAAGAGAGAGCCGGAGTAGTAGGTTTTGCCGTCAAACGGCGGTGCCATTGCATTGATTGGTGCATTCTGCTGACAACCCTAAACTAACTAAGTAAGTTTTCTTGCAAGTTGTTCGCAGCAGGCAAAAAACGCAGTGCCTGGCGGAAAATATGCTCATCTGAACGAAGCGGTACACTGTGTGACGAGAACGCTGCGCGGTTGCTCTTCTCCGTGTCTCACCCACCCACACATGCACATACACAGACACATACACGCAGAGAGAAGAAACCCAGCGACAGAAGCACACGGCGTTGGGGAATGGGTGAAGGCAGGGGCGGCATGATGTTGGGCGCAACATCCGCCAACACGTTGTTCCTGCTGTCGTTGCTGAGCGTAGCAGCCTCCATAGGTAAGTATTTCAGCGCTTCTGCATGTACGCATACTTGTGTTTGTTCTTTATTCGTT
The DNA here is from genome assembly GCA_009103225.1 of Chlorokybus atmophyticus. NCBI lineage: Eukaryota > Viridiplantae > Streptophyta > Chlorokybophyceae > Chlorokybales > Chlorokybaceae > Chlorokybus > Chlorokybus atmophyticus. The sequence continues at coordinate 415,555 of RHPI01001715.1, forward strand.
GAGGGAAGGAGTCCATTGTCAGCACACCAGTTTGATGCACACCGCACTACCAACTGCACATCGCCATGTGTGACATGCTTCCATTGGCTGATGGGCTTGTGTGAACAACATGTGGTGTGTGCAGTGACCGCCCAAGACAGCACGTGGGTGCAAGGGACAGGTAATTTGTCGTTACTGCTGCTGCAATTCAAGGACTTGTGAGGACTACATCTCTTTCTCCCAACCACTGACTGTGTGTTGTTCTGCAACGCCACATCTGGTTTTCAACACCACCTGGCCAACTGGCCACAGACTGGAAACGGTGTGATCACACGCTCAAGTGTGTGTGCGTGTGCGCGCGCACGCGCGAGCGTGTGTGCGCATGCATGCCCACACACTTTTATGTACAATCGTGCGCTAACCTTGTTTAATGCAGAGTGCGCCAAGAGCCTGCTGTTCCAGCAGTCCCGAGCCCAAGACTACTCAACGTACAAGCACACCACAATCCAGGCCATCCCCGCGCAAGATGCCGTGCAGGTGTGTTGCTTTTGCTGCTGCTGCTGCTGCTGCTGCTAATGTTGTTTCCACATGAACGCCGCACACATTACCACACTTCGCTTATCGTCACAGCGTGTGTTGATACCACATGTATCTGGGTCAGGGGCCTGGCGCTCCACGGCCCGTCACGCTCTACACCGCGTCTCCCAACAGCCTCCAGAAACGCATCTACCAAGTGACCGTCATCGGAGGTAGGCATCTCTCTCTCTCTCTCTCTCTCTCTCTCTCTCTCTCTCTCTCTCTCTCTCTCTCCCGTTGATGCTGAATTGGGAATGGTCGCATTGCCATATGGTGACCCTTCAACTAGCCAAACAGCGACACAGTGTGCGTGCATGGGTGCCTGCGCGCGTGCGCGTGCGCGCGAGCATTTGCGCGCATGCGTCTGTTTGTTTGCATGTGCGTGTACGTGCACGTGCGTGGGCGCGTGTGTGCGTGTGTGCATGTACACACGCGTGTCTCTGTCCCCAGACGAGTTCTTCTGGTGCGAGAACACTGGCAACACGAGCGACCGCTTCCAGGACGCGTGGCACTTCTATTCCGGAAGCGTCTCGGCCGGGGATGTCACTCCCACCACGGCCGGGCGCCTGTCCCCCGCTGTCTACTTCACCTATTCACGATGGGACTACCCAGAGAGCGTGCTGTTTGCAGTCGACAACTCCGCTGAGAAAGAAGGTGAGTTAGGGAGCATTGTGTCTCTAGTTGCATGTACACGCACACGTGTACTCGCGCGCACACGCACAGTTGTGTTTCTCACTTCCCCTGCCTGCAGGTGCCGTGGGCAAGCGCTACGTCATCACGACGGGCGACCTTGACGGAATCAAAGTGGTGGCCAACTGGTTCCCTGACAAGGTGAAGCTGCTGGACAATAGCGGCGTCGTTAGGATCGACACAACAGGTGAGACAAGGGTTGACGTGTGCACGTGCTTGCACGCTTGAGACTTCTCTCTCGTTCAGCCATTACACACCGCACGGACGTGTGTGTCCCGTGCACACGCACACTCTACTCACCTCATCCATGTTCGCAGTCACACCTGTCATGCTGTATTTTACGGATCGCACGCTGAACACGTCTTCGGGCGTGTACCACAAGTCCATCGAGCGTGCACCGTTGTACGGCAACAGGACGAGGTTGGGTGGTGTGCAGACGATCTACAAAGGCGTGGAGCACGGGTACGAGCCCATAGAGCAGATGCAGCTGGACACCGTCAACCGACGCCTTTTCGTCCTCCACATCAACTACAACAGGCAACGCTCACAACTCGCCGTACACGACATATCAGTCAACCCACCAACACTCGTCTTCAAGCGACCCATCAATCACGACTACGTCAAGTACTTCAAGATCGACGTGTACTCATGTGAGTATACGTGGTCGTGTCTCAGCTTGTGGGTCTTTGGCCTCTGCTGCAGAAAGACTGCATCATGTGTGCGTGGACATATGCGTCCATGCTGGCGCGAATGTGGTTGTTATGCGTGCTGCCAGTCACATACTTACACCCACTCCATTGTCACAACAGCACCCCCCGTGCTGTACGCGCTGGTCCTTGGGCAATCGCTCTACAAGGCCCATCTTGTCGCGCTTGACGGGTGAGTAAGTTGCTTTAATACTTTGATGTTGCCTTGATACCGACACGTGTCTGAACCCACAGCACCGACATGGGGGCGAGCAATGATACTATTATCGTGGGACCCAAGCTGCAGATCGCGTACGCATCGCTTAACTACTTCAACGTGTACTCCAACTTCGACATTTACTACGGTACATACACACGCACGCACACACACACACAGAAGCTTGCACACGCATGCACGCACGCACTTGTTGGTTTATGTGCATAGGTTGCCATGTGCACGCTTTGCAATAAGTTGTTGGTCACATAACCAGTCATCTGTTGTGTGCGATATTGCAGACCCTGAGTGCGTGGCGGCGTTGGCGCCGGCGACAAGTGAGTAATGTGGGTGCTAAGCTGAAGGTAGTTACAAAACAGTGATGAGTACACAACAGTTAACCAATACAACACAAATATCAGTTGAAGATGAAAGAGATGATAAAATGCCCACTGGTAGGGCAATTTTGTACCGGCCTTGGTCGATGGGATGTTTGATGTTGAGAGCCCGTTTTTTTTTTTCCAGCCCTTTTCCTTGCTGCATGCTTGCTTGCGTGCGCGCGTGTATTTTGATGTGTTGTAGTGTACGCATGTGCACACGAGGGGCTGAAACATGGTCGGTGTAAGCATGCATTTGCGATTGCGTGCGTTGGTCATGCTCAATGCATGTTATTTTGCACGGGCATCCCCCAAGGACTGTTATCGTTGCAAACTAATTACTTGTCTTTCGTTGCATCTCACACATCGGGGGGTTGAGCGAGTTAGCAAGTGTGCGAGCTACAAATTGTAGTGTATCAACAGACATGTATCAACTGACATTGTGGCAAACCACGCCATAATGGCGACCTTATAAATATCAACTTAGGCACAGTCCCTCGTTATATAAATCACGTGTATCTTTCAGCTTTTTGTTCCACTAACGGGGTTATCCTCTTAGAGCTTATGAGAATAAATATTCTTTTCTTATTTACATAACATATATTTCACTAATAGGGGTATTGCGTAATAACCCTAAGCCACGTCATCATATGCTGACGTGGCAGAAATGAACCTAACAAATAGTCAACACCAAACATATTATGTGCAAAATCATAAATGAGTTATATAACATGTTTATGCTAATAACAATAGAATAAGCAGGCCGTTAACGGTACTCCCCCGTTACAAGACCAAGCCCACTGAAACTTTCAAGCCTTTGCTTTGGTCTTATTACGTACAAGACTATTCCACTAACCGATGACATTTGCCTGTAAAACCATCGGTCTTTTACATATCTATGATCTTAACGGGGTGATTCTCTTAAACCGAAGTCTTTTAATGTGGGTAGACTGTATATTGGTCTTAGTTATGGTGCGATTGTGCACTACTTAATGTAAGGTTTGAGTAGTGTAGCAAGTACCATACATGTTACGTTTAGTGCAACAAGTATCATAACAAGTGGTCCATAGCTGATACATTGACATGTTTTAATTAAAGTCGCATGTCATTGCATGCCACAATAAGCTTTCTATTTTTTGTTACGCCGCTACTCTACACGTGATGTTCGTCGCGCACGTGTGCATGCTACGATTGAAAGGAGGCCAAGGCATCACCTTATTCATGTGCGAGGTTCAAAGGGTGGTGTGAAACGCTCTCTAGCTCACACGCGCATAGCAATGGCACCGCCTATGTAGATGCGGCCGTACGTTGCAAGCAAGCAAGCAACCATGCAGACAGGCGCAGCCGAGTTGAGCCAAGCTTGCTGCGCGGCAGCAGGATCCTTCACAACCACATGCCGTGCAAGCGGCTGTGCTGGTGGGGTCACGTGTGTGGTCCAAGGTCGAGGGTTATTATAGCAGCCACACGCAATGCTATGGAGGAGGTACTGCGTAAGTGCGCGCAATACCAACGACGGCGCCGTCGATGATAGCACGCGTCACCATTGACTCGACTGGGCACCTTGTCCACAAACTTATTAACCCCACCGTAGGGTTATTGATTACAATGGTGACCATAATATTAAGTATGAATCATTGTGGCAAGTCGATGTAAAAGCCAATTGCTTGCCGAACGGTACCAAACTCGGCAATATGCGCTCGCAACCATTGATTGAACCATCATAGCCGCGGCTAGTCAGCGGAACATTGCCTTTCGCATTGTCATGCTAATGTAGTTCATGGTCAAGCCCGCGACGTTGATAGTTATAAATATGCGATTATTAAGTTTGTGGAGTAAGTGCCAAATTGATTCAATGAACGCGATTGCCGGCATTGTGCGCACTTACGTGCGGAGAATCTTTTGAATGACACTGCATGTTGCTGCCATAAACCTGGATTGGCTTGGCTTGGCCCACATCATAACAAGGCTTTATAATTTTTAGAGGAGACAATGTCTTTTACGCGTTTTCAATGTAGGTTTGATATGTCCACGACAAACAGAGTTTATATGGACTCCTATACCACTTTGTCATCGTTACAACCAAACGTGGGAAATTTGTCCAAGTATCGTTTCATAAGCACGATATTTGGCCTACATGTGTCGCCGGCTGTGAGAGAGGGCGCCCTCTCTCCGACCCAATGTGTAAGGGCCTCATGATTATGCTTTGAAGCAGCAGCCTGGTCGCAGTGCAAAACCCCTGTGCCAGGCTCCGCTGCTGCCATGACGCCATCTTTTCATCCTCCTCATCTTGTCGCAGCCTCCGCTCTGTTTCGGCTGAGCTTGCATGCATGCATCAATGCCAAAAAACTTGATATGTATGATTGCCAACCACATGCAATGCACATGTTATGCGGCGCATAACATGCATGCATACATTGACACAAGTTAAATGTATCCGGCAGGTACTGGACCTACTATTATGGCAAAACTTATGAAGTTGATTATTCTTATCTGCGCGTTTCTTAGCTCAATTAAAAAAAAGGGGCTGCAGTGGATCGCCAACACATCCAACCGTGCTTATATCTCATGCTTAGATTAGCACGACCACCTGACTGACCATGACATTTGAACAGCTCGTGCTGGCCCCCCTGTAGAGGGGCGTCAGCACAAGCTTCATTAAAAGGGCTCCCGGCGCCGACGCCCTGAGGTGTGTTTTTTTTTGTTTCAACCTGTGACTCCAAGCAATGCCAGGTCTGAGCAAGCTGTCGCTGACTCCTTCAAGTGGAGCTGCTGTAATTGTCATTGCATAAAGCCACTATATCAAGCATGCCGTAAGCTTGACATAGCAATCTATGCAACTGTTATCCTTTCGTTAAAGTTGATGTCCACGACATACAGACAGGGCAACCTTTGCAGCCTTTGCAGTAACATGGTTGTATATTGTGCAGCATTCTCGCTCACTATGCGCTTACTTGCGAGTCTCAAGCTTGCACTTGGTTGGTGTAGTGTTGTTGCAAACTTTGCGAGCTTGCAGGGGATAGCAGATGGACGGCCCACAGCCATATTTATGGCAACAAGAGTCTAAACGCTTCTATGCATACAATCACAGGTGAGCTCAGCAATGCCTCCTACGCTAGTTTTGTGGCAACAAGAGACTTAACGCTTATATGCATACATACCTGTGAACTCAGCAGTGCCGCTTTTACTTGCGTTGCTTGCTTATGTGCAATGTTTCTGCAGTTGCTGTACTCGCAGCGTTGCAATTGCACAGTTTGCTAGCGCATTGGCTGCATCTTGCAAGCACTGCAATTGCACCAGGTACATCACGATCTCTGCTTTCATGTGCTATATGGTGATATCCCTGTGAGTGTTGGTTGGACAGCTTCACCACATGGAGCAAGCGCCTAGTAGCATTGTCGTCATTATCTGCTGACAAACACATTGCTTTGTACACAGCTGCAGGATCAGGCCCGCTCCCGTCCACACATGCTATAAAAAAGCCAACAACTTGTCTACTGATCTGATCTGCTGGTCTACAACTAGCGTGGCTGGTCACTAAATTTAACTTGTTGACATGTGCTAATCTTATCCGCTTGGCTGGTCGATTGGTCTGTGCAGTTAATCGGCTGACTTGGTCGACTGATCTGGTCAGATTGCTGTTCTGCACTAGTGTGCCCTGGTCCGGCGGGTCCGCAACTGTTCTGCTTTGATCTGTAAATGTAATGATGTGCAGCGAAGTGCAGAGCTGGAGCTGGCGCTACTGATTTGGCTAGCTAGAGTAATAGTTGTTGACAGGGCGCGCAGTTCACCATGTTGTTTTTCATGCATTGACCTTGTTGTCCCAGAAGGTGCAATACCCCTGTGGGAAACACCTTCAATACCTTATATACAGCGCGCCCGATGAAGGTGTTGAGGGTGTCATGTGTGGCCGCCATGCAGTAGACAAAGTCTCCTGGCTAGAAGCGGTGTTCTTGCTCTTTGTAGAAACCGCTGCGCACACGCTCGTAGTAAAGCGTGTCGCGGTGCTAAGCAATGCGCCGGGTGCTGAAGGCCATGGGAACACTGTGTTCAAACAGCGCGCTGCGCATTGTTAGGTCATACAGCATCTAGTCGGGGTTGTCGAGATTGTCCCCCACTCTGTCGACCTCCTGCTGTGCGCGGAAAGGGAGCAATGGCTGCCTTCCAAACAGCAAATAGTATGGGCTGTACTCCCGCAGTGCTGCCTGCTTAGACGGTGCACCCCGACAAGTGCACCTTCTGTACTTGTGGGTACAGAAGGTGCACTTGTCGGGGTGCACCGTCATCCCTACTTCCTTCATGCTCTGTAGCATTTTCTCAATGTGTCTGAGATGCTCCTCATTGCTGCGACTGAAGATGAGGATGTTGTCGATGTAGCAGCGTGCGAAGTCCAATCCCTTGAGGGCTTTGTCCATGACGTGCTAGAAGATGGCAGGAGCATTCTTCAATCTGAGAGGCATGACCTTCCACTGGTACAGCTGCCGGTTGCCCCAGAAGAAGGTCTTGTGCTTGTCCTCCTCTTTAATGGCAATCTGGTTGTACCCTTGGCGCATGTCTTGTATATAGGAGACTGTACAGTCTACTACATCATCAACGATACCTTTTGCAGTAGGCATTGAGTACCTGTCTTGCTTGGTTTTGTTGTTGAGGGGGCGATAATCACCGCACATACGCCGGTCTGTCCGGTTGCCTGCTGAATCCTTCTACAGGGGCATGACGGTCGCGGCCGCAAAGTCCAATGTGGATTGCTCAATCAGGCCTGCATCTAACAGAGCCTTGCACCTCTACTCCACCAAGTCTTACAACTTGGAGAGTCGGTATAAACGTCGGAATACCGGGTCGGTGTCCACCGACCCGACGTCCATCTAATAAACTGAGCAGATGCCCAGTTTCTCATGCTCAAGCCAGAATGGCTCCTCCACCTGTTGAGGAGAGCCTCAAGTTGTTCTCGTGTTTGGCCGGTAGCCAGTGGTCCAATGGCACGGGACCAGGAGGTAGCGATTGGCAACCACTGCAATGTCCTCCACAGTGATTGCTGCCTGCTCCTCCATGTGGGCGATCTCGAGGGCGGTGTGTGCTACTTTGACCTCTTGAACGCGATCAGCCCCCCCCCCCGCTAAGTGTTTGAGCTCTTGAAAGGACACATGGCGGTCCTGGAGAGCAAAGCACAACTCCAACAACTACACCATGCTGTTCTAATCCATGGCGCGCCCCAACAACTGACACTGCTGACTGTCGGTCAGCATGGAATTTGTGATACTGCCTGGAGAGGATCCCATGGCGCGTTGCGTTCACGAGCGTTGGGTTCCTCCAATCGGCCTGTGTTGAAATCCAACACCATGCCGTCACTTTTGTTACGGAGGCATACGGTCCCGGATAAGACACTAGAGTGGGGAGCGCACGGCGTCGTTGACAATGCTGATTGCACTGGTCGAAGTGCTGATGATCGTGTCGCGTGACCAGTTGCTGTGCGCCCAAGGTCGAAGATAGCGGCGATGTCGCGTGGACGACCGTTGTGCAGATTTTCAGCAGTAAAGAGATCCTCGACTGTAGCCAGGTTCGTCCACTTGATGCGGACGCGATGAGCGCGGGATTCATGACGCGCTATGCTTTAAGGAGGATGCCTTAGCAAGGAACACACCTGTTGAAAGTTGTTGGCCACGATGATGACGCTTATCGTTCTCGGAGTGCACGTTCTCGATGATGTATCACAGAGGCCTCGAAATCTAGTTGCTCTGCAGAAGGGTGATGACGCGCATCAGCTCCCAAAACAGTTGCGAGAAAGGATCAGAGAGTCCTTGGCCTCTGCCTGCTCTGGAGTGTTCTTGACACTCCCATTCTGCCATCAGCAGGTCAATGTTGCCCACCGCCAGAAGGTAATCCGCAGTGATTAAACGGATGTCCTGTGGTGCCTTCAGACTGTCTTGCAGTGCTAATAGTGGCAGCTGCTGCTGGTAGCATTTTTGTAGATGGCGCAAGTAGTGGCCCAGGGCGATCTGTGCATGTGGATCAAGGTCACAGTAGAGGTACTTGGTGACCGTAACGCCGGTGTTGAGGACAGCGGCGAGGCCACTACCTACATCTCCAAACAGTTTCAACACGGTGATGCCTTGTTGTCGGCGAAAAACGTGGAACTTCACTACTCCGGTGGCCACCTGGTATTGCTCTTGGACTGCAGCTTGGTCTTTGTACAGAGGGAACTGTGCAGTGAGCTGTGATTGGTCAATGTGTGCGACCACTTGTGCGCGCCAACGGCGTTCAGATGGTTTCTGTTGGGCCACTTCTTCAATGGCATCCTTTTGGGACTCATCATATGGGATAGGAGAGTCCTGGCCAGGGTTGTGGGTGACTACCGCTGCTGACCTGTCAGTGGTTATCAAAGCCGACCTGTAGGTGGCTGTTGCAACTGACCTTTGTTAAGAGCGAGTGCGAGACACCAGCTTGAGAGGCAGGTATCCTTGCACCCCTCCATCCTCCTCATCCAAATGGGGACGAAACCATGCCTTCTCTGTCCAGCAGTCCAACCCCATGCCGACAGGAAACTTGAACTCCTGTCCCAGCAGCAGGTCGAAGAATCCCGCATCGGTGACCACACACTTTTGTATGACCTCGGTGTTGTGGGAAGGGTCCAACCCTGTCAAGCGCATGCAGAGGGCATGCTTGGTGATGCCAATCTTGTCACGGCTGCCGGTTGCTGTGTCGAGCACGTATGGGCAGGGCATCAGCTCAGCGCTGGTGATGCCGAGGTCGCGTGCGAGGTAACGTCCGATGATGATAAGCTGAGCTCCAGAGTCCAGCATCACGCGCTGGGTGCTCGACCATAAATGGTAACATGCTTGCCTTTGTTGGCGATCACGGCTGCAATGATGCACAGACACTTGAACCGTCGATAGCGTGTGCGTGGGGTGACTGTTGCTGCAGTCCCCTTTAGTGGTGTCGAGCGCAGTGCGGCAAGCACCCCTCGACCGGCTGGGGCTTGAGAACCTCTTGCGGCCTGGCCCAAACCGTCCTTGTCTTGGCTGTTGGTATACCCGCTGCGGCCTGGGTGCCGGCGGTGCTGCATGTGGCTGCCCTGCTTGTGGCGCAGGGGGGTTGCGCCTCGGTGTGTCCAGGGTCATACCTAGTGGCATAGCCAATAGCTGTGGGAGAAACCCTGGAGGACCGAGTGTTTGTGGGCGCGCCTGTCATGCAGCCTGTTCTTCCTCATAAGTCCAGCGTACATCATGAGCCGCCTCCCTGACCAGTGTACCTTCCCATGTGGCTGTTGGGTTGTTGACCACGTCACTCCTCAGCAATTCTGAGGCATGGGCTGGAGGTACACTGCGCGCAAGAGCCGCGCTCTTATGTCGTGGGTGATGGTGGGAACCCTTAGGATCCCTGCCATGTAGGCATCCCATTTGCCATTGACCACCCCCACTGTTGAAGAAGCTAGCAAGACATGTAGCTAAGGCTGATGCTGGACATGCACACACACAACTCTACAGCCGCGAGAGCATACACAAGAGCAACACTTTCACTTGATTACAACTCAAGCACGGGCTTTTATACCCGCTGCAGATACACCTGTCTACTCTAGAAGCAACTGTGTACGCTACACGTTACCTAGCATCATGAACTTAAGTGCATGACGTAGCTAACTTCAAGACCTTTCGAACAAGCTAAGCCACGCGCCAATCGGTGTAGTAACCACCGAGTTATGCGTGTTCTTCTACGCGCCTGGAAGTCGCGCCTGGAACCTTCTCTTCGACTGGAGTCTCCGCCTAGAACCTTCTTGAATGGAGTCCGCGCCTGGAACCTTCTGGCGGCCAAACCTTCGGAGTTGACGCCTATGCCTGTATGAAGGTCAAGGCTGACCGGATATAGAAATATCCTCAACACCCACTTCTAGCACCGTTGTTGCTCGTGCACGTATAGTGTGGTAAATCTCTAGCTGTTTGACGTGCTGCTTAAAAGCAGCCGCGATGCGTCTGCGCTGTCGCGCTGCTTCCACTCCTGACAACCTCAACATGGCCTCTCGAGCTCCTTTGAAGGTGTCCATGGCTGCCGAGGCAACCTCGTCATAGGCTTGCCGTAACGAGCAAAGGAAGACGCTCAACCAGGACGACTTGGTGCCAAATGCGAACAAAGGGACTGCGGGGTGATTGGTGACTAGCCAAGTTACTAATCTCGCTCTCGCGCTGCATTGCCACCTTCTCGCATCCCCAACATCCGTCTCAGGCCTATGCCTTCTTGTCGATGTAGCATGGTTGCTTGTCGCAACAAGGTAGTGCGAATTTGCTGTTCTCCCACTGAGCCTGCTCCATCCCATTGTGTACACCCTTGTGGTGTAAGGTAGCCTCTTTGAGAATCTCGTTGTTCGTCAGGCAAGTCTTCCACTAAGGCGGGTAGCAGCGGGGCGATCACCCCCCTGGTTTGTTGGGCCAGCGCCCTCACCTGGTTAATGTCGGGCTCAACGGCGAGAGGCGTCGAGCTGGACGATGGGCCAGCGATTGTCGGTTGAGGAACGGAAGCGCGAGCAGCAGCAAGGGCTTGCGTTCTTGCGTTGATGGTTGCAGTTTGGTCCTGCCGCCAGTTGAACGCTTGTTTAAGAGCGGTGTAGCGCTCGTGGAGCCGATAATACAGAGGGTTCTCAGTGCTGCGTCGCTTTTTAAAGGCATATCGGCTGCATCAATGATGTGCTGCTGCACATTGGGTTGCCGGTCTCGATATGTGTCCAGCGGACTTGGCTCGAATGGCTCGCAACGGATGTGTACGGGCTGGCGTGGCGCGGTCTGCATGTTGTTGTGCAGAGTTCAGCCAGCTGCAGGGCCAACTCCAGCACAACAACTATTCTGACCACAAAGACGCGTTCTCGCATGGGAGGCGCCATGCCGGCGAGGATTTCATTCTCCAGTTGCCGCTGAGTCTGCTCTGCCAGGGTGTGCTATTCAAGCAGCGGGATCACTGCGTTTAACGCGCGTGGTGTGCTCTCCTCCTCGGCCAAAAGCAGCATCGTAGTGGGATTTGCTCCACGCATGATGGTCTCCCATGCGCGCTCAGCTTGCTGACCTCGCGGGACAGCCTGAGTGACATCGAGGACGGGCAACGTAGCTGTGCGCATTGCTGTTGTGGCAGCAAACTCAACAATGGCACTGGCAGTGGTTGCGATAGTGCCGCTCTCCGCGAGAGTGGTCTCAATGCAAACACAAGTGGTCCTATAGCTGGCGGAGCGAGACCGATGCGGTCGACTGCTGCAGAGTCGGTGACAGCAGTGGCTGTCGCCATCGTGCTCACCCATGTTGGCGTCACGGTGCCCACTGATATACCAACTTCTGGTGCAACTGGAGTAGTTGCTGCTGATGCTGACGGAGTTGTTGACGCAGCCGGTGTGGCTGTTGCTGCTGATGCAGCACCATTGGTGGCTTCAGAGAAGGTAGCTGCTGACGATGTTGCGGCTTCCCCTCGTGCTCGTCGGGATGGTTAAACGCGCAACGGAGTGCTCATGTCTCTCGTGCGCTCCGGAGCCATCAGTGCCCATTGGGCAGAGTAGCAGGCGCGGTAGTCCTGCTCCTTGTCTTCCTCCAAGCGTGCCATACGCGCCATGAGAGCAGTAATATGGTCACCAGCTGGCGGGTTGGCTAGAGCCTTGGCGGCAACAGCAGCAGCACGCGGACGTCTTTCCAGTCCCCTGCGCTGAGGAGAACAATTCTTCCCCCTGTAGCCTCGTTCTTCTTTACGGGCGTTGGCGCAGTTGTTGTTGTTGTTATGGCCTCCAGTGTGGTTACTATGGTAGCCACCAGAGTTGTTGCCGTTGTGGCCTCCAGTGTTGTTGCTGTTGTAGCCACCAGTGCTAATGCCGTTGTGGCCTCCAGTGTTGCTGCTGTTGTAGCTACTAGAGTAGTTATTGCTGTAGCTGTTGGCAGGTCTCAACTCAGGGAACTTGAGCCAACAGACTGACTCCAAGTGACCCGTCTTGTGATAGTGGTCGCAGACCTGGGTTGAGTACTCTTCGGTGCACTCCTTTTTGTAGTGTCAAAGCCGTCCACAACGATAACACAGCACAGGGGCAGGCAAAGTAGTATAAGCTGAGCGTTTCCCTTTATCGCGTGCTGGTGGAGCATCCCGGCAACGTTCGCGGCGAGGAGGCTCAGTAGTTGTGCTGGCTATAGGCCGTGAGGCATTGCGGTTGATGTCCAGCACTGCCTTCTCACACACCAAGCGCTTGTCAATGGCTTGTGCAATCTCAAAAGCTTCCTTGTGCGTACAGCCAAGGGGCCTGAGGCTGCTGTGGTTTGGGGGCAGGCGCGTCAACTCGCTCAGGGTTGCATCCAACTTATTGACCACTGCAGCAGCCTCGTCACAGATCTTGTAGTCGATTTCCTTCAACGGCCCTTCCAGTCTGGAGTACAGGTGTAGAGGGTCCTCGGTGAACTTGCATCAAAATCGTCTCAGCTCCTCCACTTTGCCGGTGGTCTGAGGTGGGAAGGTGTGACGAAGTGCAGCGTATAGAGACTTGAGTAGAGAGTCGGAGATAAGATGGCAGCACCTACGGTAATGGCTGGTGCGCGCAGTGCAATTGACGTAAGGGTGAAAGCACTGCCTCCCGCACGAGAGCCAGGTGTTGCCAGAGGTAGAGGTGTGCCCACCTCAACGGCTGCAGCTCGTTGCTCTTTAAGGATAGCAGCAGATTGGTCCAGGATCCGATCCCGTCGTGGTCTCATTCTCTGCAGGGGTCAGGTTGACGATCACCAACTCAAACTCCTCCTCCTCTGCCCTGTCGATGGCTGCAGCGATAGACAAGCCGGTGACTGCAACGGGAGTGGCAGGCGGAAAGACGGCTGCTGGACTGTGCAATAACGCAGATGCTACAGTGCTGGCGAGCTCCTTATAGCCATCAACTCGATGCAATCAGCAACAGACTTCCAGACATCGTGTGCTTCATGGTCCAGATACTGAGCAGCAATGTGGAAAGAAATCTCATCTGACCAGTCTTTGTTCTTCTGAAGTTGCTGTCGCATCTTTAAATAAAACTTGATGATAAACTCGTCTAGTAAGGTAGTGCCAGCGCGTCCGGAGAAGCGCAGGGATGTGGTTGAGCTAAAAACCTCCATCTCGTAGTCGTCACTGTCGGACGATAGTGGGGAAGCTCGATGGTGAGGAGTAGATTGGAACAAAGTGAAGCCGGAGACAAAACGCGAGCCTTGCTGAAGGACTAGCATGCACATGTAGTTGAGGCAAGCATAGACACACATAGACAGAGCTACCGCCACCTGAGCATACACAAGTCACATCACATTCATCTATTACAAGTTGGCCCGCTGGTTCTTATACCAGCCAGTTACACACACGTCTACGTTTGCAAGCACTGCGTAAGCTGTGCTTAGCCTTTTGACGCGCTCTAAGCTGCGTTGTTTTTTTTACAACCAGAGCTTTCCAACAAGCTCTCACACGCCTAGTATGAGTAAGTATACGCGGAGATACGAAGCAGTTAGTAAGGCTCCAGTCTGAAGTCCGGAGTCTGGTCCGACGACACCATCTTGCTAAGTCCGGACCTAGTGCTCGTCCTTACGACCTTTTACTCCTGTGTGGAGGGTCGATGCTGATCGTATGTAGGAATGACTCTCAACAAGCCTTTGCTGCTGCGATCGTTGCTCTCGTTGTTAGTCCGCTCGTAGGTGAGATTGGAGGTTGGGCTCCAGCTGCTGAGGTCACCCTCGCCTACTGGAGAGAACGGGGTGGGCCTGGTCATACAGCTAGTCCACAAGTGAAAGTGTATGCAGGGTAGAATGCTTGTGCTCTACTGTCGGTCTTGATGCTGCTACCACTTACCACACTAGCGTTTGTGTGCGCACTACGTGATGACAATGATGACGAATGTAAGGAGATGTATCCCAAGGTGCAAACTACACTATCTGATGCAGAATGGGATGCATTCACTAGCATAGAGGATGACACTGTGAGTAAACAAGCCACTACAATAGGTAGTGCTGCATACAAAGTTTCTTGCATGAGTGGATGATGTACTGCACTGTTAAGTGAGGTGAACAAGCAACTCAGAGATGCTATGTCTTGATGCTGCTACCACTCACCACACTAGTGCTTGTGTGCGCACTATGCGATGATAGTGATAACGAATGCAGGGAGATGTATCCCAAGGTGCAGACTACACTATCTGATGCAGAATGGGACGCACTCACTTGAGCAAAGAGGATGACACTATGAGTAAACAAGCCACTACAATAGGTAGTGCTGTATACACAGTTTCTTGCATGGATGATGTATTACACTGTTTAGTGAGGTGCATGAACAAGCAACTCAGAGGCTATGTCGTGACTGATGTAGCAAACACACCACCGCCAAGCTCACAACAATGACAAGCACAACGCACAAGAGCATACACTGTGTCTCACGTGGCAAGGCAGTCCTTGACAACCAGGACAATGTGCTTCCAGTTCAAGTCGCTTTACAAGCTCTTAAAGTCAGAGTCTCTACTCTTAGTACTCACTCACAGTGTCATCAGCGAGTTTGGTGACATGACTTCCTACTTATACATGTCAATTCATGACTGTGCAGTGCCACGCGGGCACTAGGCCAACAATCACATCGAGACCGTATGCTACAACAGAAGTTTCCTAAGATTCGATATAGCACATGAGCTGATAGTAGATTCCTAACTGATCAGCTACGCGCGCTTCTTATAGAGTGGTTTACAGAGTAGCTCTAGCTACATGCTACATGGAGTACGAAGTAGCAAGCAATACATTGGGGCGCGCGCGGTCCACATGCTGGTAGCCCGAGTTTGGGGCTGGATGTAGGCATGCTTGACGAGGACTGGCATGCGAGGGTATTTGGCATGACAATGCCCAAAACCCTAGCAAATGGACAGGGGACCATGCGTGCCCAGTGCCTGCTACTCGTTTAGCACTGGCGCACGTGACCTTAGGAGCGAAAGACCAGGTGAGATGTGTCGTCGTGCCCAGGCAGGATGCCAAATAATCTGATCCAGGTTGCTGCTAATATACCGCTCCAACCGTGGTCCGTGATTTGCATGAGCCAGTGCTGGACAATGTTGAGTGCTGTTCCGAGACCATGCATGGTCTACGAGGCCCGCTTACGACCGTACCAGCACAGCATGGTCCCACTTGTGAGAACTATGATTGGTCCGTACAGTACATGTGTTCTGTACCAGTGCTGGTCACATGCCCTGCCTCATGAGCCGCATGGCATGCGACCAGCCCGTGTCCTATTGCTCAGGCCGCGTGCAAACTAGTGGTGTACCGATCTACAAGCCGCGGGACACGCGATCAGCCCTGGTCCGGTCATTCGGACCATACCGGCGGGCTCTGCAACCGAACCACCGGTGGTCCGATCACGCCGGACCAATCGCGGCACTGGTACGCTGAGCTGTGCCAAACACGGTTTGTGCACCGCCTTCGACTGGTCCGCACGTAACAAGCCCTGTGCAATCTAGCAATGGATTAATGTCACCAAATGAAACTCCCTCACATTTAAACCAATGAGTGCCAGTGCTTTCCTGGAGTTTTGGTCTCAGATAGCGCTCCGACTTGTGAGTAGGGGTCAGCCTCCTCCGGGTTCACAAAGTCCCACAAGCTCTCGTGCTCGAACAACCACTTCATGTGGTTGCTCCAGGTGTTGAAGTTGTCGTCTCCGAACGGCTCAATCACCACCTTGTCATAGCTGATCGTCATAGTACCACGTGTAGAAATGGGTTTTGGCAAATCAGGTTGGATCCGCAACTTTGTAATGGACGACGCCGGACATTATTTGCAATTTCGTAAATTTTACGGCAGATCCGTATAAATGTTATAGCTGCAGCCAAAATTTTATTGCGACTTGTCACAAATGGCAATCCGTCAACTCTGCTGACTGGGATTAAAGAGGGGCACGTGACTGGCGGCGGCAGCGGCGGCGGCAGCCTGGGTGTGGCTCTTGGCGTGATCTTTGGCGGCTGTCCTTGCGGGGTGTGGCTGGTTCCCACCCCGCGAGACTCTTCTACCCTCTGTCCTTGGGAGGCGGTGGCCCTGCCGCTCTCTTGTTGACCCGTTTTTGGTGAACGGCTGGTCAACGACCGCCTGCCGGCTCGTTGCTCGTAGTCCAGAGCTGATCGGCAAGTTTCTTCGGCCTGGTCCTCTCCCCCTCCACCCTCTCAGCCCCCTCCATCACCAGCTCAAGGATGTCTGCGACTCCTATGTCTCCTGCTGGAGCTGGCTCAGCCTCGACGCCCGTGATGCCTCCATCCCCGGCCTGGCAGTCGGACGCAATGGATCAGGACGCTCGCCACCCGCTTGCGTCCCGATCCCCCACCTCCGGCACGTTTGGGGCTTATAAAAAAAGCCCCCCCTCCGCAGCTAAGTTGTTTTCCAGCTTGGTTTCCTCCTCTACCTTGGTTTCCCCTTGTGATGCGGTTGATGAGGTTGCTAGAGCAGCCGTAGACTCTAGTGCATTCACGGCTTGGCAAATTGCACTCTCCTCTGGTGCTCTTATCTTCACGTTCCCTTTTGTTAACTTCGATTCATCCACTTCTTCTGATAGCATTCGCACTAGTCGGTTGTCTTGGATAGCAACTGTGTGCTCGGATAGCGCCTCCATCCCTATGTACTCGTCTATTCACTGCCTCCCGGGGGGAGAAGTACATGTTGTTTTCTCCTCCCCCGAGGCTGCAATTGCAACTCTCGGCCGATACACTGCAGGCACCCTCCCCCTCTGGAAAGGTTCTCCTGTTCGTGCACGGCGCTAGGAGGACGATGCGGTGGCCAAGGATTGGATCTCCTTTCCCAATGCCCCCCCC
>RHPI01001715.1:433561-444998 GCA_009103225.1 Chlorokybus atmophyticus
TCCGCCCTCCCTCTCTTCCGCGCCCCCTCCGCCTCCCCCCGCACCCGCCCTTCGCCCTCCTCCTGCTGCTGGCCCTGCCCCACCGCATAGCGGCGCCTTCGGCCCCGCCCCAGTAGGCCGCAAAGCTCGTGCACGCAAGCCTGCCTCTGCTCCTCAGCTGGGCCAACGCACCTTGGCCGACTTCATGCCCGCCTCCTCCTCCCAAAGCTGGTTCGCCATGGTTGAGGAGGAAGAGCGAGCTGCCTCGCCCCCTCGCTCGGAGATCGTCGCCCCCCCGGTGCTGCAGCTCGAGGAAGTCCCAGCGGCCTCTCTCCAGCCATGGCTGAGCGCGTGCTTGCAGGCCGAGGATCTGCCCCCTCCCCCAGCACCGCCCTCTGCTCTCTACATTGCGCCGTGCGTGCTCTCTCCCGCCTGCCCTGATTCGGGGGTGTTGGAAGCCTCCATCCTTTGCACGGATGTCGGCAAATCTTCCGGCCTGCTCTTCATGAGAGCTCAGCCCCCTCTCCCTCTCTCCGCTCTCCCCCCTCGCGGCTTCCTTCGCTCGAAAGTCCGCCGCTCTTTGGAGAGGGTTAAGTTTCATCTTGACCCTGCCACGGAGGACCTGGCAGTTGACTGGAGCCTGAGTGAGGCGTAGCTGTTGGCCATGGAAGACACGGGCTCCGTGCTTTTGCTGGTGCCAGTCCGCGCCCCGGCCTCACTGCCCCGCGCCCCCATCCCTTCCTACCAGCAATAGCATACCCTTTCTCACTGGAACTCCGCCCTCCTCTCTCACCGTAAGCCGTCCTCTCTCTCCTCTGAGATTGCTGCGGTTGTGGATCGCTGGCGGCAGGCTCATCTCAGCCCGTCGACGCCCGCCCATGATGCGACCCCCCCCTCTTCAGAGGCAGCCACCCATCGCGCAGGCCCCAAGTCGGTTGTGAAGCGCCTCTTCTCCCCCCCGCCTGCCACCTCCGCGTTGCCGGCGTCACCAGCTCCGACACACACTCGGGTGCGCCTTCTCTCACCATTCCGCCCTCCCCCGGACACCCCGGTGGCGATGGCAGTAGTTCTTCGCTGCTCGCGTGCGACGTGGTGGCTGGGTGTTCGGCGTCTCCCCTCTCCTCAGGACGGCCCCCCCTTTTCCCTTCCCTCCATCGTCCCCTCTCCCTCCCCGGGGGAAGAGGATCGGGCTCTCCTTCACGCTGCAGCCGCCCTGCTCGGTGTGTGTGGAGACGTGCAGTGGCGTTACTGGCCGGAAGCCCGACACACTCTTCCAACCAGCTCCCCTGGCTCCTTGCTTGTCTGGTCGGTCCGCCTCCCTGGCGACCCGGACGATGCCATGGTGAA
Source organism: Chlorokybus atmophyticus (assembly GCA_009103225.1). Lineage (NCBI taxonomy): Eukaryota > Viridiplantae > Streptophyta > Chlorokybophyceae > Chlorokybales > Chlorokybaceae > Chlorokybus > Chlorokybus atmophyticus. The sequence continues at coordinate 434,888 of RHPI01001715.1, forward strand.
TGTCTCGGCCAGCCAGCCCGCGCTTTGGTTGGACGTGGCCAAGCTTGAAGGCGTGCGGGGAGGTGCAGCCTCGCTGCTCGACGACAGGTCCTTGGCTGGCCTTCGCCTTCTTCGCGCCTCTCCCTCCCCTCTCCACGCACTCATGCCAGACTCGGACAGCTCTCTAAGGGATGTGCTGTACGACACGGCGGCACCTCGGGGGTTCTTTGACATTGCTGCCCTGCTCGGCCTGCCCACGGATGACTGATTGCCTGCGAGACCCCTTGTCTATTTCGACCTGGAATGTCCGCAGCCTCAATGCCTCATCCTCCTCTCTCGGAGCCAACAAGCGCTCACGCTTGCTCACGCGCTGGCGTGACTGGTGCCTCCCCCGCAATTCAATTCTGTTCTTGCAAGAAACAAAACTCTCCCCCTCCTCCATGTGGCTTCGCCGTTTCTGGGGTGGGGGGTCCGTCTGGTCTCATGCTGACGGCACCAGAGGCGGGGTGGCCATTCTCTGCCCTCTTCTTTGGTCAAAGTACGTGGTTGACCAGGGCGAGGCTGTTCCCTCTAGATGCTGCTGGTTACGCATCCGTTGGGGAGAGGGCCTGTTGTTGCTTGTGTGCGTGTATGCCCCCACGGAGCGCACAGAGAGGGCTAGCTTCTTCACCTCTCTCCCGTCCCTCCTCCCCGCAGCTGACTGGGCGCTGCTTGGGGGGGATTGGAACGCGGTTGAAGACCCCTCCCTCGACAGGTCCCCCCCCTCTTCCTCCTCTCATGAGTCTCCGGCTCTGCTGCAGCTCTGTGAGGAGCTGCAGGTGGAGGACGTTTACCGCACCCTCCACCCCAACGAGCTCTCGTTCTCTTGGGATAACGCGCACCTTGGCCCCTCTCGTCGGGCTGGCCGACTCGACAGATTTTACCTCAGCCTGGATCTCCGCACATGGGTGGACGACAGCTCCGTGATCAACACGGAAGTCCTCTCTGACCACCGGCGTGTCCATATCCAATTGGCGCTGCCGGGCTCTTTCTCTCCTCTCCCCGGGCTGTGGAAATGCAGCCCCTCCCTCCTCACTGACCCTTTGTTCTTCGCCGCCGCTGAACAGCTCTGGGTCTCTCGCACCCCCCCCTTCCCGGTCCCTCCTTCTCATGTCGTGGGCTGGTTCGAGGAGGGGCTGGAGGCTTTGACTGTTCTTGCCAAACAGCATGATCGCCGACGGCGCCATGCCAAGGCCCAGCACCAGCGTCGCCTCCGCGTCGATCTCTCTTCTGCTCGCGAGCGACTTGATGCTGCTCCGCAAGACATGCTCATGCACGCAGAGCTGGTCCGCCTTCAGTCCGACCTGACTGCCGCGGAAGAAGATGAGGACACGGCGAGGGGGATAAGGGCTCACTCTCGCTGGAGGCTCCAGGGGGAGCGCATGACTTCCTATTTCTTCTCTAGAGCAAAGGCCCCTCAGCACTCCTCGGCTATCCGTTCTTTCTCTCACTCCACCACCCGTCACTCTCCTCCATTGACCTCTCAACGGCAGATTGTGGAGGCCTGCGCGGGTTTCTACCGTGACCTCTTCACCTCCTCCCCTGTCTTGCAGCCGGCGAAGCAGGCTGCTATGCATGCTTGCTGGTCGGTGATGGAACGCGCTCTCACGCCTGAGATGGCTGAGCAGCTGGACTCTCCTCTCCTTTTGGAGGACCTGTGGCGGGCACTGTCTAGCATGGAGCCCCACCGCTGCCCGGGACGGGATGGGCTCACGGCGGCCTTCTGGAGGAAGATGTTGCCGGTCTTGGGAGAGGGCTACTTTCGCTACTGTCTACAGGTCTTGGCCCGCGGCAGTTTGGGGGCCTCGCAAAAGGTGGGGGTGGTCTCTCTCATACACAAGAAGGGTGAACTAGGTGATCTCCGGAATTGGAGGCCAATCACCCTCCTGCCGCTGCACTACAAGATCTTGGCTAAAGCGGTAGCCTCTCGACTGGCGCCTCTTCTCCCTCTCGTGATCAGCCCGGAACAGGCTGGTTTTGTCCGGCACTGTTTCATTCTGGACAACGTGCTCTCCGCCCTAGATCTCCTCGACCTGGGCAAGGAGTCCGCCTCCTCCTGCGCTCTCCTTATGCTGGATTTTGAAAAAGCTTTTGACAGGTTGGACTGGAGCTTCATTGATGGAGCCCTCTCGGCGCAAGGTTTCGGCCCCTCTTTCCGTTTCTGGGTACGCACCCTCAACGGTGGAGGCAACAGTCAGGTGCTGGTCAATGGTGAGCTCTCAGCGGAGTTTGAGCTGCAACGCAGCGTCCGTCAAGGCTGCCCGCTGGCCCCGTCCCTCTTCATCCTAGCCTCGGAGGCTCTGGGCGCACTCTTGCGAGCGAACCCCCTGCTACGCGGTTTCCCCCTGCCTTCAATCCGCATGGGCTCCTCGGAGACTAAGGCTCACGGCGAGGAGGACGTTGAGGACATTCGTCACTTCGAGTACGCGGACGACTTTACCATTGTTTTGAAGCTGACGGCGGAGGCCCGAGTGGCCTTTTCCTCCACCATTGATATCTATTGCCTTGCGTCTGATTCACTGCTTAGTTGGCAGAAGACGTGTGGCATTCTCTTTGGCGCCCCCCCTCCTTTCTCGGTGGCTGACTGGGAGATCCATTGGCTTGCCCCGGGAGAGGCAGTGACGCTCCTTGGCGTTCCGATGGGCTTGTCTCTTCAACAAGACCAACTCTTCGCGGACACCATTCGAAAGATTCAATCCAGGTTGGACGTGTGGTCACGGCAAGGGCTCTCCCTGCTCGGTCGTGCACTTGTTGCCAATAGCTCCGTCTTGGCTTGCTTGTGGTACCTGGCGGCCATATGCTCCCCCTCTCGCTCCTCTCTCTCTTCCCTCCGATCGTCTTGTCGGTCTTTGTTGTGGGGTCGCGGGCAACAAGGCTCCCCGGCAAAAGGCAAGGTGCGTTGGGAGGTCCTTCGCCTTCCAAAGGATATGGGGGGCCTCGGTGTGTTGGACCCCGAGCTGCAAACTCAAGCCTTGCTTGCCAAATGGGCTATACGCGTTCTCGACCCTACGTAAGCCCCGTGGAAAGCCCTTGCTTTCGCACAGCTCCAGCGCTGGGGCACTGAGCCCTCTTCGGGGGTGCAATGGGTGCTCCCGGCCTGCACTCTGCAGTCCTCGGGGCTCCCCAACTCTCACCTCCCCCGCCACTGGCAGTCTATTGTCAAGGCCTGGCTCGGAGTTCGACCTCTGTCTCCTCCCTCCATCTCCTTCTACGAAGAGGTCTTGCGTCAGCCACTTTTTTACAACGCAGCTGTGGTTGACGAGAGCGGTCGTCCTTTGGGCGCTCGCCGCAGTCGGGCTCGTTGGCGAGAGTGGGCGGCCGCAGGGTTCTACCGTGTCGTGGACCTGTGGGATGAGATCTTGGGCTCTCCCTACCCGGCCTCCGTCCTTGCTCACTACGCCCCCACACGCACAGCTGAGTGCCTCGCGGAGCTGTGGTCGTGTATCCCCCCCATTTGGCGCTCTCTTCTCGATGCAGGCCCCTCCACCCCCGTCGCGGAGCAGTGGTGGGCGACGCTCTGGCCTGACGGCACGCTCAAAGCGGTTGTGTACATCTCCTCTGTCTCTCCCCCTGCCTGTGGGTGTTGCTTTCACTCTTGGAGGGCCAGAAGGCAACTCCCTGTCAGCCCCAGTGGTGGACGTTCGCCTTCCCTTCAGCCAGCTGCGTAGGGTTCGTGTTCTTCCTCCCCCACTTCGCTGGAGGCAGCGTCCGGCAGTGGGCTCGCCAGCATGGAGGGACCTCTCCCCCCACTCCCGCTACTTGGGTTGGAACCTGGCAGGGGGGGCCCTTCTCTCAGACCTTCACGCTGACCCCGCCCTGACTGTGTGGGATCCCTCGCTCCCCCCCGCTCACTCCACCGCCTTCTCCTTGTGGGACTATTCCCCCAAGCTTGGGTACCGCACCCTCTGCTCTAGGCGCTCTCGCGCCCCTGTCCCCGCCACCTCTCGTTGGTCTCTGCTCTCCCTTGTTATCCCGTGGAAACCGCCTGTTTCCACACCTGAGGTGTGGCTTAACATTCACCGGCTACCCTTGTCTGGGAAAGTACGCTCGCTGTTGTGGTTACTTTCCCGCAAGGCCTTGTTCACTGGGGATCGCCTCCGTCACATGGGCTTCCCGGCTGCCTGTCTTTCGTGCCTCCAGGAGGAGGTGGAGGACCCGTTGCATCTTTTTGTTCTCTGCCCCGTGGCCGAGGCGACGTGGTGCTGGCTGCGGGCCCTTTTCAGTCGTATGGGGTGGGTGGGGGTGGACTGCTCCCCTCTCTCTCTCCTCTTCGGTTTGGGCGACCAGCCTTCTCCCTCTCCATTCACCTCCCTCTGGCGCATTTTGCGTCCGCTTGCTCTTTGGCAACTATGGGCGGCCCGTTGCCGTGTTCAGTATGATGCAGCCCCTCCTTCTACGCTTCACGTTGTCGCTCGGCTGTCGGTCGATATGCACAGGCATATGCGGGACGCCTGGCTAGAGGTGTGCACGACACCCTTGAAGGAGGACGCCCGCCAGCAGGCCTTTTCCTCCTTCTCGTCCTCTTGGGGGGCGGGCTCCGTCTTGTGCACGTGTGTGTGGGTCCTCCCTTCCCCACACCTCATCTCCCATTACCCCTTTCACTCATCGGCTTCTCCCTCTTCCCCTACCTCACTCTGACTTCCGCACTCCTTTTCCCTCTCTCGTTTTTCTTCTCCCTGCTGACACTCGCTCTTCTCCCTGCTCTCTCACCTGTCTCCCTTGCTGTAGCTTAGCTCTCTCTACTCTTTAGCTGTCCTGCTTGTTTTGACTAGCTCTCTAGTACTTAGTTTTCATTCGTAAGTGCTGGCTTGTGTAACGGTGTGCTACCTCCATAGAGGTTCCCCGCCCTTATTTAGGATTAAATAAGGGTCCCAACGGGATTATACAGCCTATTAAGCCTTATTAGGGCCGTTAACCTAGTGTTAAGGCCCTAATGTAGTGTTACTTAACTATAACACTGATATCGACATGAGACATGAGTCTCATGTCGATATCAGCTGCATGGCGGCGCTGCTAACGCAGCGGCCGCCATAGCCAGAGGATCTTTTGCTCTGGCAACTGCCCCGGCAGTGGCGGCGGCGGCGGCGAGGCTGGTGGTGGTGTTGGGGTAGGGGATTAAAGGGAGGAGGGGCACACCCTCTCTCCTGACATTGGTATCGGAGCACGGGCGGCAAGGGGCCTGTGGGAGGGGCGGCGGCAGGCGGCAGGCACTGCAGGGGCGGCGGCAGGCACTGCGTCGGCAGGCGGCACTGCGGCGGCAAACTAGCGGTAGTTAAAAGTTTTGTTTGGTTTAACTGTTGTAGTTAAACGCTGCTGCTGGTGCCTAGCCTAGCCTAGCCTAGCCTATGCATGCCATGCCATGCCATGCCTAACTTGTCCTAGTTTAGTTGTTATTGTGTGAAGGGGGGCGGCCATCCAGGCCCCTCCCTGAAGCATTGCATCCAAGCACATAACATAGTAATCATATATTGTTTACTATAATCTTTGTGTGCTAACCACCACGTGGATTCGTGGTGGTGAAGGGCTTTTTATCTATTTTTTTGGATAAATTCCCTTGGGGGCAGTTCGGTGGCAACATCGACTGTCTCGGTACCGCCAGTCAGTGCGGTGAGGCCGCCAGAATTTTTCTGTGCGGTCGATATCAAACTCACAACTCACAACTTGTCGATATCGGCCTGTAGGGCTGATTCAACGAGATTTTGGCACTTTGGGTGTCAATTGTGATTGTAAGTTGAGCTGGGTTGTACAAAGTGAAAACTTTGAGCAGCCATAGCTCGTGAGCCGTCGCGTGCATTCGCGTGCGGTTTGTTGCACAGTGATTGTCTAGTTGAGAGGTGTGTGGAGAGCTCTTGTTTGGGCTGAATACTCCACGTTTACCCCTCCAAACTTGACAGGACAAAATCACTAGTATTCGACGTTTTCATAGTGCACAACTTTCCGTGTTTGTGCACTATTTGAACAGTGTTATCCTTGGGCAGATGTCTGACCAAGGAGAGGGAGGTGAAAAGTACTTCACCGTCCCTGATTCATCATCCTCATATGAGCCATCCAGTGATGACAAAGTGAGGGACTCGGACACGAGTGAGAGCTATAAGCTCACTGACAGTGACAAGGAAGAAGAGGCTAAGCAAGATAGCGAAGCTTCCCCCGACCTGTCTACCCACAGTGAGCCAGCTGTAATGGACACACCGAGTGTCATTGGCGGAGCCATTGAAAAGTATGCGCGCGAGCGCAAGACTTTACTTGACGCCCACCCGCAGCTTCGTCAAGAAGTGTGGGATGCATGGGCGCAGAAGGTTCGTAATGGCTATGAAACAGATTTTGCCACTCTCCCTCGCACTAGTAAGGAGATGGTGATCCGCATGATTGAGCACGAGTTGACGAACAATGTTCCGCCACTCGTGCGTGGTGATCCAAAAGTGGCTGCTCTGATGGCCGTCTACGATAGGCCGCTCCCATACGAAGGGAAGCGGATGGCGTTTGAGGCCTTAGCCAACTTGATGGTTGAAACGCAGCAGCGTTGCAAGGATGTGTTCTGGTACTTGGGACCTAACTTGGAAAATAAGTTGGCTGGCCGAGTGAAGTTGGAGGCACGCCTCGATGCGATGCAATCTGAGTTGATGGCGCTGCGTCAGCAAGTAGCGGGTGCTGCTTCATCAGTTGGCGCATCAGTGGGGCTGCCGGTTACGGCATTGAACAAACCTGAAAAGTTCAAGCCTAACGGTAGTGTAAGTATCCATGATTGGGTGGTGACTGTCGAACATTACCTGACAGCGCTAAAGCGCCCGGTGGGTGAGCACGTTGCCGTTGCTGAGTTGCTTATGCCATCTGATGCTCTCGCCGAGTGGGCACGACAAACAGAGCATGGCGCTGTGAAGACAGTACCAGCACTGTTTCAGTTTCTGATGGAGCGCTATGGTGGCATGGATCCGGCTACTCAGGCTCGTAACAAACTTAGCAAGTTGCGACAGAATGGTCGAGCAGCATCAGTGTATCTGCAGGAGTTCCAAGCATTAGTTGGTCGTGCCAATAGCGGCCTGATGCCTATGGACAAAGCTGAGCAGTTCGAGTTGTACAAGCGTGGCTTGGATGCGCGTGTTCGCGATCAGCTGCAGTACAACACTGCAACGGGGCTTCCTTGGGTTCCTGATGACTTGGCCAAGCTGCAAAAGCTAAGTGTTTACCTGTACAATGATGACACGGTCGTGCAGGAAAAGTCGAACGTGACAGCTATGGCCAAGCCGCAAGGGGGGGAAATAAAGCGCTATCCTCCGCCGAGTGTACATGTGGCGAAGAAAGCGAAGACATTCGCTCCTCGAATTGGTGGTACGTCTGCTGGTAATGCACCTACTGCAGCTCGCACCTGTTTCATCTGCCATCAGCCGGGTCACGTTGCAAAGGCCTGTCCTACGAAGGCGAAGGGCAAAGCCAAGAAGGTTGAATAGGATTACGCTGTGGCTGATGTAGCAAAGGTTGATAGTCAGTTGCTTGAGATACAAGCAGTTAACTGGTTTGATAATCTGTCTCAAATGCATGTAATGACGCATGCATGGCAAACACATCACAAGTTACCACTGTTTGATGTTGCAACAGTGGAAGCAAATACTTGTGTACTGGTACATGTGAAATTTAACATGCTTACCGACGTGTTGCACACATTGAGTGAATTGCAATGTAAACACAGATCCCTGAGTGTGGTAGCAATGGTGCCAAAATATCATGGCCCATGGTTGAAGTATACTCGAGGGGGTACTGTTTTAAAACAATTCACCAAGCGCGAGACTGGGACAATTCGATTATCAGCAATATTAATCAACCCCCGCATTAGTCACGGATTCTTGGCTACCTTTCAAGGACGAGTGGTACCTTTGTTGTGGACATTCAGTGGCACAATGCAAGGTGTGAATAGCTCGTTTTTGATTGACACTGGTGCGACACACAACTTCGTGGACGAGCAATGGGTTGCGCGCAATAAAATCATGCGCAAACCCTCAGCATTTTCGGCTGCCGGTGCTGGGGGTACATTGCCAGTGACGGGAGAAGTAAAATTGAAGGTTAAAATTGGTAATTATTATGCCAATCTTGCCTTTATAGTAGTAGCAATCAACATATCTGGTGTTGATGTGGTACTAGGCCAAGAATGGCAAAATAATGTCACAATGACATTGGATACGGGTGCACGCTTGTGCACAGTAAAGAAAGGCGGTAAGCGGATTACATTGTCTGTGAAAGGGTCGCATAGCTTGGAATTCAAGCAACCCGACCCTGCGTTACTCACGGCACTACAGGTGAAACGTGCGTTGCGCAAAAACACACCGGCTTTTCTGGTACATTTGTCTTCATCAGATGACATTGCGCCGGGTAGTACTGAAGGTGTGGCAGACCTCATTGAGGAATATCAAGATGTGTTCTCAGATGAGTTGCCGGGCTTGCCTCCTGACCGAGGTGTCGGACACACTATACCATTAATTCCTGATAGTGATCCTCCTTTTCGGCCAATATATAGGCTAAGCCCTAGAGAAAGGGGGGAAATGGAAACACAAATCAAGGAGTTATTGGAAAAAGGATTGATTGAACCAAGTTCTTCACCCTTTGGCGCACCCATCCTATTTGTGATGAAAAAGAATGGAAAATTGCGCATGTGTGTGGACTATCGTGCTTTAAACAAAATCACGGTGAAAAATCGATACCCGTTGCCACGGATTGATGACGTGTTTGATAAACTATCAGGTAATGCATACTTCAGTACATTAGACCTGACAAGTGGATATCATCAGATCCGAATTCATTCCGCTGATGTCTATAAGACAGCTTTCAGAACACCTTCGGGCCATTATCAATACAAAGTGCTACCCTTTGGATTGACGAATGCGCCTGCTGTGTTTCAGAAGGAAATGAATAAAATTTTCGGTAATATACTTGGCAAGTATGTTATGGTTTACTTGGATGACATTATTGTCTTTAGTAAAACCAAAGAGGAACATAAGCAACACTTAGAAGCGGTGTTTACTTTGTTGCGGAAGCATCATTTATTTGCCAGCCTTGCAAAATGTGACTTTTGCAAATCGGAGTTACCATTCTTGGGACATGTTGTGAGTGGTGCGGGTGTAAAGCCTGACCCTCGCAAGGTGCAAGTTGTCAAGAATTGGCCTCAACCCAAAAATATTCATCAACTGAGATCATTTTTGGGATTGGCAAATTATTTTCGCAAATTTATGATGGGTTATTCTACAGTTGTAATGCCCTTGACTAAATTGTTGCGAAAGGACGCGCCATTTTCTTGGACGTCAGACCAAGAAGCTGCTATGCAACAAGTGAAGTTAGCATTAACTTCAGCTCCAGTATTGGCATTGCCAAATTGGGATAAACATTTCACTGTGGTCAGTGATGCTTCCACCCTTGGGTGTGGTGCAGTACTACTGCAAGACGGCAGACCATGTGCTTATGAAAGTAGGAAGTTTATCCCAGCGGAGGTAAACTACACTACTACTGAGCAAGAGTTGCTTGGTGTCGTACATGCTCTCGAAACTTGGCGATGTTACTTAGAGGGAGTTCAGTTCACAGTGGTGACTGATCACAACCCATTAGTATACTTCTCAACGCAGCTGACCTTGTCACGTAGGCAAGCTCGCTGGAATGAGTTTCTGTCGCGATTTACTTTTGAATGGGTATATCGGCCTGGCAGAACTAATGTGGCAGATCCTTTAAGTCGCTGTCCGTCATTATTGGCAGTTATGCGTGCGCAATTGCTTGCGACGCAAGTTACATTGCCCGCTAATGATGCATTTGTGCAATCTGTTTTGCATGGGTATTCCTTAGACCCATGGTTCTCACGGCAAGAGAATATACAACAGCTTGAAGCACGAGACAACTTGTATTATATGGGTGCTAGCTTGGTGATACCTGACCATGCTGGGCTACGCATGCAATGCATAGCTGATGTACACGACCCACCGTACGCTGGGCACTTTGGAAATCGCAAGACTACCAAGGCAGCGCAACAGCTGTACTGGTGGCCATCGTTGCCTGTTGACGTAAAGCGTTATGTTGACACCTGTGACAAATGTCAGCGTGACAAGCCGTTACGTCAGAA